>VWYI01022543.1:0-10960 GCA_013399455.1 Anthoscopus minutus | reverse complement strand
ATTGGCAATTTTAAAACCACTACAGGATCAAAAAGATGTTAGACATTATGTTTTGATGGCAGCAAATAGATTTTAAGAATATTCACGTTGAAAATGCACTTTTCTATTCCCAAAAGACACGTTGTAAAAAGAAGCCTGTTGGAAAACATTACTACCTCATGTAATAAGTAATAAGATAGTTACTGGAGTTTTTCTGGTTAGGTTATTTTGGTTTGAATTTGTTTGTGTTTTGATTTGGTTCCATATTTAATGCTTTGTAGTGGTGAATGTGAACCAGGAAAGTATCCTTCATGAAATCAATTTCTTCCTTCTACTTTGCTCTGGACTTGAATGCTTTATTTCTTTTCAAAGGTGTCTTTCTCCTATGTTTCAATTGATTTAGCTACAAGCTCTTCAAATCTCTCTCCAAAGATCTTTGCATTTAAGTCTCTGCTTTGTGTTTCTGTCAGACCAGCATTGTTGTTTCATAGAAGCATTTAATCTTCCCCTTATAGCTCCCTTTTTTTCCTTTCTCATGTCTTCTCTTTCTCCTGAACTTATTTTTGAATGCATCAAATATATAAAAGAAAAGAAAATACTTAGCAACATATTTCTGTAGATTAATTAAAATGCTTCTAATAATTTTCTGTCTTGGAAAAGACCTGTTTTTAATTTGAATAGGCTATGAAGATCTGTCATGTGCCTAGATGGAGCAGAACAGATAATAGCTAATCAGAGAGCTATGTATAGATTTAAATCTTTATAGACTTTAAGTTTGGAAAGCAAGAATGATAATAATGCTACAGAAGGTTGTTTTGTAGCAGTCTGTAGAAACAGGACAACACTATGAACGTCTAAGCAAGTGCTGGTACTTTTCTTCTGTACTGTACTCTTCTGTCCGAAGGGAGGGACAAACTTTAGGCTGATATTTTTACAAAGATGGGGAAGTAAAAGCATCTGTGTTTTTCAAAAATTATCTTCAGATAATCATGGTAACATTTTGGTACATCTTTGGAACTGAAATTTGAAAAAGGAGGAACACAGAGATAGAAGTAAAAGAGCCTCATTGCTGGGAAATCTGCAGTCATGTCACTGGAATACTAGAGGGACTGAAGAATGACAAAGCAGTGCCTCCTTATAGTACACCAGATTTTAGACACTGAATTATTTTTACTTTGGATTTACAAGACAAGCAAGGGGAGAGTGTCAAGAAAAGAGAAAACCTTAACTGCTGCCTTATTTTCTCTCGTATGCTACCAAAGCCTTCTCCAATGAACAAAATTAGCATATGGGTTACTTTATGGAAGCTTATATACACAGCTGTGCATAACTCACACAAAAGCGTGGCAGATTGTATTTGCTATCAAACCAGCCAGCAATCAAATTTTCAGAGGGATTGCCTAAAATTGTTCAGGCATAGAGAGTGAATATTTTAGCACATCCCATCCATTTGGGAGTATATTTTTAATATGCCTTGCCTAGGGGTTTATAGGTATATTTCCAAGAAAGACTTATTTGTCTTGATTCTTTTGAAATGTTTGTATTATCCATAAGCATTTATTCCACAAAATATGCCATCAGCAGTAGTGACAGTGTGTTTGGGTTATGTTGAAAGAAAAGCAAAACAGAACAAAACCATGAAGTGCCATTACAGTTAAAAACACCATATTATTCAATATAAGGTTGTACAAAACATTTTCTAGACTTCTACAGACATCTTATTAAGGAGTCACATCTTTAGCAGTATATCTCTTCATAACAAAGTGTTTCCACAATTTGGATGAATTAGGAAAAGCCTATTGATTTATTTGAAGCTTAACAGAGACTAATAGTCTGATTTCAGTTAGGCACTTATACATTTCTGGTTTTGTTTTGGTTTTCTTTTTTTCTTTTTTTTTTTTCCTTTTTCTTTCTTTCGTCAAAGCCAAAGACAACTGTAACCCTTTATCCAACATACACTACACCTCTAGTAATGGTAAAGATACACTTAGGGCTTAAAATTTTCTGTTATTGGAGCAAAATACAAGAATCACATATCCCTCCTTTGAGATAATATAGTGAAATTTTCTTAAAATTATATACAAACTATACACAAAGAACCTATGCTCATTCAATCAGATTTATCAGCCCTTCAGGCAGACAGGTCTGCTGAATGAGTAATATAGAACAGGGAATCATGCTTTATGAATGGCCTAACTTGGTCCTCATTGTTTAATTAACTCATATTTATGCAATCAGAAAATTTTATTTACACAATGCTTACCAATTTTCACTTGAATTTGTAGAGAATGTCACTGCACCATGCAGACCAAGTGTTGAGCATCTCTGAGCTCCATCTAGCTCATCATCTTTGAGGGCAAGGTCCAACAGAAAGCAGATCTTGGGGACTCGTATCATGGCAACTATCTTATTTACTGTTCCTGTAAGAACTTTTGTACACTTCTTTAAAAGATGTAAAGCCTCTTAAATGAGACATTTAATATTTCAATCTATTTCGGTTACTTTAGGCCAAGTATTAAACTGCATTATTAGACTTCTGAGTTGTTTGCTATCAGAGTGTACTGGGCACAAAGTAGACCAAAAATGTCCTTCTGGAAGACTATGTCATGTATTTGTGACTTACATGCTCAACTGGAAAGTCTGATTAAGAATCCAGTTTCAGGCTGAAAGCCAAGAAGCATGAGGTGGTGTAAACCAAGTAAATCATTTATTGGTGCTGGGAGCAGTTCTACACTTACTTTGGGATAAGTCTTGCAGTCGCCATCTATGCTTTTATTTGCACAGCTTCTAATTCAATGCTTTCACTGAATATTTTTCAAAAATGGTCAGGGCTTCAATAATTCTTCTACCTAGTAACCACAAATGTGTCTCTCCACACCACACCCTTAGTCATTAAAGTTAAGGATATTTTTGTGACAGGGTGAGATTCACTGATTCAGCTAAGCTGAGTCCAGAATTCTATCTGTATTTTGCTTAATGATACAACATCTACAGGCTTTAGTTTCCTCTTGTGATTAGTTTTACTGCAGCGATATTTATACTCTGGCATACAGACTGCCTTAGAGGATTCTTGCCATCTGTTGGCTTATTCACATGTGGAACTCTGCTTTGAATTGCATTTCATAATATTATAATACCCAAATGTGTATATTCTAAGCATATAACTGAAGTTGGATACATATATGAAAGAAAAATTGATTTCATTTGTATTTATATATACATATATATGCACATGCCTTTAATTTATAGATGTGTATATATATTACATGGTTTGTATATATAACATATATTCATGTCTAAATGAAATTGATTTTACACTTAAACGTGTTGTATTTATTAAGAGTTTAATTGATTTTTTTACCATTAAAAATGACTTAATTCTAAGAGTAGTTGTCACATAATGGAAAGATTAAGTCTCTGATCCTGAATGTCTTCTGCTGAGGGCTTCCATTTATGCTATAATTGGGTATGACTATAATTTATTAAAGATAATTAGTCATCACTACATTAAAAATTGTATGGTAAGTGTAGGTATGAATACATTACTTTGGTATGAATTCACTGTGCTTCCCAATAGGCACAAATCTTGCTGTGTGTGCTTCTGGCTTTATCTTTGCAACTCTGTACTCACAGAATTCTTTTTGATTTGTGGAAACCCCAGGATCTGGGGTTTCCTGTTTTCTGGGGTGAAGCATGTCTGGAAGCATTTACAAGAGTTTGTTGCCGACATAATGTTTTTCTGCTGTAACACTAATGGGCAAAGTCAATGTTTTTGTAGGTTTTTTACCCTGATTATTTGTCTAAAAGCAACCTTCACGTTTCTGTTCTTTGATCTGGGACTGAATACAGGTTTTTCTTCATTTCCTCAGCTGCAGCTTTGCAAGAGTTCACAAGATGGGACCTTCCTTTCTCTGAACAGTATCACAAAACAGGACACAAGCTGTGCATCCCTACCCTCCAATAACACAAAATCCAGACCATAGCTTTAAGGTAATTTTTAAAACTCATCCCATGTTTTATTCAGGTAAATGTCTATATTTAAATCAGTGAATCACTTATCCACTTTTACACACAGGACAATAGAAACTAAAAAACTGTCTTCAAAACCAGAAAAAAATAGATGTTATGGCTGTCCTGGTTCAAACATACTATTAATTCTAAAAACAAACCTTAAATTCAGATAGAAATCTTTAATACCATTTAGTATTATATCTGTTAGAATTTATGAAAGGAACTGTGTTGCTAGGATGGAATTTTTAAAGTTGTTCCTCTTTCAACTTAAATAAACTATATGTAGAAAACCACAGTTTGCTAGATAAGGAACCACTAAAATTAAAACAGTCTCTAGCCGCAAGAAAAACGAAATGGAAAGAATAAGAAAACCATATTTGAAACAGAAATCATATTAAATTTACAAAAGTTCAAAGGGGGAGGGGAAGAAAAAATACACTTTTGCTCTTTGTCAAACACTTATGCAAGTACAACTGAGCTCAAAATCCACCAACTATTGTACAATGCAGAGAACTCCAAGAGATTTAATTATGCATAGACAATTAAAAATTAAAAAAAAAAAATCATAGTGGTCATGAATTGCCCCTTGCAAACAGCTATTAACCAGTGAATGAAAAAATGTAATACTTCTAGTTAAAGTGTTACATTTCCATGAAGAAAGATTAATTACATCATTACTTTCAAGTGTATGCAGTTTGATATAGGTGATATTTAAACAGTGAAGATGTTTTGGGGTAAAGAATATGCAACTCAACCTACTGGTTGCTTTCATTCACTGTTCTCCTTTCCCCACAATTCTCTCTAATGATTTGATTTCCTTAAATGGCTTGAAATAATCTCCTTAATGAATAAAAAAACCAAGGTAGTATGTGAGAATGTATTGTATATTATATACACCAAAAAAATACTTGTTAAAATTAATTTTAGTCCTGAGCATCAAATACTTTCTCTTGTTGAATATAATGATACCAGTTTTCCTCTGTAAGTGAAAGGGGAGGGGAGGCAGCACCATTAAAACTGTCTTGGTTATCACTAAATTTTATGAAGCCTTGCATGCTCCCTTCAGTCCTTGTCTCAGGTACTGAGGTCTGTGCTGCAGTGCTGCTAAGACAGTGAAATTTGAACAGAGAAATAGTGCTGCAACATGGTGTTCTGTCTGTCACAAGGGGAATTCTATAAGAAATAAGTACAGATAAAGCAATAATTTCCCCAGCATGCTCTCCCAACCACTGAAGATTAATAGCTTTTCTATTTCCAGGTTAAAAAATGGCAGTTGATGTTTCTCCTGGAAAATCGTGTACCACCATCCTCCCTAGGCCTCAGACCTAAAAACTTCTCATTCCCAGGGTTTTTGACTGACAGGATTTTTTTCAGACAAATATAGGTTGATAATCTGGAGACAGTTTACTGAAGAAACTATACCATAGAGTCCTTGTAGACAAAATTGCACCATTTTCTCCTTCCTCTTGTATGCAATGGTACTGTCCCAGTGCTCACTGTGTTCTCACATAACCCTATTTGTTTTTTCATGCCATAACAGAGCCAGTGTTCTCCACATTTCTTTATCATTTCTGATACTTAAACCTCAAAGGTTGGGAGAAGATAGAAAAAAATAGTATAAAAATTAATAGTTATCTTGGAGCCTATTGAGTATTGACTGCATACCCATTCCAAATGGGTTTATCAGTCCACTTGAGTCATTACTAATCCTGAGCTGTGTGAATGTGTGTACTCTGCATTACCCATTTGGAGGACCGTGGTTTCTTTCCTGAACAGACTTCCTTTACAGGTATAGCTTCCAGGTTTAATAGTCCCTGAAGATTTTCTTCACAAATTAACCTATTGCATCTGCTAAATGCCAGCTGGAGATGTAAAAGATTGTAAAAAAAAGAGCNTAAATTGTATTTCTGACTTGGAGTCTCTCACTGGTTCTGTTTTCAAACCAGTACACTATGCTAAGAGCAAGAGTTAACAAGTGGAAAGTGAATTGCTGAATGAAAAACAAGATAGAAATCCACACAAGCCAAGCTTTCTCTCTGTTAACATCAGAAACTTTGAAATTACTCTCTGAGAGTTTTATTCTTGTCAAGATTTTAAAAATTTTCTGGATTTTCTGCTTCAGATTTGTTTATTGCTAGGACAACTTGGTTTTTGATTTGACTTAAAGAAGAAGATTTCAGTAACATAATCTGTTCTCAAACCAGTCCCTCAGTGGAACACTGCATAGTAAGAGCGCACAATTTAAATTCTCAATTCTATTTAAACATTATCCCAGAGATATTTTAATTGTAATTATTTTTAATCTTCACTGTAATTTATTTTAGACCAACTTTGCTTATATGTAAGATGCTTTTTTAACCCTAAAGGGGGAAATGATATGAATAGACATTTTTACAAGATGATGCAGCAAAATGTTTGGCATAAGCTCAAAGAGATGCTACAATTGCAAGGAAGTTAATTCTGCAGCATGCCGAAATCCTTTACACCTCAGTAGCCAGCTGCAAAATCATGGATTTTTTTGCTAATCCATCAAATCTACCTTTTGAGAAAACTGCATCTTCTCAATCTGGACAATATTACATTATGCGTAAGGAGGCTTCGCAGTAGCTTGGTGATGAGCAGGATTGCCATGACTTTTCTCTTTGCACAATGTACACAATGAATATTTGGTAAGTGACATCACTGCTTCACTGACTGGCAAATTTCAGCATTGAAATTTCAGTCACTAGGGAGTGCACTGAGACAGGTCATTTAGGCTGCATAGGAGCACCACAGATTTAAAAGATCAAGAAGAGTAGTCTAGGTATTCAATTTAGAGAGTTTGTACATTCTGAGGAAAACTGGAGATTGTAACACACATAATCTTACATGATATTTATAAAAAGAGAAAACATAACAGTAACTTTCAAGCATATTACATGTCTTAGAATATGAATGTAATCCAATTTTTATCTTTAAACCACATTCAATATATGCACTATGTTTTATTTTTTCATGCTTCATTTTGCCATGATGAGAACCAACTTTGCATTTCAAGTAGATGAGAATACAAATTTTCCCTCTAAGGGCAAAAGGAAGTGGTTTGTGATCATCATGTTTCCTGTGAGAACTTTAAGACTTCCATGACAAAAGAGTTGCCATAGAAATTATCACTGTTAAGATTATTCAGTCAGAAAAATATGACTATTCCACACCTCAAATGAAGATCTGTTAGAAACTTCTGCCAAACAGAAATTGAAATATGAATAACACTTTTTTCCTTGATATATAGCATCAGATATTGAAATAGGCAGAAAAATGTCTTTTCGGAGGAGAATTTAAGATTTAATAGAGTCATCCCCAGGTCAGTTTATGCCTATCGTTATTGTTAAGGGCAAGTGGTCATGCTTTGTTCTAATTTCTGCTGTGTTTCCTGAGCAGTTTGACAGATATTATTTGGTTTCGTATATAATGTAGGTTTGTGCATGCTTACAAGTACACTTCCTAGTGTGGAAGAGGACTAGAAATGATTATAACTGTGATGATATATTTTTTATTTAAATTTTCTAAAAGTTTCATGGAACATACATGACATTCTTAAAACAAAGCACAAGAAGTTTTGTGGTTTAGATTTGTTAACTTTTTCTTCCGTATTTTAGGCTTTATAGAAGTCATAATGCTTCTAAACATTGTGTGATTCTTCTAAACATCCTCAGAAATTGGGCATCAAGGGGTGAACAAAGACAACATTCTACAAGATTTCTGGTGCCTCTGAAGCAGTGTGTAGTAGTAGTCTATACCATGATGTGCTCTTTGCATTTGTTTGTTTATTTTCATTTTTCTTTTCTCATATAATAATTTTCTCATTACTTGATAGCTGCCCCCATGTGAAAAAAATTACCATAATGCTTTCTACCCTCTGGCCTGCTAGCCCAAAGCAAATGGTGTAAGACAAAATATACTGTTTAATTATAAATTCAGATGTTTGATTCAGAAATTATGTTTACTTTGGGATCATTGAAAGAGTTCCTCTTTGGAATTACTGAGTTTTTAGCTTATGGCTTGATTATTTTCATGGGGGGAACTAGAATCTTTCTCTATTGATCTCATTCAGTAACTTTGGATTAGTGAATATATATATTAGTGAATATATATATTAAAAGCACAATTTGAATGGAATACCAAGCATCTTTTGTGCTTCAGATTCAATTAGCAGCTCAGCATCTTCATAAAGATACATGGGACTGTTCACATTTAATGAATTTTTATTTTTATTAAGGTGCACACATGAGAGGGCTGTGTGAGCATGTGAATCCAAACATACAATTTGCTAATTGCACAATATTAATTTTATTTCATTAAGTAGTGATCCTATTATTTCTCTCTATTATTCACTGTCACTTTGGCATATATAAGGTGATAATTTTGACAACATTGCTAGGTTTTGATAATTTTTTTCAGTATAGGAATTGGCATGTAGAACCAAGGAGGAGTTAACAAGTATTTTAAACTACTTTTAAGATTTGTTTGGATGAAATTCAACCTAAAGATCCTTTGTTCCAATATTGAAATAGCAGGCTTAAAAAGTAAGCTACAAAAAGTGAGCTACAATTTACTATTTTAAGTATATTCATGCATACAGCCTTAGTCAACTTTTTAGTATAAATGGAATACTTTTATAACCGCACCATAAATAAAACTTACAATAAGGCTTTTAGTGTACCTATCTCCCTAGAGGCAACCTTTTCATTCTGCATAGAATTTTATTTCAGTACTGCATCAGTCTGAGTTCTGCTTAAGTGTCAGTTTACTCAGGTTGTCTTTATGAAAATTAATGCTAATGTCTAAGTAAAGAGAAAAAAATTTATAAATGCCTCACCCAAAGGCTTTTTCCTCTCTCATTACCAGTCACCTTTGGGGAAGTATATCTGCTTTCTGTAAGTGATATAAATTACAGTATACTTTGTGAAAGTCACTTTGCCATTCAGAGTAAAATAATGTAAACTATTTCACATTAGTTTGGGTTTTTTTGCATAATCTATATGTATGCAACCAGTAGAGCCCTGAGAAAGCAGATTGCAATTCCATGTCCAGGGACTTAATCTGGGGTACAAAACGTGTGACGTAGTTCAGTTATCATGATGATAACTACAGTGTGTGGGGTGGTTGATGATCACAACTACTACAAAATTGAATTTATTATTCAATAAAAATCAAGTATAATTTTGTTTGCATGAATGCCTCTGAATCAAAGCAAATGTATCTCAGAAGCAGACACACAAAATATCTCATATTCAAATAATTTGTATTAACACAGGAGGTAAAACTTATCTTGGGCAAAGAAATCATTGTTATCTCTACAGAATCCTAATATGGCATAAAAATAATGAAAATGTGAGATCTAACCCACAACAAGTATAGATAGATGCAGAGATTTAAGTATGGCTTCAATAACTAGGGAATACTCAAATTTTTGTTAAAAACTATGAAAACTATATTCTCTGAAGGATATTGAAATACTGTTAAAGGTGAATTCAAGGTGAGTTTTTCATTTAGACACGTCATACTAAGGTATATTGTCTGTCATGGTACTTCATACTGCATAACTGAGCCTGTACTAACTTGTATCACCAGAAAATGCAAATAGCATCTGACCTATTCATATGATGCAGTGTTATTTACTTGGAGGACCACCTCAACATAGCTTTGTTTTTTTTCTTTATGGTAACAATATTTACAGGACATAAATGTACAGGTATTTCTTATTTGTCACAGATTATATGCTGCATTTTCAACACTGTTAAATACCCTTTTTTGACCATGGTCAGGATTTGTAGTGACCTTACTTTATATGACGTGGAATTACTCTTATCCTTTTTGATTTTTTGTTTTGTTTTTTTTTCCCCGGATACTCAGACTTCATTCCCCTTTGCCTGTTGAGTAGAAGACAGCACTGTATTTTTAATTTTGATTTCTTAAAATTTTCAGTTACTGAATTTATTTTTTGCTCTCAGAATGTAGCTTCTTTCTTCATAGAATCAGAACTATCTGCATTTACTGAAGACTGGTTATTCAGGACTCATTTTCACCTAAAACTTTCCATAATTTCTAGATGCATTCCTTCTATCTGAAGTATCTTTCCTGTGAGTAAAAGCATGTATATCCTTCACAGAAAATGTATGTTATGGCTTCGGGCACGGAAAACTAAATTGATACCAGCTAAAATTGGGAATTAAGAAACTTGGTTGATGATGTGGTTCAAATTCCTGCTCAGAACAAGACCATTTCTCAACTCAGATCTGACTCTAGTTCCAACAGGTTATTGAAGGCTTTGTGTGGTGGAGTTCTGAATGTCTCCAAGGATGGAGTTTTTCATAACCTCTGTGAGCAAGCTTAAACTACCTGCTAAGCTTTCCTCTGTATCTTCTTTTTTTGACCCCTCAGATTGCTGAAGGCAGCAAATTGAAGCTCTCCTTCAGCCCTCTCTCAAACCTGTACAAATACAGTTCTCATTTTCTCTCAATACATAATGCTTCAGACCGCTTTGTAACCTGGAGACTCTCTCCTGCCCTTGCAACTTTCCGGCACGACAGACCAAAACTGATGGAATAATACATCTTTAATCAGCGATAAATATTTTTTCTATTGCTAATCATCACAAAACTAGATATAGGGCTGTACCAAAGAAGCAAACATGTCCTATTACCTCTTTAGAATTTTTTTCAGAATTCCATTCTGTACCAATTTTGTTCATTATCTCAAGTTGCTAAATAAATACATTCTTTGCTCATGTTCCCCACCAACTTATTAATAAGGAAAAATGAACCACTATGGTCTAGAACAATTTACTCAGTGCTTCATGACCTTTGCATCCATATCACAAATAATCTTGTCTAACGTGCCTAAGAAACCATTACAGCAATAAAATCTCCTTTTGAAACCAAATAATTGAACTATAAATAAAAATTAAAATATTATAGCCTTTTTTCTA
>VWYI01022537.1:0-151746 GCA_013399455.1 Anthoscopus minutus | reverse complement strand
CTACAGTTTCTGAGGGTTTTTTTAATCACCTCTAAATGCGGTGATGGGTCTGTCTTCCCTCGGGGTGTGTGTGTTGCAGCTGCCTTTTTTGTGACAGCGTGTGTTCCAGGTCCCATCTGCTGTTGGGTGGAGGAAGCGGACACCTCTTGCCTCTTTTTCAGGTGGAATGCGTGGGGTGCCTTTCCTTCAGTGTGAGACTGGTGTTTGAGACTTTGTCCCACGTAAAGCAATAAAAAACGAATGACTGTCTTTTCATCCTGTGTGGAAACCCAGCTGGTAATCTCTGATGTTACTTTTTCTGCTGGGATTTGCATGGAAGCGTGACACTCAGAGAGGGAATCTGCTGCCTGCAATGTGTTTGAACAGAGCAGGGCACAGCCTGTGCTCTTTCTCACCAGGGCAGTGTGAGGGGGAAGGAGGAGATTTTAATTGTGTATGTGCACAAGCAATTTCTAGCCGTGGGGTGGAAGGATGCAGGGATACTGGTGCAGAGGTAAAACACTTGTTCTGATCAGGATCAACTCAAATAAAGGTTAAGATTCTCTCTTTATTTGTAGGCAAGACACCCTTTCCTCACCCTGCCAACAAAGAATACTAGTGTCTTGGAAAAATCTGAGATTTTCTTCTGGCAGTAGGCAGAGCGGAAAGAGCAGTTGCTGAGCATCTTCCTCCTCCCCATCTTGTTTAACGTAGTTTATTCATCTGTAAGTTGTAGTGAGTAACTTAGAGCTACTCTCTTGCCAGACTGCATGAATTATAGATGGCTCTTTTATGAGTTTTCATGTTGACTCCTGCAATTAGTATGCATCGGACGTAGTTATCTGTATGGCATCTACTGTAGCGTAGGTTTCAGCCTTTCTGACTTTTTAATTGCTTTCTGTTTTACCAATCAGTCATCTGTATGTCTTCCTAAGGAATGCAAAGAGAACACAGGCAGCTTGATAGAAACTTAAGAGTTCAGCATGGAGCAGCAGGTTTCAAATTATGTGCTCAAGTTAAGTGGAAGGAAAAGTGACATACATAGATGGTCTTTGTTCTCTCTTTTTTCTGTTTGTGTGTGTGCTACAGTAGGATCAGAATGTCCCACCACCTACCTTTGGGTCCCAGTCTGCGAGGTGAATGGCTCAGGAGACTGTGCCTGTACTACAGTTTATTCCTGTAGTTTAGGCATAAACTTCATGATTCCCAAGGCATGTAGATGTGGCTCTGGAAAGCTGATTTAGTGGTTAACACAACGGTGCTGAGTTAATGCTTGGACTTGATGATCTTAGGTCTTTTTTGACCTTAAAGACTCTGTGATTGTCTTTTGTGTTATATCTTCTTAACAAAGATCAGCAGACCTGCATCATCTTTGCATGTGTGAATATACTCTGAGCTCATGGATGCCATTCTTGGCACCTGTGGATGCTGTCTTCCGTTCAGTACTTCTGCTTGTTCTGTCTTCTGTCTTTTTCCTGTCTGCAGAAGTGTTTTGTTGGTGTAAAAGGATATATGATATGTAGCTAATGGGCCACAAAAGTTCATGGGAAGGGACAGGGGTGCATTGAAGGCAACCATAACTTGACTGTGACAGTCACAGATTGCAGTAAGTAATAAAACTTTTCATGATTACTGTGTGCTGAAACAACTCAAACTTTCAGTACTCCCAAAAGTCTGCAGAAACAATAGTCCTGCATTATAGCTATGCCTTCCTACTGGCGTCTATGGAGTTTGGTTTGAGTGCTGGTATTTTAATATATATAGTAGTTGAGAATAGTTGTGTCTGCAGCTAAAATGTATTCCCTCATCTGACTCTGGTTGAAAAGTTCATGTGCTGTTTCATTGCTTCCACTGCTCACTTAATCACATCGTGGAAACCCGGAATGGATTTCTCGAGGCAGAGTCGTGCTGGTGTGAGGAAGGAAATAACTCAGTGCCGCAGTGATGCTTTGCATTCCTGTTGGAATGGACTGTGCGGAGCAGAGTGACTCATTTCAGTGCCCTAGCACTGATGTTCTGATGGCTGGGGAAGAGATTGCCTGATGCTCTGAATTTGAGCGGCGCCTACATGAGGGGGTTTGTTTAAAGCCTGCTTACATGTGAATTGGCAGGAGGTTATTTTAGGAAGAAGAGAATTTGCACAGCCAGCTGGGCTGCAGTGAAGGGAGATGGCTACCTCTGTAGCTACTTGGCATAGCTCTGGGCTCTCACCTCTGACTTGAGAGCATAATTCTGTCAGGACAGGGTTTCATATGCCTACTTTGAAGCCAGTGGAAGCTGAAAGTATAATGATGTTGCATTTGGCCTCTGAATTGCAGTGAGAGGATTCACTTCAGCAGGTTTTTGGTTTTCCCTTTAAATATATAGTGGCACAAGGCTTTTGTGAACCTTTTAGTGCTATTACTGTTATCGCGATAACTTCTGTGGAATCAATCTCTTAGTTTTGTGGATCAAGCGATTTCTCAAATCCCTCCCCCCGCCCCCCCATCTCCAAACAGCTCATGTAACTTCAAATGCAAGATTTTGATGAAGAGAAGGGTCTGTGGCCTTGAATGATGGAGGGAAAAGAAGAGGGTATACTATAGGCTTTGCCTACAGCAAAGGTGCAGTTATCAAATAGCTGTGAAACAATATTGTTTGTAAAACGATGTAACTTCTCAGCAGTTACTTGCTCTTTCAGGGAATAACATAAGATAAACAAGAGCTTGTACTGCCAGTTTCTATCCCTGCGGTAAAACAGCAATTCACTTGTGCACTCTCCTTTCTGACTGAGGGATTTTGAAAAACTTTCTTATATTGAAGAAACTGAGAACAGATGTCCCTGGGGTTTTGCACTGGTGGAACTGAGAGGGAGGATGCTTGACATCCAGAGATTTTTTCTTATACTCTTTTTTTTGAGGTTTCTGCTTATGTTCTTTTTCTTTCCCCCGACACTAGGCCAGCCTCTGCCTGTAACCTGGAGGTTTTTTTATTTTTCTTCTCGCTTCTTTTTCTCCAGCCTGGAGCCACATACTGCTCTATATTAACCTGATATTTGAGCTATTCCCCAGTTTAGTAAACTTTGCTCTGTCCCCTGCTTAGTTTTGTGCCTCTGACAGCAGGTATACTGCCCTCTGCTCAGTGGGAGAGGGACCTGGGAGTGAGTCAGTCTCCATCCCAGCCATGCCTGCAGCTCCAGGAAGTCTGGCCGATGTGGGAATCTTTGGATGCATCTTTATTCAAACCCCTGTGGGGGTAAACCAGGGTGTTAGAGCAGCAAATGTGGTGCCACTCCTGGGGAGGTCTGTTTGGCAGGCACAGGGCTGCTGACATTCCTTTGTCTTCCGCTTCCTTGTTTGCAGTATATTCCTAGCGCCTTCCTGGCAGTTTGCTTTCTCGTAGTTAAATAAAATCAAAGCAGAGAATGCATCTCTTATGGGACACTGCTGCTTATGTTGTCTAAATTGATTTAGTTGTGCCAGTTCAGTACCAGCCACTGACACTGTGATATAGAAAGCCATCAGGAAGGCCTCAGTATCTTCATGTTTCACAAGATCCGTGTGCTGCAGTGGCTGCCAAAATTATTGGTTGGGCTTTGGCTTAGACTTTTTTCCAGTGCTTAAGCAGGAAGGGTATTTGTTTGCACCAACCACTTCATGGCTGGCACTCCAGCTGTCACTTAGTTCTGTTCTGTTTTATACCCGAGAATGGCATGAGGCTGAAGCATGAGCGGTGGGACATGCACAGGGCAGAGGTGAGGACACGCCCAGACAAGTGCACAGATAATTTCCCCCTACCCCTCCCAAATGCCTGAGCTGTCCCGCCATTGAAATCAATCCCCAAATGCTAGTCTGTCATTTACTATTCCATTGCACAACTGTATTGGAAGGAAAATGGGGCTAGGGTCAAACCTTTTACAAAATTCTCTGGGTGTGAAGACTTATCCAAAGGTTTACAAGGCCGTACAACACTGCCGACCCTCCTGTTTAAGGGCGACTGTGAAGAAACTGGGAATCAATCAAGTGGAAGCAAAGGTGGAGCTGCAGGCCAGCCATGGCTTGGCAGGTGACAGGGAAACTCTGCTCATAGCAAAATCTGGCACGTTGCTGCTCAGTGATTTCTCAGTGAGTGATTTCTGTGGGCAGTGTTTGCCTGCCTTATTTCCCCACAGCAGCGAGAGCAGTGTGCTCTGGGTCCAAATCTTGCCAGTTACACTGAGGATCAGTAGCTTGGCTAAAGAACACTGAAGGCTGGCTGGGTGCTGTGTGGCCATAGGACTGTGGTGTGGTGATGGGATCTGTTTGCAGTGTGACTCACTGTCACACTGAGTCCAGCCAATGGAAAGTGGCTCCCTGGTAGTCAGCAGTGATCTCAGCTGTGTAGCTAGACTTCTTACTTGCAGAGAGCAAACAGCTTCTGACTTTCTGCCACCCTGTGATTCTCCCTGAGTGAAACATCTTCCCTTACTGCCTGTGAAATTGGTAAAGCTGTTCAATTGCTTTTTCCACCCAAACAGAAGCTGTTCCCACTTTGGCCTTTATTCAGCAGTTAACTCCCAACTTTTTGAAAGAAAGCATAGTGCAGATGAATTCCAGTTTCCAGAAGGATCTTGCTGCAGCCGGGCTGTGCCTGGAGTAATGCTGATCTCATTTGGGTGGAACAAGTTAGTTGTTGCAGAATAATCTATTACCCTGTTCCCAAGCTTCCGTCTCTAAATCTGCACAGCAGGGATTATTTACTTATGGATTTAAGTGTATGTTGGGGATCTAGTTTTGTTTGACTCTCCCAACAGAACAAAATGCAATCGATTTCCTGACAGCTGGAGTTGTTACTGAAGTGCGGTGTTACTGCAGAAAGGCCAGGGCTGGCTTGGCACACTTGAGTGCCACAGCACTGCATCTGAGGTGATGTGGGTACAGCTCAGGGCTGCCTGGCCACCTCTGCCTCTGAACCCACTCAGCAGCTTTTTAGCAAAGGAGCTTGAGCAGCTGCATCAGCTCTGAGCACAAATTTCAGTCTCTGTATCGTGCTGTGCTGAGGCTGATTCAAACCTTTTGACATAGTTTTTAGGAGAACATGGATTTGAGAGGTAATATGAACTCAGCAACTTGTTGGCTCCTCTCAGGTATCCTTATCCTTTACTACCTCGTGTTTACCTTCCCACTTTGCACTTCTGCTGCATGGTTTGCTTGAGAATTGGTTGTGTCCTGAAACAGGCTTTTCTCAGTGATCAGTAACTCAAATGCTCGATCACAGTCTTATTAATAGGAAAAAGAAAAAATTTGGATCTTGAGTAGAATTTGTTGTGCTAACACAAATTTTTATGCTGGGTTTGTATTGCTATCGTTATCCCTGGAAGTGTTCAAAAGGCCTGTGGATGTGGCACTTGGGCATATGGTTAATGGTTGGACTGAGGTTGCAGGTCCATCTGCAAATACCTGCTTGTGGTTTACTTGATAGTTTGTAGTTCTAGTCTAGAATAAATAAACAATTACAGCTTCTAACTTGTTTTCTTTTCCAATTCCCAGTAACGGCCTCCCCAGCTGAAGATGTCTAACAATGGAGTTGAAACAGAAGACAAACCACCTGCTCCTCCAATGAGAAATACCAGCACTATGATTGGATCGGGAAGCAAAGATCCTGGGACTTTAAACCATGGCTCAAAACCTCTGCCTCCCAATCCAGAAGAAAAGAAGAGGAAGGATCGATTTTACCGATCTATTTTGCCAGGAGATAAAAGTACAGTATTTTATATCTTCTAATAAATCTTCTGTCTAAATGTTGCTCTGCTTGAGCATAGTCAAGCACTTGATACTTAGTGATGGTTTTAGAGGTTTAGAGGTAAAACCTTAGTGAGGTTTTAGAAAACATTGTGTGTTTGTTTCCTGCACATCTGTCCTGGTCGTTTTGGGGTACATAAGGTACAGTCTGTAGATAAGTTTTTTCTAATGATTAATCCTGTAATATTTAATCCATCTCACTAAGATCATAGAATAATATATTGGGTTGGAAGGGACTTTAAGGATCATCTTGTTCCAACTCCCATCATAGGCAGGGGTGTCTTGCACCAGACCAGGTTCCTCAGAGCCTCATCCATGCTGGTCTTGAACACTTCTAAGGATGGGGCACCCACAGCTTCCCTGGGCAGCCTGTGCCAGTGCCTCACCACTCTCACAGTGAGGAATTTCTTCCCAATATCTCATCTAAACCTGCCCTCTGTTGTTTTTAATCCATTCAGTCTTGTCTTATCACTCCATGCCCAGGTCACTTTTAGGCTCCCTTTCTTGTAGGCTTTTTTGAAAAAAAATTTTATTATTTTTTATTTTGCCTTTCCCATTAATTTTGAGAACAGTGTCCCTGAAAACTGAGACTTACTTTGGAACTAGTTCTGTTGCTTCTCAACCTGACTTGTCCATAATGGTCTTTAAAGTCGTAAAGCTTTGTACAAATTACAAGCTGGCCAATAAAGCTTGCATTGGCAATTGGTGGAGAGCAGAGGGAGGTCTTTTGCTTATTTTGTTGTTTTAAACACCAAATAATTTGAATTATACAAGATTAACATGCAGTCTTTTACTAGACCTGTCATATTTTGCCTCATGGCCGTTTACTCTGTTCTAATGTCTGGGTCAGGCATCGTCTACTTGCTTTTAAGAACAAATTGTCACTGAAAATTCTTGTGATATTTCTTGTGAGCTGAAGGAGTTTTTCATATTCAAGGGATTGTAACAGATGGAAACAGAGATAGGAACTGTGAACTGTACATGAAATTCTAATTTTTAGGATGAAGATATTTAAAAAAAAATCTCTCTTCTGAATCTTTTGAAGTGATGCAAAAAAAAAAATCATCCCCTAATATGTGCTGGTTTCTTTTTATATCTGACCTATTTTTTTGGAGTTCCTCTTCATAATACATCAGCTTTTTCTGTATTGCAGTGGTTTCTAAGCACTGGGTGACTAAAGTCAAGACTAATTCCCTGGGCTTCAGGAGGGAGGCTGACTCCTAATTTTTATTAGTGAAAAGACTAATTGAAATGATAGCTTCACTAATTTAAATAAGCAAGGTGGTGGATCATTTTCTACCAAATGAGTGTGACGTTCATTATTATTATTCTTATCTGATACTTTTGGCAACTTTGAATTGTTTCACAAATGTAGGCTTTTGAACCTGCAATCCAGAAACCTGTGAACTCAATGTTAAAAGTCTGCCAGGCCTGGGTTAGAACTTACCATTATGAGTATGAGTCCAAAAAAAGCTTCAGGATTTTTGTGCTGACTTTCTTAAGGAAGAGGGTTTTCTAAACCTCTAAGACCAACTGTTTCAGAGATCAAAGAAATCACCTGTAACTTATAAAAGAATAAAAGAAGTAGAAGCCGAAATGCTAGTTTGACTTGGATTATGAAGGAGAACTACGAACAAGGATAAAAATGAAGGTTTGGAGAAATTTAGTGGACAGACTGTGACTGATCTGAAGCTGCCTATGTTTACTGAAGATTGGCCAACATGGCAGATGCTTCAAGACATGAGAGATTTTTGTTTAGTCAAGCCCAGCAGAGCCTTCTGTTGCGATACACCTGCCCAAATGAGAATGGTAGCTTCTGTTCTCTAATTCCTGTCAAGCAAAAAATTCCTTTAATGCTGTCACCTTCACTTCAAATTGGTTGATTTCTGTCTTGTGAAGACTTCTAGTCTCATGATGACAGGTAAATTCACTAAATACACTAAATACTAGGTATCATGCTGCTTAAATGTAGGGAAATTCTTCAGTGTTCAGACGCTTCTCCTTGGTTTTGTGTCTGAGATAATTTGGGTGTTATTTTTGAGTTTGGCTGAACTAAAAGGGTAATTGTTTTCTATTCAGTTACAGGAAAGTAATTTTGAGCAAATCTGTGCTGCCTTTGTCCAGAGCAGAGGTGTTATGTAAAGGACACATGGGGCATAAATCCAGGGCCTCATATATGTTTGCACAGTTGCATTGAGCTATACCCCTTGCCAGGCAGCTCTGGAGATGTCATGCTCTGCCTATAAAATTTAGGATGCAATTTGTAGTCTTGATTTCCTCTGCCCAAGCCTAAACCACAAACCTGGTATTTAAAAAACCTGTTGGCTTAGTACTGGGTGGGTCCTGCCCAATGGGAAGCAGAGCTTGTGTGACTCTCAGCAGGATTTGTGAATATTTTGAGTTTTCCTGGTCTCAGGGGACTCATCGGTGCCTGAGTGTTTCAGTCTGGCTTGAATGGGGCACATTTATCTCATTTTAACTTTGCTGAGCTCAGCTGCATCTTTGAACAGAGGCAAGGTTTCACCCACAAGGTGACAGTGTGCAGCAGCCAGGAGCCTTTTCCATGGTGACCAGGAGCACTTTACTCCATGTTAGCAGCGGTGAAGACTTTTCTCATCTCAGTGTGCTTCAGGATGGTCTCACTGCATGGCCAGACATCACAGTTGCAGCTGAAGTTGCCAGAACATTGTAAGGAAAATTTCCGGGAGGCTCTTGTAACAGCACTGAGCATGGAAGGTTGTCAATGAGAAGGTGATGAGGTGTTTGTGGGAATAAAGTCTTTGGTGGTGGTAGGAAGGTTGTCTTAAATATATTATATTATTTCTCTTTTGTATTTTTTTTAAAATTAAGATTCTTCAAGTCTTTTTAGCTCATTGCAAGGATATTGCTATCACTTTAAAGGGACACTAAGTGTTTAGCAAGATTGGAAGTGCCCATCTCTTTAGTTCTTTTTCCCTTATACCACCTGCTATGGCATAAATATCTGCTTACAAAGACAATTGTATTAATGGTTTAGTAACATTTAGGCTTCTACAGCTGACAGATATAAAAACACCTAAGACTTCAGGGTAACAACTTAATGCCCTAAAACTTTTTTAGGAATAGTTCAACTCTGCTGTGGCAGCCACCCTGGACCATGTGTATGTGTTCATTTTCTGTGCAGAACTCTTGCAAAGTGGTGCTGGTAGAGGTGTCCTCTTCACCTGAGCAATGGGCTTCTAGGCTGAGATGGCACCTCAGTCTTTTGGCTTGGAAGAGTGGACTGATCCTGTAGGCAGAC
The DNA here is from genome assembly GCA_013399455.1 of Anthoscopus minutus. Taxonomy (NCBI): domain Eukaryota; kingdom Metazoa; phylum Chordata; class Aves; order Passeriformes; family Paridae; genus Anthoscopus; species Anthoscopus minutus. The sequence goes on along the minus strand of VWYI01022537.1, from coordinate 142,728 downwards.
CTATGGAATATGGTGGTTCTGATGGCACGCCCTGCACCTCTTTGCCTCTCGCTTTCCATCCTGTGCTAGTGCGTGCAGCAGCCTCTGTGCTGCAGATGCTCACCATCTGTTAACCAGCAGCTGCTCCTGTCTCCTCCTCTCTCCCTTCTCAGGGGTGGATCCTCTAGCATGGCTCTTTTCCCCATGGCAACTCTGTTGCTCCTCTGTGACTCATCTTCCCCCATTCCCTTTGTTTGAAAGAGGGATCAAAAACAATCTGTTCCGTCTTCGTGTCCCAAATGGAGCATCTGATCCCTTTTTTTTTCTAAAATTACTCTGTACAACTGTAGCTCTGTAATGATACAGAGAACAGTGCCAGAGCTGGCACTGAAGGAGCTGGGATTGAGTCCTTTAGGGCCAGACCTGAGCCTCTCTACACAGCCCACCACAGTAGTGTCTTAAAGAATTGCTATGCTGAGTGTTAGCCTTGCAGGCTTCTCAAATACCTGGGGTTTGGCATTCATGTTGCCAAAAGTGCACTGGGGAATGTCAGCCACAGAACAATTTCTGTTTGGCTTTGGATAAAAAAGGGGAGCAGCTGGGAAATGTGAGTGGTTTGCTCACCTTCTCCTGGCTCTGCTGATTTTATTACTGCAAGCAGCAGCAGAGCCGACTAGAATGTGGTTCTTCTTTAAACTAATGTCAACTTCTAGAATACAATACATACTAAAAGGAAGGTGGAGAGTCCTTAATACATAACAAATATGGATGAACTTAATCCAATGCATAATGATAATCTTGTTTGAAGACCTCAGTTTAAAATTTGCAGGGTACATCTGCTTTGATCTATTTCCTTCCCTGTTTCTTTATGGCTTCTGCTCCTCACCTGCCAGATCCTGCCATCTTGCTCATGTCTTCAAAGCTGGTTGTTAAAAACATCTTTAGATCATTTTGTGAGCAAAAAAAAAATAGAAGTGCTTTGGCTCATAAGACTTTGTAGCAGAATCCTACATTATATTTAGGCTTCTTCATAAAGAACTCAAACTTTTGAGGAAATAGGATGAAGGAAGCAATTTCTAAGCAGTATTTGTAGTTTTGTTCCTGGCTTTGTATGAGAGACAAGTGTATATTTAAAAGCACATAATATATATTTTTTCAGAAGTTGCTTAGAACACCAAATAAAAAAAGTTTTCAAAACTGACTGGATTCCACTTACTGCCACTGTAGCGGTTTTGACTCTGTCTAAGTTTGAGTGGATATTTTAGGTAAATAGCTCTCATGCTGTTGAGTCTAGATATACTAGTTGTTACTTTACATATTGAAAATATCAGTTTCCTTCTTTTATTCTTGCCCTGTGTTACAGGACTTTCGTTTCTGTTGTCCACTCACTGTGGCTGCTCTTAAGTGTGGAAAGGAAGTTCTTATTAAACTTGTTTATCTGCTTCAGATGGACTAGCAAAAGTGGGGGTGTGATTGTGTAGGTGAATTAGAAGCTATTGGGGAGAATTTAATTCTTGATCCTTGTATAGATTTTTATTTTTAATTTTATTGTTGTTGTTTTTGTCTCTTGCAGCCAATAAGAAGAAAGAGAAAGAGCGGCCGGAGATCTCCCTCCCTTCAGATTTTGAACACACGATTCACGTGGGGTTTGATGCAGTCACGGGAGAATTCACAGTAAGTGAATCTGGAGGGAAAGAGAACTGTGTGGTTTATCTTATTGCTAGGAGAAGACAGGGCCCATTAATCTTTTATATATTAATGCTGGAAGGGGCTATTACCATCATCTAGTTTGATCTCATTTGAAACACATCTGCAGAGGTTACCCACTAATTCATGCTGAGAGATTGTTAAACTTGGCACATCCCAGGAGCTCACGCTGCCAGCAAACTTTTTTTTTCTGCTTTTTTGGCTGTTGTGGTCAGCTAAACTCTTCCCCTCCCTTCCTCCTCTAGAGCTGAAAGAGGTCTATAGCATAGTCTGTGTTCCCCAGGTGGGGCTCTGAGAGTTTTCCTTTGGGAGGCACATAGCTGTGTACAGCTACTTAGGACAGAACACTTATGTACTGTCCTGAGGGTAAATGTCAGATGCTTTATGTGTGGTGGGTTTTTAAAATTTATTGACATGTAGAACACTGTAAAGACAGAGTTGTATATTATCATCATCATCATCATAATCATATTTTCATTCTTATTTTGGTTATGAGATAGTATTTCCTAGCAGCAGAAGTTGTTTGTGAACAAGGTGTTTCTACCTGTCTGCAATATGCTGCTTTTTCAGGGACTTTATTCCCCTGTCCCAAATCATGTGTACATGTGGGTTTTGCAGCCTCTAGGCTTGTCCTGGGCAGCCTCTAGACTTGCCCAGGTTACCCCACATGTGTTAGTGGGACATTACCTGAGGGGTATATCCAGCCATCTTTTTGAACAGGGAGAATGACTTCACTGCTCATGGATCCCAATCTCTGCTACTTTGTCTGTACAAAGCGTTACCCCTGCTGGTGAAGAAAGGCACAAGTCTGGCTGTTCATCTCCAGATATGTTTATTTTCTGGCTGAAATGATGTCCCTATAATGAAATTCTGAGCTTCAGATGTGAAGTTAACACCTCTGCTCTGCCAGCTCTGGGTACAATGGGCACAACACTGCTATTACCAAAGAACTCTAGTGCTGCTGGAAGACCCAAATGAGTGTTGCATGTCCATTGTGCTGGAGGCTGTGCAGTGTACATTACTTCTATAGTCTTTCTTCACATATATAAGTATGTGAATACCTGTGCATAAATGATTTTGTGTTTTGTTTTTCTCTTGAGGTTTTTCCCAAAATGCAGCAATTGGGTCTTCTCCTTTTTGGGTTTTTAATTTTGATCTGCAAAGGACCTGAGAGTCACCCAGAGACCCAAGAGCAGAGTGACATTTACATGCCCAAGTGTGATTTGTAACACAGGCAGGGAGGCACACATTCACCACCTCTTTTTCTTTCCTCTTTTCTCCCTATTTTAGTCAAAGTACTGTGTAACTCCAAAAGCTGGGGCAGAACTTTGACAGTGAGCTTATGTTTTGTGCATATTAGGCCAGCGGTATGTTAACAAGGTGCTTCTTCCCACAGGGAATGCCGGAGCAATGGGCACGTCTGCTGCAGACTTCCAACATCACCAAGTCAGAGCAGAAGAAGAATCCCCAGGCAGTGCTGGATGTATTGGAGTTTTATAACTCCAAGAAGATCTCCAACAGCCAGAAGTACATGAGTTTCACAGGTACATGGTGATGGTCTCATGTGGCTGCTTTGTCCAATGCTCCATGGTCAGGGAATGTGGGGTTTCTTTCGTTTAATCAACAAGTAGGTCTTTCTTTTCAAGGAAAATGTGAATGAGATTCTCTGGCTGCTCAAGCACCCTTCCTTTAAAATGCTGTTCTGCTAATCTGGATGCCCAGCATAGCTGCAAAAGAGGAGGTCAGTCAACTGGCTGAGTCTCCTAAACACATACTTTTTCTGATGCTCACAGCCAGCATCTGGAAGGCAGATCCCAGACTGCTGGGGCTGGATTCCCCCTTATGAAAGTCCCTGGAAAACAGGCAGCTACATTTTTCACCAGTTTCAGTTTGCAGGGTGGGTGTGAATGTTGCTTTTTGTGTACTTGGGGTGAGAGTCTCTCTGCTCCCCTGTGCCATGGTTGAGGAATATGCCTCAGCTGCCTGGGTGCTTGAAAATTGCTGGCTGAGTTCCTCTAAAAGACAAAACTGACAAGGTTTTGTGCCTCTTTCTATGGTTATCTGCCCTCTGAAGGTTGTTATCTGCAACCACCACTCCTTTTCCTTTCAACTGCAGCTCCTTCCCTTTCTAAATATTAATCCCTACTTTGGTTCTTTTAGGGGGATGGAACCATGTCACTAGATCTGGTACTAACTACAAAGGCTCCAAGCAGGGATAAAAGCACAAATATTCCCCATATGTGCCTGGATAGTTAAATGAGAAGCCCGTCAGTTGACTTGTGGGGTCCTTTGTGCTATTCCAGGAAGTTTAGATGGCTGAGACTGAACATTTTGCAGTTGGCAGTTAGCTGCACTGCCTCTGCTGGGGACTTAGTCCATTGATAATATTTTGTGTACATGGATAGAGGACAATATTCATTCTGGTTTTGCTCTGGGCAATTCCACCATCCTGCTGCAGGGATTTGTGACCCCTGCATTTGTCTGCATTTATTTACCCTCTGTTCCTGTATCTTCCAGGGTTCAGCTGGTTCTGGGAAGCTAGAATTAAGGAGCTAAGTTTGGGAGCAGCCTTTTTCCTTGCCTTATCTAAACCTTGTCCCTTGCTCGTCTCCCCACTGCTGCTGGTTTTATAACTCATTTTTGATGGCATTATTGTCTGTCTTTCAGATAAATCAGCAGAGGATTACAATTCATCTAATACATTGGTAAGCCTCACATTGTGTCTCGAGTTTGGGGATTAAAAAAGTTGCAAAAACTAGTTACATGTAAACTTGTAGTTTGGTTAGTGTTTTAAAATCTGAACTATATATATTTGTATAGTGACTACATATATAAAACCAGGCATGCTCCTTTCACTTTTTTTTTTCAGTTGATGGGGAATAAAGCAGACGGAAGTAGGATTTTTAGTAATAGTGAATAAGTGAATGGAAATTAGTGAATTAATTAGTAGAAATAGCTGTTTTCATAGAAATTGATCTTTTCCTATACCTAGAATTTGATAACCACTCTGCTGTCAGGTTTTATGTCTCTATAAACATCTGTAATATAACAAAACTTATTTACTAACCTGGAAGGTCTGATTTACTAAAGCTAATGTTGATTAACCAGATTAATCTCTAGCAGAACAGGAAATAAAAGCTTTTCCTCCTCTCTGCTTGACCTTTACTCAATCCTTGCCAGGGCAAGCACCACTCCTAATTGCTTTGTTAGGAGACATGGTAAATTTTTGTATCTGCCTGTGAGATGGAAGAAAAAACCCTCGCGGTTTAAAGTGGTTTATAAAACCCCACAATTCCCTCATCTCTTGTTTTCTTATGGCCATGTCATTACCTAGAACTGGCTTATTACATTCCCTTCCAAAGGCAGCTGATTCAGATCTGATCGTTTAGGACTCTCTTCAAAAGGAAAAGGAAAATGTTTCTGCCATTGTTCATTATTACATGTCATTGTATGTCAGTCCTCAGAAGTTTCAATATCTAAGGTAGGATTTTTAAGTAAATACTGAAAAAAGCACTACTTACCAGTCTACTGAGATCCCCAATGCCCTCCCTCAGGCTAACCTTTAGTTTTGAGGATATTTAGGAAACTCCCAGTACTTGTTTTACTTGTTGCTTTTAACAAGCTAGGCTTTTTGTGTTATGTCATGTGCATTTTGACAATTATTTGTCAGGATAATGGTGACTTCACGTATTTTATGCTCAGTGAAATATTGTGTTGCTTTCCCTCTCTTTCTGAGGACTTTAATGCTTTTCCCCTGCGACTCTTAGGGAAGTGATGATGTGCAAACAGAACTGGTCTAGTGGGTTGAGGACCTCACCTTTACTCTGTGTTTATAGAGTAAGGAATGTAATGAACTTCAAATCCAGTTTCAAATGTATAAGTTTAAAAGCTACTTTCATTTCCAATCACAGTATTGCAGAAAATTGCATATAATTTTTTTAACCACTTATAAAACTCTTTTCAAACAAAATAATTACTCCTATTTTTCCATAAATTTTTATGTTAGGAAGTAATTTTTAAAGATACTTGAAAATATTTTGCCAGATTCTGCTTCCAAAATCTCATATTAATTAATTGGTTCTCAGTCACAGTATCAGAGGTGATGTTACCTTGACCTTCTAACTTTTGGAGAAAATATTAAGAGTTTGATGCATATTCTATTATTTAAAGTCTGAAATCTTCATAGTGAATGCTCAGGGTTTGAAGCAAGCAAAAAACCCTAAGAGACAGTATAAATAGGGAAAGATATTTCCAAACTTAGATGTCCCAAAACTTGCTGGTCAGATGTGTGGGTATTGGGAAAGCAGTGAGAGAGCCCAGCTCTCCTCAGGTCCTTGGGATGAGGATCGATCGCTGTCACTCAGGCAGATGAAGAGCTCTGTCTGAACAGTTGTGTCAGGCACTGCTGGACTGCACATCCATTTCCTATGAAGACCCAGGGATTTTGGATTTTGAATTTTTCAGACACTGTAACTCACCAACCTGTTCTGATTATTGTTTTTCTGCATTTGGTCAAGCGCAATCTCTGTTAGGAGCTTAATCCAGTGCTTGTGATTTTGTTTATAATGTGTGATTGGGTTTTGGTTTTTGCTATTTGTGCAACTCCATGCAGAATGTGAAGGCTGTCTCTGAGACACCTGCAGTGCCCTCAGTGTCTGAAGATGAGGATGATGATGATGATGCAGCTCCACCCCCTGTGATAGCTCCACGACCTGAACACACCAAATCTGTGAGCAGAAATTCTTTGTTCAGCCCACATTGCTGTAATCACAGTCAGGCCTTGACTGTGACTCTGTCCCTCTTCATGGCTTAATGCTGAGCCCTTCTTAGGAGCAGGAGAGAGGTAGTGGGAGCCATTGCTCTGGCAGAGTACATTAGTGTTGTCACCTACATAGTTGTGAGGGGCACGAGTCCTTGATTAGTGATGTTAGCTGCTAACAAAGCAGCTACAGAAATGCATCCCTCACAACAACAATAGAATAGAAGTGTTTAAATCTTCACCTGACTTGTGTGCTTTTCTCTAACAAAATTAGATATACACCCGCTCGGTGATAGAGCCCCTTCCTCCGCCTACCAGAGATGTGGCCACCTCTCCTATTTCTTCTCCCTCGGAAAACAGCACAACAGCACCCGACATGCTGGTCAGGAACACGGAGAAGCAAAAGAAAAAGCCAAAAATGTCAGATGAGGAGATACTGGAAAAATTAAGTATGTCCTTGTTCTTTAAAAGAGTTAAATTCCAGGTCCTGCTGTGTTGGTTTCTCAGAATGTCAAAAAGCTGAAATGTTTCCTCATTTTTTGATCCCTTACCGAAGACATGGGCACACAGTCACAACACAGAATTGGGTGCAGATGTAAAGGACGGGCTTGAATTTTAAGCTGAGCACCTGTGATACTGGCTGAAGTCCCCAGGGAGTTACAGATCCTCAGGCTCTGCAAAACAAGGCCTGAATAAATAACATCTATTCAACTATGAAGTCTGAGACCGTTCCACATCTTGCTCTGAAGCATGAATGCTTATATTGTGATATTAGACATAATGTGTCTAAAAGATGGAGAGAAAATTAATGTGTCCCCAAGTTTGCCTTCCACAGTATCATGGTGTAAAGTGACTTGGTTATTTTTAAGTGCTCTAACATTTTGTGGGTAGCCAAATTGGTGGGGTTTTCCTGACAAAAATTAACCAAGTGTCTCTGTTGTCTTCTCATGTCTTCAACATGAGAACGTTCAGTGCAAGTGCTCCTCTGCTGCCTGGTGGTTTTGGGTTATGCTATGCCATATTCAACAGCAGAACCATCTCTTTCATGCAATTGATGGCTATCCTCAGTTTGGGCCAGGTTTTATTAGAGTAGAGCATTTCTAATTCTTTGAACTACTAATCCTGTATTAGTTACATCCATGACTTGCTTGTCAGTTGACTTATCATAGACATGCTAACACAATTTAAGGCTGGCCTCTTTGGTTTTAGGGTATATTTGTCAGTATTTTAGGAATAAGAGTCTAGCAGTTAGATGAAGATATAATCTGAGGATATAAGCTAAAATGTTTTTTAAAGTATTATAATGGTATCTGAGTAACTTATTTCTCTAAATAAAGCTTAAATTGACTTGATGGCTTATTAACTGGGTCTGCTTGCTTTTGGAAAACTCACACACGTTGTTTCAAAATACTACCTTCACTCACTCAATTAGCAGGATCTTTGTACCTTCCAGGATTCAACACATTTTCGTGATATGGTAGGGCAAGCAGCATCTGTGGCAGGAAAAAAATGCTATTCTAATAAAAATATACCCACTTCAGTCATGCAGAGAAGTGCAAGTGCTACTTTTGAGAGTGCTGGGAAGCAGATGTACCTTCTGACACCTTGCTTGCTCCAGGTGTCAGCTTCTGTATGTAGGCTAGTCAGAAAAATGTGATGAAGTTTTAAGCTTTAGTCTTAATCTAGGTAAAAATGTCTTTCCACTGAGGGGAGTGGAGCTGTACTTGTGCAGATAAGCAGCCTTTTGACATTTTAGTTTGACATGTAACTAAAATGATCAAAACTGTAAAGGAAAAATATATTTACAAGTGCTAAATGCATGCAAAGGTTAAAAGGAGGCTGCTCAATCTCTGTCTCTCAGCAGAAACACAGCATTGGTGCAAACATTAATGAATCCTCACCTGACTCTTTGGAAGGTAGGAAACACCACCCCATTTTAGAGTTAACAGCATCAAACAGGGCAAAACTGGCAACTGCCACTTGTCACCACAGCATTCTGTCCAGTCCTTGCCTTGGGGAAACATCTGCAGTCTGAGCTTGTAGCTTGTGTTAAGCTTTGAGGGAGAATTTCTGAATATTTGTCCAGAAATACCAGTCCTCAGGGCAGACAGCATTGCTTCTGTAATTGTGGAGTGTGTTTTGTAAAGCCAGATTTCTCTTCCTGCCCTCCTCTCCAAACATGGGTGATAATCTCTACTTCTACCTCTGTCTCTCCTAAAGCCTCTGGATTTGGCTGCTTTCCAGTGGTATCTGAAAATAGCCTGCTCCTGCTCTGCTTGCTCCTGGATTTCTTGGCTTAATGACCATGAGCAGTTTCTTTGCCAATATACATCTGTTAAGGCTCAGCCCCAGACCCTGTGAGAGCAGCACCATATGTCGGCAGCTTTGGTGACTCGTGGACACCAACTCGGATGCAGCTCTGCATCTCTTGATCTATTAGCCACCCTGGTGCTGTTAGAGAGGAGACTGGCTGCCAGCTGAACTCTAGAAATTGCTGACTCTGATTCCTTCACCCTAAAAAGGGTGTAATTCCTGCCTGCCACAGGGGAGTTATCAATATCAGTTAAAGTTTGCAGCCACTTGCAGCCCTGTGCTGTGGAACACCAGGCAAAGTGCTTTTCCCTTTGAAGAAGGCAATGACAGACATTCTTTTGGTTTTGGGAGAATGAGCTGAGATGGTCTCAGGTTGCTCTTCAAAAGCAGAGGGATGCTGGTAACTGCTGCTAAAACCTGTGTTGACTGTCAGGTTCCTGGAAGAGCAGCTGAGCATTGCTCAGGACAGGCCAGGGGAGGTTTGGCTTTCAGTGGTCTCTCTACCTTCTCTCCTGAGTTTTGCAGCTCAGTCACTGGGTCAGTAAATGGTTGTGGTTGTGCTGGTACCAAAACATCATAAATACTTTTTTTTCTACTACAAATTGTCGTGGTGTAAGGAAATCTTCTACTAGTTTTACAACAGACTATTGCATCCAAGATGAGACCCCAGCCTTCAAATTCAGAGACATCACAGTGCAGGGGAATCTTAGATCATCCAGCATGTTGAAGCTGGGAGTGACTGAAAGCAGGTTTCCAACAAATAATTGTTTTTCCATGTGTTAGGCCTGTGTATCCCCATCCTGCACCTAGTAATGACTGCCAGTGAAGGTTAAATGTTCTTAATGCCTGTGTTCCATCATTTCTGAAGGGCAGTTTCGGATACAGGGGAGTGCTGCAGCTCCTATGTGCATAAATAACTTAGGACTTCCTTGGTGTCCATGTGCCCCTGGGTTTCTGATGAGTGGTTCATAAGACACAGCCTGCTGTGGTCAATGGAGCTGTTCTAACAGTTCTTGCAGCTGTATGAAAAAAGGACTTGAAGAAAATCCTCTTGGTTTTTGTATTTTTTTGTAGGAAGTATTGTGAGTGTGGGCGATCCAAAAAAGAAGTACACGAATTTTGAGAAGATTGGACAGGGGTTAGTATGTGCTTCTTTTTTGTCCTAAACCTTTCATTTCCTTATGCTAAGAGGAATTCACCAAAATCAGGCTAAGATAGCTTGCTGGAAAGGCTGTTGGGGCTACTTTGGGAAGTTTATTTTGTTTGGTTGTTTATTTGATTTCTCATTTTTGGTTTTGGTTGTTTTGCTGGGTTCCACATCCTCCCAAATTTTTTCCTGTTCCTGGCAAAGTCACAGGGACTGAGTTTTTGTGCAATTGTGTTGTAATGTAAGAAATGATGCCATTGGATGATCAGGTTGATAAATACAGCCACAAGCAGGGAAAGAACTGCAAGAGCATCTTCAATTTACAGATTTGCTTCTGAATCAGCTCTCCTCAAGGCATGTACTGTGCCCCTCTAAGCAAGGTAGGGGGAAAGTAGAGGTTGTAGGAGAGACTGTGCTGAGGCAAAACACAGATCTGCAGTCAGGTCCATGTGCTGAGGCTCAAATTCCCGTTTTCTTCACTACAAATGCCCCATTTGTTTACTTTAGCTGATCCTGTTGCTCTGTTATCACGTTGGGCATTCTGCAAGCCAGGTTAGTATGGTTATGCCACTTGAAATGGAATAAACCCACAGTCCTACAGTTTGCTGGTTTAGCAGCAAGGGTTTGGATGACCATAGTGTCCCTTATTAGGAGCTTTTCTCCCCATAAATCCTCTGGCTGCTGACAATAGCCTTGTCTCAGAAATATTTAAGATGTTTACCACTGGAATTATTGCATGTAAAGGAATGGGATTAAGAGCACTTTGGAGAGACAAGTGGGAAGGGGCATGTGTTAAGCTCTCACTTTTACTTTGAGACACAAATAAATGATTTTGTTTTTTCTTTTCTCTGTTTTTTTTAGAGCCTCAGGTACAGTTTACACAGCAATAGATGTAGCTACAGGACAGGAGGTAAGTGCTGCCAGAGTACCACAACAGTGGATTTTGGATTGTGTCCCAAAAGTTCAAGTTGAGTTCAAAATAAAGACTGTCTTTCAGGGATTCATGACATCTTATTTTTAATGAGGTCTTTATTTACTTACTAATGAGACATGGTTGAGTGGTCTGAGCAGAGAACTGGAAAAAATTATTTCACAGGTTTTGATTCCTGAGTCATTTCATATTTGTAAAGATTCTTTCTGTGATTGCAAAGGCTAGAAGCAAATTTTTGGACTGGACAGTTCCTCGGTAAAGTTTTTCTCTTCTTCCCCAAGACTGCTGCCTGTCTCCATACAAACTCTTTTATTTGTCCTCTGCTCCTTTGCTTCCTACACTTATACTACTTGCAGAGAATAGGTCCTATCCCACCCTTTGCCAACTTGCTTTCTCCCTTGAATTGTGAGATGAGGAATACTTGTCTATTCTTTTTTTCTCCTTGCAAATATTAAGAAGTGCCATGCTTATTGCCTGCATAATAAACTAGTAGTGATGGATATGCAGCATCTGTGGAAACTTTTATTTCTAGATTAAGGATTTTTTTAAAAGATGAAAGTTTGTGTTATTCCAGACGTATTTATGGAAGTCTGCAACAATGTGTGTCTACTTTGCATTTGTACAATGTAAGAGTTCACCAGTAAATTTCATGATTGTGCTTTTTGCTGAAATTGCTTCACTTCCTTTTTCAGTTTCTAAAGAATTAATGCAGTTCAACTGCGGCCTTTAAGGAAGGGTTCTTATATTTATTTTAAAGCAATGAGAAGTTTTATAGGAGGAGGAAGTCCTTTGATGGTTTTCTGCTTTCTTTCTGGATCCCTTGGGTGAATCCCATATGAAAATTTGAATTCTTGTATTACAACAGACTTTTAAATTGTTCCTATTACGTTAGTGTGATCAGGCCCTGAATTTTTAGATCTGCCTTTTGGATTGCTGTAACTTTGTCATGCTGTTGCTTCTTCCTTTCTATGAAGTGCACTGAACTCAGGAGCTCAGTACAGTGAAACATTGGGAATTTCTTTATCTGCATAAAATGCCTTCCCTCTCTTCATCTTTCATTCTTCTCTCTGGTCTTGTACAAAGAGCAGCATGGGGCTTTTATTTTTGTCTTCTTTGAGTACTGTTTGGCAGCCCTCATGGGTACTGTGGAAAACCAGCATGTCTGTCTGCTCTTGCTTTCTCATGTGTTGGGATTTTTTGTGTATAGTCTTCCCTGCTCTACTATCAAAATGCTAATTGTATCCATCTATATTGGCACTCTGTGGGGCTTGTTGTTTTTAGTCCTTGTTTTTGCTGGCTCCTGTCTGTTCACCCAGGCCCCTTTCTCTGCATGTAGCAGTGTTGTAAAGGCCTAGTTTCACTTCGTTCCCATTGCCTAAATATTAAACCAAGGACAGTTGAGTTGTCACCTCTGTGAGTTATCTCTGCCTGCAGCTGTGCTGAGTAGGTTTACTGATTTGAAGGCTCCTCTGAGGGCCAGATGCTCTCATGAAGTACTGGTAGTGTGGAAACTTGAATATGAGAGTTAAAAATATGTTTAATGTTCCCGCTCTTTGCATAAATACATGCAGGACAGATATCCGAAAACAGGAAGAAAGCTACTAAACCAAAGGGCTGCAGCTGACAAGTCCATCCCTGTTGCCCTTCTGGCATGACTGGACATATAGCTGGCTCAAATTAATTTATTTTCAGCCTTTTATCCAAACACTGGTGCTTCTTTCCCCCAGGTCTTGTTGTGACAAAAGAAATAGAGTTACTACCTTGAAGTACTAAGCATGCTTGTGTTATTTACCCACCCTACTTTAGATTTCTAAAAGCCAAAATTTACATGGGAGCAGGGGAAAAAACACCAAAAAATTTTCAGAAAAATCCAATTAAAATTAAAAATAATAACAATCCTTTAAGAAACAAAAGTTTTGACATAACAGTCCATACCAGAGTAAGGGGATATCTTCTTTGAAACTGTGGCTGGAGATGGCTATCCAACTGTGACATGAGGGTCCAGTATGAAAATGGCAATTCTTGTTCTTTTTGTCATCAAGCATCATTCAGCATGTGTGGAAATGGACTGGCTGCAAGAACTTGCAGAGTTATGGAGTGGTAATTCAGTAGCTAATGATGAAAAAGTGACTTCATGATGGTTTTTTCCTTCCTCATGTGAATGTGGGACTAAATCGACTGGTACTGACAGGTGTCTGGGGGGCTCCTGCAATAATGCTTTACTTGATCTCTCTTCACTGCAGGTTGCAATCAAACAGATGAATTTGCAGCAGCAGCCCAAAAAAGAGCTGATTATTAATGAGATCCTTGTGATGAGGGAAAACAAAAACTCCAACATTGTCAACTACTTGGACAGGTATGTCAGTATTTGAAGGGCTCACAAAGGGACACTGGAAAACACTTCCTTGTCACACTTCATAAGGGCTCCTGGGTCAGCTTAATGCAAGTGTAGGACAACCTTCCATTGCTTAATGCACATGGGAGTGTGGGTGGCCTGGCAGTCTCTCTCCAGAATGAAAATAAACAGATATCTGAACCAGTGTTAATGGGATGTCTAGGCTCTCTTCAAAGATGGTGGAAACTAAGGTCCTGTCAGGACTCCATTTTCTCTCTCTCTCCCTTGCCAAATTTGACACAACAAATTTCCTGCTTATTTTCTTCCTATTACTAAAGGGGAAATAGAAACAATTTGAAATGTATTATTTCTATTTGCTTTCCTCTTCTTTTCTTTTCCTCTGAGCAATGCTGGTGCTCTGCTGCCAGAGGAGCAGGCTTAGATGTAAGGGTTAGTGGTAGTCCTGTCCCTGTGACTGTCCACTGAGATTTTTGCACAGTAGCATAACAGCAATGAGGGTGAATGACATGTGGCACATAACATGACGTCATCAGAGACCTCAACGAAGCCTTGCAGTACTTCAGGGGACTTTTAAAAAGAGGGAGAGTGACTTTTAAGGCAGATAGTGATAGAACAAGAGGAAACAGTTTTCAGATAAAAGAGGGTAGTTAGGTATAAGAAAAAGAAGAAATTCTTTACTGCGAGGGTGGTAAGGCAGTGGTACAGGCTGCCCAAAGGAGATGTAGCTGCCCTGGCAGTGTTCAAGGCCAGGCTGGGTGGGACTCTGAGCAGCTTGGTGTAATGGAAGGTGTCCCTGCGCATGGCAGGGGTTTGGAACTAGGTGGTTTTTAAGGTCCATTTGAACCCAAAACATTCTATCATTCCAAGATGCTGAAACCCCAGCAGGCAAAAGCATTTCATGGTGGCTTGAATTCACCATCAACACCACAGTGCTGCATTGTGTCAAGCCTGTGTCACTCTCTTGTTAAAACTCTAGCTAGTTCCATGTGAGCTGCAGCAAGATTTTCAGACTGCTGCACTCAACATCTGAATGTAGCTGTTCTGATGAACCACAGGTTTGCCTTATTGTAAGGGTGAAGACAGCTGGCTTAAGGTGAGCTGCAGACTTTAATCTTGGGAGCTTGGGTTTTTTGGAAGATACAATGAAAGGATGTGACCTAGAATCTCTGGAGATTTGAGAAAGGATTTGCACACTTTTTTGCTGCGCATGTATGTCAAAATCTAATCAGCTGTTTATTTAATAGGTTTCTTTTGTAGGCTTTTAATGTCTTAGCCAAAGAAGGTGGTTTGCTTATATAAACTACAACAGCTGTTTTTCTGAATTTTTGTGGGGCTGTGTCCCATGCATCGCTCTAAAAAGCTACTTTGTTGAGGAGACAGAAAGTCTGCTCCTGAAATTTTTATGACAGAGGTGTGTATGCAGGGAACTGATGATGGGCACACGCCCTCTTCCTAGAGAGAGGAGAAGAATGTTACCAGTGTAAAATAAAACAAGTGGCTAAGAGTTGCATCTGGGCTAGAACTGTTATTTTCCTCTGGTTCATTAGAGGCTTTTTTTTGACAAAACTTTGGGGGACATGCTCTTCCCATTAGAGAGCATTACTGTGTGCATGCACTTACCCTGTCTAGCCAGTGCATTCCAGCTGCAGGATAGCTCCATGTCCTGCTGGCTTTTGTTCAAACTTTCAGCAACAAAAGCTGCTGCTTTTGTCCTCCACTTTCACTAATCTTTTTCAGAGGGATTAGCTTTTGTTTGAGTGCTGCACATGGACAGAACAGCAACTGGGATGAACTGGTTCTTGTGCCTGTTGTGCCACTACAGCTCTGCAGCTGCAGGATCCTGTTGCTGGGGAGCTGTGTCCCTCTTGCCCAGCCTAACATGCCTGTGCATCCCAAGTGCTGAATGAAGCTGATATTTGGTTGCCATTTGCTGGCTTCTGCTTCCTGCTGAAGGAGGAGGAGGAAGGATGTGCTGATCACTGCAGGGCCTGGTTTCTGCTTTGTGGTTTTGTTATGGAATCTCCCCTCCTTAGTCCCTAATGGGAGTTGCAGGGCAGTCGTGGGCATAAACCAGCTCTCAGCTCCAGCCCTTATGCAAGGGTTTCCTGTGCTTTGTCCTCTGTTAACTGCATGGCCTACTTGCTTGTGGTTAAGCAGCTTTTTTTGCTGCAGTCGTAGTGGCCAGTGCACGAAGGTGTGCTGTGATATTTAAGGTAGTGACATGGCCTAATTCATCTGTACTTGGGAGCTGGATTAAGAAGCATCTGGCTCTAAAGACAGTGGCACTAGTCCTCTGTACAAACAAACAGCCACTTGTGCCGAGTTACCTGCTGGAGATGACAGTTCCTTTCTGCTGCATGAAAGAGGCCCTCAGAGACCTGCTTCTAAACTCAGCGATCTAAACACAGGCATCAGATACCCAACACTAGGCAAAGCAAACTCCTGCCCTTTAGTTTTGTTCTGAAGAACTCCTTAACTTCATAAGCCCCCAAATAAGTGGTAGCCTATGTAACCCCACCTCAAACTGTAGTAGGGATGGATGGTCAGTGAAAAAAGATGAAGAAGTAAGACAATCACATTACAAGAACACATTGTTTTCTTTCCAGGCTACATTCATGTGTAGAAGGCATGTTACTGATGCAAAATTCTGTAATGAATGAACTTGTACCTCTCCAAATTTCATCAATTTTATGAATAAAAAAATGTGTATTTGTGATAGAGAAGGCTTGGTGAAGAACATCCTAAGGTATCTAAGTGGAGGCTGAGGAACACCTTACAGGATCAGACATTACCTGCTCCTGCAGATGGATGAGAAGAAAGCTGTAGACCATCTCCTTCTTCCTCAAAGATTTTCATCAGGTTTTTCTTACTGCCAGCTTGTTTTGGAAGGTGACTGTGGATGACAGTGTGATGCCATGCAGTGCCTGATGTCGCATCAGAGCTGTGTGTAGGTGTGTGCTCCTGGTGGTGTCTCTAGAACTGCTGAGAGAGTGGGTTTGACTTATGCCTACAGTGAGCAGCTCAGTGACTAAAACTGGCAAAAGAGTGGAAAGATCCCCAAGACAGTACCACCCTGAAATGACATTCCTTTGGTGGCAGCTGGCAGGGAACCACTGTTAATTTCGCCTGCCTGTGTGTTATGTCAAATCTGTCAGCTATTGAGTTGCCAGGGTCTTGGCAAATGTTTGTGGCTGCTCATGGCTCAGCTTTGGTTTCACAGTATGGTTCTTGGCTCGCTCCATCTGTTTTGGCTGCAGAGGGATACCAGCTTGCTCCCAGCATGTGGAACCTGAGATTGTCATGAAAATAGCCCATTCTGTCCTCATTCTTACAGCCAAGAGCATTTGGGCTGCAGAGAGTGGATTTAGGCTGCGGAATTCTACCGGCAATGAAGGGAAACCTTGCGATGTCCATGATGGGTGATCTGTTGAGAGCGTGCTGACATCTGCAGAGAGCCTGATTTGGCAGAAATGAGGTAGCAATGACATAGGGGCAGGAAGGAAGAATGTGGATAGTTGGGCTTTCAGAGCCCAACAGAGAAGGTACATGACCCAGAGAGTTAGCAGGAGTGCTTCTGAAAGCAGTCGTGTTGCTCCTCTCTCACTCAGAGGAGCTGCTCTGCAGGTGGTACTGGGTCTGTAATGCTGGGAAAATAAAATATCAGCGCATCAGCTTCTGTTCCATGGTGGAGTTTGAGACCTCTCTGCTGCAGGAGCACAGTCCTGTGCCCTTGGGCTTTGTATCCTGGAAGAATCTGCAGACAGCATCTCCCTACATAGTCTTCAGCGCCAGCAAACCAAGACACCCACTTTATCTCTGGAATTAAAAGCCATCCATAACTGTAACAGTACTGTCAGCCAGGTGTAGCTGAGACCATTGTTATATTTAGGGGGATTTTTTCATCAGCTTAGTGTTGTCAGTGTGTCCTTTAGGGGTAAATACCACACCTTTATCACTCTTGTGATGTTACACTCATCCCTGTGTACTTTTCATGCCAAGCTTAAAGTCTTCTTTCTCCTTTACTGCTACTTTCTACTTAATTGTTCCCTAGCACCTATCCCAGCTTTTGTATTTGGCTCTTGGCAAATTCATTCCTCAGTAGGATCAGTGTTTCATAGCAAAGCAAATGTATCCTTGATGAACTCTAATGCCAAATTAAGCTTTTAATTAGATTCTCTGCCCTCTCACTTTTGACTCATCTGTCCACTCACTTGAAAAATGAGAAGATAGGCTGAAAAGGAATGTTTTCAAACTGATTATTCCTTCCTTCAGGAATGTCCCATCATGATATATCTGTCATGGAAATTTGTGTTGATGGCTCCAAAATGGGGCAGAAATGGTTAGTGGCTTGTTGGGCTTTTTAAAAATTATTTTTGTTTGTTTTTAATGAGTTATTACTGAAGTCATCATCTCCTGTCTTTCACCTTTAGACATGGGTACACACTTTAAACAGAGAGAAATATCCAAAATTATTGAGAAAAGCCACTCTCATCTCAGAGCTGTCTTTTCTCTACCTTCCTGTGGGCCTTTTCTAAAAATGACCTGCCTTTTGGGGGTTTTCTTTTTTATTTTAAGTCTTTAGAATTGCTTTGTCATACAGCAAGGTCTACTCCATTGCCTTTATGAATGGTTCTGAAATTTTCAGACCAAATCACAGACTAGTTTGATAATAGGGAAAAGATTGAGGTGATTTCTAAATGCATGATGCTTTAAAAAGAAGTGCTCTTTTCAGATTGATTATGGGTAGCCCTCTTTTGTGTCACCCAGACACAAGTAGTAGTGAAGCAGCCCCCAGCTACCTCTTCCAGTGCAAGAGCCCTCAGAAGCCATTGCTGTGTGCCAAACATCTGGGTTGCATGCTTGGACCCCATCCTTGCTCTTTGCCTTCTCTCCCAGCAGCAGGAGCAGTTGTAAGGTCCCGGTCTCCATCTTAGTCTGCATCCTATCCATGGCAGAAAAATTCAGCCTTGCTTTTATGGACAAGAAACTTGTAGCCAGCTCTCCCACTACATCTCTCCTCAACTTTTTGCACTCACCCTTCTCTTTGGTCATTCAGGTTGTGGTTGGATGCACCCATGCACAGAAAGTACCAGGAGTTTGCGGTTCCCCAATACTGTTCAATGCAGCTCTTGTTTTTATTGCACTTGTAAGAGAGCTTTAAAACCCTGTGCATTGTGATTTTTAAATCTGGCTTGGGCTCTGCAGTTACCTTGTAGGAGAAGAGCTCTGGGTGGTGATGGAGTACTTGGCAGGAGGTTCCCTAACCGATGTCGTGACGGAGACCTGCATGGACGAGGGACAAATTGCCGCCGTGTGCCGGGAGGTGAGGCAGCCCTCGGAGGCAGCTGTGCTTGGGAATGGGACACAGACTTACCACATCCTGTTGCTGGCTCCATGGAAATGTTTCCAGCTTCTGTAATGTGACAGTCATTCTTATAGAGGATGGATTTCACCTGTGAGGTTGCAGCATACAATTCTAACGCAAGCCTCATGTTTCACCCCAGAAGGAGGAACTGGAATGGAAAATGGGGGTGGGAGCCTCTTGGTTTTGTCAGTTCTTCAAGTCTAACTTGTTCTCCTAGGACCTGCTGGTCCCAGTGTGACATCTCTCTGTGGCCCTGCACATACTGAATATATGAAAGGTCCTAACACACTGCACCCATACTACCAAAAATGACAGTCTGAGACCTTTAGTTGGCTAAATGTGACTGATAAATAATTTCATGCACAGTAAGAATATCTCAATTATTTTTCAGTGTCTCCAAGCCCTGGAATTCCTCCATTCAAACCAAGTTATTCACAGAGACATCAAGAGTGACAACATCCTGCTGGGAATGGATGGCTCTGTCAAACTAAGTATGCAAGGAATATTACTGCTGATGACTTGTCAACCTGTGCCAGTTATCTGCTCTGGGCCAGGCATTTTAGGGAGATGGTTTGAGGTGCTTGATGCTGTCATGATGAACAGGCTGTAGAAATGGTAGTGTAGATATATCTGTGGCATTTGTTTTAATGGAGATTGGCAAACACAAATCCTTGTGAACTGATACTGAGGCTTGGGCTTCGTTTAGCTTTGGGCCATCAGTTTATGTGAACTAAAATAACAGTATTTTACTGCTACTCCAGTCTAGAAAACTGGGCTGGAAGGTGTAAGGCTAGAAGTCTTTATTTATGAACAACCTCTTCAGTCTGGAAAATACTGCAGGAATTCAAGGGGCAGGGGAAGTGGAAGGAGAATTGAAAATTGTATAACTAGAAATAATTTAATCTTACAATGCCAACCCAGACTGGAGCCTAAATGTTGTTTCCTCC
The DNA here is from genome assembly GCA_013399455.1 of Anthoscopus minutus. NCBI lineage: Eukaryota > Metazoa > Chordata > Aves > Passeriformes > Paridae > Anthoscopus > Anthoscopus minutus. The sequence goes on along the minus strand of VWYI01022537.1, from coordinate 123,224 downwards.
TTGTGGTATTACTAGTAATGAAACTCTTGAGACTGTTCTGCCCGTCGGGAGCTGAGGTAGCTGTGCTTGTCATTGTCCATGCAGAGATAAGCCTGGAAACCAGCGAGTTATCATCTTCCACCTATAGCTTTAACAGAATGGTGCTCCCTTTTTCTTCCTCTCAGTTCTGTTGGCTAGCACCCAACAGGCATAAATAAATCTATTTTTGTCGGCAGCAACAGCAGATATGACTCAAAATTCACAGAGAGCAGATATGCTGAGTAAGAAGGTGGGGTTTTTTGTGCATATTTGCTTTTTAAACTAAAGCTGCACTTTGGTACAACCAGATCTTAGGAGTGTTAGCAATGAATATCTGATGGGGGCCAAAGTGGCCTATTCTTATGGAATAACTTCTTTGAGCATGGTGTGCTGGGCTGTAGTTTAAAGTTAAGAGAAATCCCTGTGGATATGATGGAGTAACCTTCTAGGTCTGAGCTGCTTGTTGGCTCTGCTGGAAATTTTCCCTGTTTATGAACCATATGTCCTCTTCTGGTATTTACCCTTGATGAAAACTCAGCTAGGAATCAGTTTAATTTTCATCATTCTGCCTAAAATTAGGCCTGTAATGCCATAGGGAATCAAGATGGGCAGTGCATCTTGCTGTGTTGATTTTGCTGGGCTCACAAGAACAGATTTAGTTTTCTTTTGGTGAACCAAATACCAGTAAGACATAGGACGCAGAAATCTTTGTATGAAGGCCCTCCATCTTGCTCTCTGTTCAAAGAAAGCAATCAATATAAATTTAGGTACTTTAAATTTATCCTGAACACTCTTTGCTCTATAAAATAAAAGCTGTTTGAGGGATGGTATGTCTACAGGGGAAGTAATATACCTCAGACTGAAAAATATCACCAGACAGTACAGCGTGTGGTCTTGGGGGGGTGTATCTAGATCAGACTTGCATTAATTCCTGCTTTCACATACCCAGGAGTGGTCTTCATACCATATGTATTATAGTATGTAACATCTGTGTAATGTTGCAACATAGCTGAGTGTCTTAACTTATGTGTATGGTTATTTCCTGATCCCCATCTTTCACACAGACAAGTCTAGAATCCTCATGACCTCAGAGAGTCAGGTTTAGAAACTTAGCTCTAAGCACCATCCTCTGTGTTAGTCACAAAACCATTCCTCCTGTCACAGTTGCAGCAGCAGCACACCAGACAGTGCAACAGGGTAAAGCCGCACTGTAGCTCTGGTGTCAGTAAGGTGTCGAGTTTTAGGAGAAACTTGCTGATTCCTATGTCTTTTTCCCTCCACTCTGTTTTAATTTTCCAGCTGACTTCGGCTTTTGTGCCCAGATCACTCCTGAGCAGAGCAAACGCAGCACCATGGTGGGCACTCCATACTGGATGGCACCTGAAGTGGTGACACGGAAAGCTTACGGGCCCAAAGTGGATATCTGGTCTTTGGGGATCATGGCCATCGAGATGATTGAAGGAGAGCCCCCCTACCTCAATGAGAACCCCCTGAGAGTAAGCTTTTCTCCTCAGGTCTTCGCTAAGCTGCTGGTGAAACTGAGCTCACATGAATCCTCCAGGGTGGTCTCATCACCTCCAACCCCATCTAATTCAAATGATTCTGTGGTCTCCTTAGATGTCATAATGAGATAGTTAAAATCCATGGTTAGCTCTGGGTAGCAGAGGTGTGGGTTCTTCTATGAGTAGGATCATGTGCACTCATAGTTTCCCACTTTCTGGGATGCTAATAGAGGCAGAAGTTCTACCTTCAGGCAACAAAGCAGTGATGTCTTGAAACTTTCTACCCTTTGAATGAGAGAATTCTCTGAGCAACCTAGTGTAGTGGATGGTTCCCTGCCCATGGCAGGAGTATTGGAACTAGGTGATCTTTAGGTCCTTTTCAACCCAAAGCATTCTATGTTTCTGTGATTCTATTAAATTCTATTCTAGTAGGAGCTTTTTCTTATGGGCAAATTGTTCCTCCTTGCACGCTCTAAGTAAAATTAGTTAGTCGGGCTTAAGCCTCCTGATGTCTTTCTTTAATTATTAACATAATGAGATATGCTGTCAGCATGTAGGGACATCACTGCTCGTAATATAAACCATGTTTATGGCTTTTTCCCCAGTTACAAGGGTTGGAGGGATCTAGAAAAATTCTCTTTAACTTTTTTTTCCATCTCTTGCAATGGAAGTGATTTTTGGGACAGAAGTGTGGCAGCCAAGAAGACTATAAGAAGTAAAACAGTGTTGAGTTAAAATAACAATACTTTTTCCTCATTTAACTCAATTTATGCCAATTCCCAGGCTATCAGACTGCTCCCATGGGACATGTTGAGTGATGTGCTCTAAAGGCCTTTATATTAACAAGTCCCTGACAGATTTATGTTTCTTTTGAAAATTCATCCAGGAAGTTTATCACATGAAATCATGAAATAGATGAATTTTGAGTCTCTTGATTCTCAGAGGAGGATGTGTGTGAATGCTTTATCCCCAAGCAGTAGCAAAACTACTTTTTTTCTGTAGGATGTTAAAAGATGCCCAAGGGTCTGCTGGACATCTTTTGTAAGGAGCCAGCTGCATCTTTAACATGTTGATGTTTTAGGCCTTGTGTGCTCAGGCAAAGTATCAAAAGAGAAAAATCTATTTAGTCAGGGTTACCTTCCCATGAGGATATAGTCATTGCAGGAGTAATGGTAGAGTCATGCCAGTTAACTTCCCTATGTAAACAGGGTCTGTTTTGTCCCTGTTTCAGGAATGTTGTTTTTGTCCTTGTAATCCCTTGAGAGGGCTGCAGGATCCAAACCCAGATTACGAGGGTAAAACAATAAAGGATTGGATCTCATCCACAAAAAAAGCCAGGGCTGGCAGATATTCTGTTTGCTGAAATGAAGGCATTGATTAGTGACCCTGATAAGGCGGGGTTTTTTCCTCCCCATTGAACTGTGGGGAGGGAGAGGAGAAATGGGTGTCTTTAATCCAGAGATGGAATCTAATCTTCATAACCTCCTGTTTCCTGGGTGCTTGTTTTTGTCTCAGGCCCTGTATCTCATTGCTACTAACGGGACTCCAGAACTGCAGAATCCAGAAAAGCTTTCACCCATATTCCGAGACTTTTTAAATCGCTGTCTTGAAATGGATGTGGAAAAGAGAGGTTCTGCAAAAGAGCTGCTACAGGTAGGTGATGGGGAACAAGACTGGAGCAATGTAATCATACAATCCTGAGTGAGGCCAGGCTTACGGGCAAGATCTTGTTTGAGGTCTTAAATACTGCATCGACTGAAAGCACAAGCACAGCTAAGGTAACCTCAGGGGAAAAACACAACTGAAAACCACAGGCCTCAAACATAAATCTATAATAAATTGATAACAGACTGCTCCCTTTCCGGTACTGGCTACTGGCAGCAGCTGTGCAGTGTGTTCTGTGTCCAGCCTCAAATAATAGCTGTGTCCCAGGCCTGCCAGATGCTGAGCCCCTTGATTCTCATGGTTTCTTCATGTGGCTAGCCTTGGCATCTGTGTGTGTGTTGTCACAGTCTTGTTATGCTTGTTCCAATCTGGACAGCAGGAAGGCTTCTAGCTATCAGATATTCTGGCTGTCTCCTTTTGGGAGGAGGGATCACAAAGCTGTCTGAAATGTTCATGGCTTCAACTAATTGGAGCAGTTCACTTTTACCACATTTTGCCTGGTACTACACCTTACAGAGAGGGTGGAACAAAGCTTATGAGACATCTTAATTATAGAATGGCGTGGATTGGAAAAGACCTTAAAGATCCTCTGCTTCCACTTCCCCTGCCATGGACAGGAACACCTTCCTAGACCAGGCTGCCCCATCCAGTCTGGTCTTGAACAATTCCATGGATGGGGCATGCACAGCTTCTTTGGGCAATCTCACCACCTTATAATCAGATATTTCACTGAAAACCTGGTGTCTTAGTCTGAACTCAGTGAAAGTTGAGGATCAAGCTGCCAGGATTTTTACCAACATTGATGAGAGGAATGGTTTGTATGTTCTTTCTGTCAAATTAGCCACGAGGGTGGAATATGTAAGTCTTTGTAAAATAGATCTGTGATCAGGAATGCTCAGACCTTATGTATCAGACAGTTTCCATTTTTTGTTTTCCCTTCTCTCCACTAATTTTTGTAGTGGGCTCAGATTTGGATGTGTTGCTGCCTTCTCAGATTATAATGAAACATAAATGTCTGACAGTATGCTAGTACTTGAAAGATTATTTTTTCTTCTGGACTTTTCATTCTTAAAATATCAGAAAAAAGTTATGTCCTGTTCCTTGGAGCAGGAGACCATTCTGGCTGTAACACTTCAGCCTGTCCTTAATTACATTGTGGCTTCTGAATTTTTACTTTTCATATTTTTTCCATCTCTGAAGCATGTTGCCTTGAGTGATTGACCCCTTCTGATGCTCAGTCTTACACATTATAGTTGCTTTTTGTTTTCAGAACAGTTTGTGAACTCTTGCCCTTCACTCTCACCTGAGAGCTGTTTTGATAATCAATATTGTTTTATTTAAAGAAGAGCACCTGTATTAGGAGACTGAATGGTGCTGTGTTGCAAGGCCTGTGCTGCTCTCCTAAATTTCAGCTGCTTTGCAAATTTGTGACATCTGGTAGAAAGTAGAGGCAATGCTTTCTCCAGACCTGTGACAACAGGGGTCAGGGAAATAAGAGGTGATTCCCTCATGCACCTCTTTGCATTGTGTCTGAATCACACAGGTTGTTTTTAGTACACCTTCTTTCACACTGGTCTTCACTATAGGTTTTGCAGCTTTATAATTCCCATGGGGAATTCGCTGAATTTTGTTTGATCTTGAACATATGCAAAAATTGGATAATTTAGCGTGCGTTGGCTGCAAATCTCTTAACCACTTCAGGCAACCTCCAAAATTTTGTCATAATAACAGAGCTTCTGGATGTGTTCAGAGACTAGAGTAGGTTCTTTGATTTCATACGGGTTTAGGTAAAAATGTTTAGAATAGCCACTTCTGGGGCATGTTCTAAAAAATCTAACCATTTTTCCTTTTGTTTTGTCCTAGCACCAGTTCTTGAAAATTGCAAAACCTCTATCCAGTCTCACTCCTCTGATTATTGCAGCTAAAGAGGCAGCCAAGAACAACCATTAAAGTGGTGATGTCAACACAGTCATCATGTCAAGACTTTCAGATGTTCATTTCAGAGACTGAATTACTTGCCCTTCTCCCCTTCTGCTCCTTCTTCACAGGGGTGTTCTTAAAACTTTGACTTGCCCTGGAGGGTGGCAGAGGCATCGTTCACTGTATGTGGAAGGGCACACAACAGGGATGTGGCTGAACTTACAGGGTGAACTCTCCTTCCAACCTCGTTATGGGGACGAGAAGGGAAGAACATTTTGTATGGGTGAGAAGGTCTTTCTGAGAGCATCTGAACCTGACCTACAAGTAGTGAAGCCAGTTTGTTCTCATATTTCTTATGGTGTTTATTTTTAAAAATAATATGGAGCTTTAGACCATGTTTATCTTAATAAATTAAATCTTTTGCTGGCTGCACTTTGCCTGCTTCTGCCAAGCTGCTATTACACCACAGAGGCTGCTCTGTGCTTTGGATGACTCAAGGAGGGAAGGAAGCAGGCAGCAGCAATGTGAACAGCTGTCAGCTGAGAGGGGAATGAAGGGGTGAAGGTGCATCCCTCCTGCAGCACTGCTGGAAGCTTTGAGGAAGCATGGACAAAGCCTCTGTGTGCTTCCTGCAGCCACTGAAGAACTTAATTCATGGATGGTCTCTGCCAGATTGTGTGAACTGCCCTCTACTTCCCCCTTCCCCCTTTAGTGGCAACTCTACTAGTTAAACAAATCTCGAATATTTTTTGTTGTTCTAGGAAATAAATCACAGGAAAAAAATGACAGGGAGCTCTTTTAGGGTTATTTTATCAGCGCTGTGAGACTTTTTAGAGATGCTGCCCTGTGTGATTGTAACAAACAGAGAAATTGCTATTGTAAAGACAAGATTTGCCCACAAAATATGTTGAAAACTCTTGTTTCTTAGAGCAAGTCCAATGGAAAACAAGCTGATAATGGATGCTGCTTTCTCCATGGAGATGTGGGGACACAAATATTTTTTTTAAATATGATTTCTTTATGCTACTGATTCCTTGGGTTGCCAATAGTCTGTAAAACAATGGGAAACCTGGGACTACTAGAAGAGAGACTGGTTGTAAACACTGGGCTTCTGTTCAACTGTATACTGATTTTTAATAAAGTTACTGCTGCGTTTCTTAACTTGGGGCTAGAGGAGAACTGGAGAATTCACTGTCATCAGACAAGTCTGTCCTTGTTCCTATGGTCGCCTGGTTCTTGAATGCATTGGATGAAGTAATTTAACCTTGTTTCTTACTCCTTCTCCTGCAGTCCTTTTGGAGACTGAGTGTCTCCCAAGGGCATAACTTTACACATAGAGAAAATTGATACAAAAAATATGCATTGTAACTGTGGGAGCGCTTTGTTTGTACTGCTTTGGTCACCTATGGGGTGAATCCAAACCTATTCTGGAGTAACCTTTCATTTTCTGTTGGACAGAAATTCATTCCTTCTTGCTGAGACCTGCTGCTGACTCAACCCTTTCCTCCCTGGACCTGAGCTTTAATTAGGTATATTTTTCTGATTGGCTCCACAGTCCATGACAGCTCTTACACCAGCTTTACTGGATGTAGGTGCTTTTTGAGATCTTTTGCTTCTGAGGGGCCTTCTCCTATCCTTTGTGCTCCATGGCAGTCACTGTTTGACACAAGGCTGAGGGGTGAAGTCTATTGCCCAAATTTGCAGCCTCTCTCCCTTTGTGTATGTCTATTTCATCTCCCAGTGTTGTTGAGTTTTCTCTCACAAATCTTGTATCCAAGGATGAATTCATTGGGCAAAACAGTAGAGCTGCCAACCTGGAAAGGGATATGATCTATTGAAGCTCATCTGCTTGGAGCTAAGATGGAGATTGTGGAATGGAAGGCCACTATGCTTGATTAAGTCCCTTTGACAAGGACTTTGTCTTCCCTCTGGGAGACTCAGGATGACATATGTGGGAGGAATAGAATTAGTGGCTAGATTTCTCCTGATCTAAAATCTCATCTGACTGTCAGATTTGGCAATTGACAGGTATTTTTCAGACAGTGCAGGGTTCAATTTGATCCACAATGTGTTTAATGTCTCTGACTTATCCTTGATTCTCTTCTTTGCATCTCATTGAGGTCTTTAATGCAGATGTGCCCCATCTGTGAGCATGCATGGGAGTTTATTTTCCTGCAGCAAGCTTTCTGCTAAACTTCCCTAAACAAGATAGAAAAGTTTATTTTTATGTGTTTTAAGTTTCTCTTCTGGATTCTCTGTTGCATAATGGAAAGGGATCTACAGTGATTGTTTATCCCTCCTTTTACAATGTGCTTTTGTCTCATCAGCTTCCACATGGACTCGGTCCTGCCTGGTTTCTATTGGCTGCTGGAGAGGGGTGTTGCCAAAAGCCCTTGGTTTTGCTGGGGAAAAGCTACAAGATTGTGCCCATGCTTGTGTGTCATCGTGTCCCACGCTGTTTTGTCCCCACTTGTGAGGGGTGGGTGGGGAAAGGAGGCGATTGCTACAGTGTGCCTGGACCTGGTTTGTAATTACCAGACACACCATGGTTTTGTGTTCTCAGAAAATCTTTTTAAAAAAAAGTGTAATTAGCCTAATCTTAGAAGAATGGGTTTATTTTGTTCTAGTTCTTCTGAAATGCATCCTTTCCTCCCCTCTCCCTTCATGCATGAATTGCCTGGCACCAGCACCTCCATTAACTTTTGAGGAGCCCTTCCTGTCTATAGCATACTCCTGTCTACAGAGGGCTCTTAAATCGTGACTTTCTGACTTAAAATTTAATATTCAGGGCTTATTTTTCTGAGAATATCTCATCCCTGCTGTTACCTGAAAGTGGCTGCAACTTGACAGCTTCTTTAGTGCCTTTTTTCCCCACTAACTTTCTCTTATTAACTGATTTGCCTGAGTTGAAACAATTTTTAATCACAGCCCTTAATTATTAATTTGCCTGCTAATATTAATGTTCTTTCTTCCATATGAGAACATTAAATATTCAATTGTTTTGACTGTCCTTTCAGAAAATTGATTTCCTTTTTGAGGGTTCTCAAGTAATCTTATACGAGAAATAATTTAATATCCTACAGTTTACAATGGACTTGCTGGAGAGAGAGGCTAAAACACACCTTATTTTCTTAAACAGAGATTATCTTATTTAAGTATCAATTGGTGTCATAAATAAGACTTGTCCTATGTTTCAAGAGTGGGCATTGATTTGCATTACTTTAGCTATTAGCGTTTTTTAGGGTTTAGAGGTTTTTTAAACAAACCAAATTTGATTTGGGTCCAAGAGTTTTTATGTGAGAGAGATATGGAAAACGTGTGGGAAGAAGACAGGTTATTTGGACAACACTCTCAGGCACGTGGTGTGATTCTTGGAGTTGTCCTCTTCAGGGCCAGGAGTTGTACTCAATGATCCTTGCGGATGACTTCCAAATCAGGATATTCTGTGATTCTGTGAGGCTGAGAGTGAAGAGCCAGGACAGGGGTGGGAGAGCGCAGCAGAAGTGGCTGGTTGCAGTAGCAGTAGAATACCTTTAGCCATCCCTAAAATGTCATCATCGAATGGATGTGTTTTTAAAGAACAAAAATCTGACTTTGTTGCTACAGGCACTTCTCTAGGCACGCATTATGCTGCTACCAAACTGCCTTCCCCTTTTAAACAAAAGGGGTGCAGGGATTTCTCCAGCAAAGGAGGCTCCTTGAGAAAGGAGGTTTCCATGGAGACACTTACTTGACTTAAACGATCTGGCGAAGGCTTCAGAAGAGGTTTGGTGGGTAGACACTACATCACACAAAAGCCGCTGTTTTGCAAAGCAGCTGGAGTTGCTGCAGTGTTTTGTTGCCAGCTTGGTGCCCCTTTTCAGGGTGTTGGTTTTGAAAAAGTGTTGAGAATGTTGCCTGCTCAGGGTTGTGAGGTGCATAAAAGTCTGGCTCTTCTTAGCTGTGATCTCTGTTAGTATCCTAATCTGTCTCAAAATGCCGCAGCAGAGTACTGTGCAAGAAAGGATTGCAATGGTCTGTAGTAGGCACTTGCTTTCTTAGAACCCACCCTTCTTGGCTGGCAGCAAAATTGGTTCTGTCCAGTTTCCAAGAATAATATTTGTTTGAAGCCTAAGTTAAGAGCATAGTCTATTTGCCTGGTGGATGACATCTTCAGTGTTAACATTGTTAAAGGTGAACTGATTATCTGCTCACCTTTCCCCCATGAAACAGTAAGACTTTTTAATGGCTTCTTATTTCAGCTGTAATAGAGAGCCCGTAAATGTATTTTGGGATCAAAAGCCCAACTAAATGGAGCTAGATGGAGCAGATAACAAATGCTGTAGGATCTCATAGTTTGTTGGTAATGACAACTCACTGTGGCAAAGGTGGGATCTTAGAGAAACAGCTGCCAGGTTTGACAGGTAATGGCCAACAGCAACAAAATTGCAATACAGATGGGAGCTGGACAGAAACTTGTAAGAATGGAGCCTACAGCGAGTGGTGGGAAAGGGACAGAGTTGGTCCAAAGGGTAGGATGCAGCAAAGGTTAAAACTTCAGTTACACAGTTGCTGAGGAAATTCAGGGAGTGCCACAGCAGCCTGCTGCATCTCAAGGCAGCAGCATCTCTGAAGGCGGAGAGCAGAAAGGAGCCTGGGAAGGGAAAAGGTGCTGAAGTAGAGAGTGGAGCAGCAATATGGCTCTGAGTCACAGCCTGTGCAAAGAGCTGGAGATAATCCAGGAGGTTCACAAAAAATGACAAAATTCAGCTGAAAAGGAGAAGTGAAGCTAAAACAGAGGAGATGGCCTTGATGTGCCAAGGAACTGAAGAGAGAGGCCAGATTTCCTGAATGTGCAAAACAGCAGAAACTAATTTAACATAGGCTTCTGTGGATGGCAAGCAGCTCGTTCCCTCCTGCCTTGCAGTGTCAGTGTCTTTTCTTTTTGAGATCTGCTCTGCTTTGGGATCATGTCAGCAGCCACCCAACTTCGGTCTCATGTTTGTAAAGAAAGCTTTTTGCTCTGCACCTACTGATTTCTGACTGCAGATCTCCGCTGTTGATAGATGTCTTTGTGTTGTGTCCCACCTGGAAATACAGAGGCTGTTGCAGTTTTAAAATCTTCTGGATAATGTAGTCCTCCCCATGCTGCCTTGGCATAACTCCTGTACTGTACTGCTGGATTTGTTTAATGTGCCAGGTCAGCTCAGCCATTTTAAAAATAAAGACTGAAACCTTAAATAAAACCTTGATTAATTACTTGGTTCTGCTTGACTTGCTGTTTCAATGATCCTTGCAGTGATAGTAGAAATGAATGGGGATGCTTGAAGGAGGGGTTGTGTTTCTCTGACCTAGTTTAGATTAATCACTTCTTGATTGAGCAAAGTGACTACACTAAAAGCTGTTGCAGCAAGTGTGACTTTCACCACTTATTTTATCTTGCTTGGACATAGTTAATATTCTGGAAAGCAGGCTGGGAACAAGATCTAGACCATAGCTTGTAGAAGAAGAGAAGGAAGCTGGGATGGTTGTTTTCTCTGTGGATAAAGTTTGGTGTCTGAGGCTCCTGGGGGAGAAAATCAGGAGTAAGATGGGCATGTGCACCCACCTTCCCATCATCACTTTTTCTTTCAGGATTGGTATGATAAGGCTGATGACAAGAACAGGAGTTTATCATACTGCTTGGGTATCATCTGACCTGGATGTTTTATTCTGAAGTCTGAGAAGCCCAACTCAGTGCTGAGAGGACTTTCTGAGGTCAGCACCTATGGAATGTGGGGGTGAGGAGCAGTGAGAAGCTCTGACAAGCTCCCATGAGTCAGCTGGCTGCTGAGCCAGGTTTTAGAGAAGTTTATGAGAGACAGGGAACACCTTGAAAGGGCAACTTGACCAACTAGGATATGGAAATCAGTTGACTCCATTAAATCCCGTCTGCCTAGAAGAGATGCTGGAGCTGAAGATTGCTTTCCATCAGCTCTTTTTCAGGAAAGCCAGAGGAGATACCCATCAACTTGTGTTTTACAAAGATGGGGGCACCATCACTTGAGCAAGAGGAACATTGCACCAAACGGGCAAGGGATTTGGGGTGATTCTCTCTGCCATGATGTGATAGCATCCCATGTTGGATGTGCTTGTCCCATTAGAGAAAGGAAATCTGACTGTGCCAACACTACCTCCCCTTCATAGAATCATAGAATGACTTGGGCTGGAATGAACTTAAAGGTTTTTTAGTTCCAAACCCCCTGCCATAGGCAGGGACACCTTCCACAAGAGTCAGCTTACTCAAAGCCCCATCCAACCTGGCCTTGAAGACTTCCAGGTATGGGGCATCCACAGCTTCATTGGACAACCTATCCCGGTGTCTCACCACCCTCACAGTGAAGAATTTCTTCCTAATACCCAATCTAAAACTTCTCTCTTTCATTTTGAAGCTATTTCTCATTGTCCTGTCATTCCATGTCCTTGACCAAAGTCCCTCTTTGTCTGTCTTACACCCCTTTAGGTATCAGAAGGTGCTCTAAGGTCTCCACAGAATCTTCTCCAGGCTGAACTGCAGCTCTTCCTCCAAAGCCTCACAATGCAGGGTACCAGGCAAACTTTGCTCATGGTAATGTATGTCCCCCCAAAGTGCCCCTAAAAATACTACTGGATTGGTACCTGGTGGCTCTAGCCCCTGCCGCGTGAAGGCAGAAGTGTATTCTAACTAGCTACCATTAACCATGATATCTGGGGAGAACTTTCTGTCTTGGAGGCTTCTTCTCTTGAGACAAACTTGGTTGAGTTGCCCAGAGGTGGATAGAGGATGGGAGATGTTGGACAATGAATGATGGCAAGGCTTTAAGAAATGGTTGATGTTGATTTCAGTGTAGTGTAACTCATATGAAGACTCTTTAGAGCCCAAGGCAGCTTTCCCTGAAGGCATATTCATAATCAAATTTAAAAGCAAATACTTATTGAAGGCTTGTTTCATAGCTTAATAGTTGGGGAGTCAGACAAATAATTCTGGAGATGGACACAAGGCAACAATGCCTTGTGAAAGATCAGCAGATCTATGGAAGGGGAGCAGGGGAGGAAAGACAGCAAACAGCTTTGGAGAAAACACTGAGGTCTGAGCCTGACCCAGCAAACTGGCAGCTAAATCCTAGCAGTTATTCTCTGTGGAACTGCATGATATTGGTTTATTTAGGAATGAAATGGGGGAATGTGTGGCAGGAGAAGCAAGACACTGGCAGGTGCACCAGACAGGAGGTGTTCTTCACCACGTGGTGCAGGAGCACTGCAGCTCCTCGCGCAGAGGATGCTTTGAACGGGTCTCTAGCACCACTCGGAAGACTTCCAAGTTCTGGTTCCCAAGCTCATCTTTGAGGAGGATCTGCGGCTTGAACACGGTAAACAGGGAGCTGTCTAGGCTTGCCTGATCCTTCCTCATTCCTGGGGCTGTGATGCCCTCTCCCGGCAGCTGCGCCGAAGAGTCCTTTCACGTTCGTTTTCTACGAGCAAGGTACAAAAAGAACTTGTGTTTCTTTTGGAGCATGCATGCTGAAGGCGGCCAGGGCACACGGGCCCTGGATAAGGAGATCATCCTGATGTGGAATCTGATGTCCCGCTATGTCTGTTCCCTTGTGATCACCCCAGCTCCAGCTTTGCTCCTCTCACATTTTTAAGTTGCAGCAGCCTTGTAAGGCAAATGTGTTCCCCCACGCCATTGGTTATGTGTGAGCCCTCTGCTCCCATTCCAGCATGGGTCCCTAATGCTCACCGACACCCTTGTGCTTCCCCCAGGTGCGGTGGGACTGTGCTGGGCCAGGTCTGCTCTGACAGACTGGTTAAGCCTGGTAAAGGAGAAGGGGCACTGTGCCACGATGGCTGGCAGGGTTGAGAGAGGCTGCTGGGCAGAGGCTCCTCCTGTGAATGCACTCAGGGGTGAGGTGAGCCCCAGCTCCTCCCTCATCCCACAACTTGCGTCCTAAAACCACTAACCTGCATAAATGTGGGGCTAACAGCTCTTTTGGCAGTCAAGGCCATGGTTGTGCTGTCCATGTGTGCAGCTTTAACAGTGCCCAGGGCTCAGGTGTGCCTGGATCCTGCTCAGGAGGGCAGTGGGCAGGTAAGAGTCCTCTCTTTTCTCACTGGTGGAGAGCTGAAATGCTCAAAGTCGGACAGAAGAGTGAGTCTTGACTGGTACAGAGGGGCAGTGAACTGAGGGGCAAACTTCTCCCTCAGTCCCACTCCTTTTCATCCCCCAGCCTCATGGCTGCATGAACAGTGAATCCCTAGATAGGACACATCTGCTGCTTTTTTCTATTCCTCACATTTTCTAACCACATAAGCCTCTAACCGCACCTCTCACTCAAGGCCTTCATGTTTTGTAGTCACTCTGAAGCCCCCCAGGCTTTGGGAACAGCCCAGCCCAGGGACACTGTGAACTGTCCTGTCTTTGCCCCATGAAGAATCCACAAGGTAGGTCTCAACCTAGGAAGGACCAGCACGGGGTCAGTGGTAATGCTGGGCCACAGAAAGATGGTGTGCAGAAACCAGAGCAGGCAGCAGCAAGTTCAGGTCTCCCCTTGAACAGGGAGAGTGGGTTGGGTGGTCCCAAGTGGGGGCAGGAGCCTTAGGTAATGCCACCACTGGTGCTGGTGTTCTGGGGAAGGGAGGTGATCTCATTCATGGTGGGCCCCACTGGCCAGCCTGTGTCTCCTTGCCCATGCCATCCATGATGTGAAGGGTAAGAAGCACCCCTCAAGTTCTCTGGGCTTACCCTGGTGTTGACAAGTGTCACCCGAGAGGCTCCTTGGTGACAAGGCTGCAGCATGAGCGCCATGGCCCAGGCTGGGAAACACAGGGCACAGCACAGTTTTAAGAGCCTGAGTGGTGGGAACCATCTCTGCTAGTCCAAAATGGCACATCAACTCTGAGTGCCCACAAAACCCTTTGGCTGCTCAGCTCCCTGAAGGGTGATTTATTATCCTTGGATAGTGAAGGATCTTGCCACAACATCCCCACTGAGGAGCAGCAGGGTGTCCCCATCACTCTTGAGGGAGGAACCATCAGGGCAGGGGCTAACAGAGACCTCCAGGCTCTGCGACCAAAGAGGAGGAGGAGGCAGCACAGAACAGCTGCCTGTGTGCTCAAGAAAAAAACTCTGAAATGCTTCACTCCTGAGATCTGTTACAATTCTCCCTTACCATTACACTTCTTGGACACAGAAAAACTTGGCCAAGGGATGTTTTATCATATCCTTTTCTTCCTCACTGATCCTTGTATGATTTTCCCTCTGGAAGTCCCTTGGCTGCTCGGGGTACTTCAAGCTGTATCCTCATGGATGTGCAGCAATCCCCTGATTTCTGCTAGGAATGGACAAAATGATGCTGTTCTTAAAGGACTGCCACAAACTATGAAAGGAGAGTGAGGACTGTCCCTTCTACCTTTAGACAAGACTGTACCAGCTCCAGCAGCAGCCAGCCCTGCCGTGGGAGAGTGGGCAGTGCAGCTGCTGCAGCAATAGCTGTGAGAGGCAGTTTGTCCCTGCCAGCTGCCTTGAGGATGATGTAAAAGTTCCCTCCATCCACTTAACAGAGCCTGTGTGTCTGCTGGGGGGCTGGTTTTCCTCATTCAGCTCTTGATATATTTGCCTGGTATCCCTTCCTGCCCACCCGAGGGACGTGGCTTTCCCAGAAACAATGCTCAGGGCCCCTTGTTGAGCCCCAGGACTTGGGAGGACTCGTCTGGCAATTTGTCATGCATGAGGTGATTTTTTGAGTTTATATTTTGACTCTTGGTGTATATTTTGTATCTGGTGGGTTGCACACTGCAGAAAAATCTGCCACATCTTGGACTCAACTGGTTGGACTTTGCACCATTATCCACAGCCACTGCCAGCCTTGGGAAGAGACAGCAGCATCTCTTGGGAGCAAGTACATTTAAAACCAGCTCTGATCAACCCAAACAGCCTGAGAACTTAGTGAAGGATGTGTCCCAGGATGCAGAAGCAGGGCCAGGCCCAGGTTTCCATGGAGGCTTGCCAGCTTCCTGCAAAACCTGCTGCTCCCATTTTCACTGTGCCTCTACTTTACCCTGAGTCTCTCCACACCAACACTTTGTGGGGAGCCGATGTTTTCCCTGCTTCTTGTGTGTCAGAGCTGTGTGTCTAAAGGTTCAGACTGGGAGATGGCAAGAGGACCTCCCAGCCTGCCCCTTCCCCTGCAGTCTCATCTTCTGGGGATTGAGCCCGCTGTGAACATCTTTATTCTTGGACGTGCTGTGCATTGAGGGGCTGGACGAGTCTCTGCTCTCTTGGGATGGGGCGTAGAGCTGGCCAGGGTCCCTTTCTTCCCCCTCAGCTCACCCTGTGTGCCTCCAGGGATTGACATTTCTGCTTTTTGGTGGGATACTATTTGTCAAAAAAAGCAGATGCTGCTCTCCTCTGGCTGTGGGTCTGAAACCTGGATCAGTTCAGGTCACTTCTTTCTCCCCCCAATTCCTTTATCATTCCTGGAACTGCCATGAACTGTGCCATTTCTATCATAATTCTTGCTGCCTGCATGAGTCCCTGCTCTGAAAGTTCAGGTGTTCCTTGGGCAAGTGTGCTGCATGGGATGGGGACACGATGGGGACACACAGTGGCCCCTCATGCTCCCAAGGCAGAGTGTTGTGAGAGGGCAAATGTCCCAAGGTAGGGAGGACTTAGGGTAGGAGCATGTGAGCATATGTATTTCCCAGCAAAATTCCATGATGTGGCTGGCAGCTGGGCAGGGACACCATCCCCACTCCCTGTTTGTGCCATTTTTGCCCTGGGTTTATCTTCTCACACAAACAGAGGCAAAACTCACTGGGTTCAAGACTGACCTGCCCTGCTCTCCCCTTGGAGAGTGTTTGTACGGCACTAATCCCTTGCAGGCATTTCCTTTATGGACTCATAAACTCCAAGGCTGGACTTGCTGGTGGTGGGGCTCCAGTAGGTTCTTGCTTGCCTTTATTCCCAGTTTCTGGCAGGTTTAGGACGTTGACTGGAGCACTGGGTGAGAATTTTGTGCTAGGGATAAGCTGGTGAGCTCTGAACTGGAAATACTGAAGCCAGAGCAGCATCTGCCCAGCTGATCAGTCCTTTGCCAGCTGTTTGGAGAGCAAACTGATGCTGAATGCTTTGCATCTCTATACCCAGAAGAAAGCAGAACCACTGAGATATTTTAGGGCAAACAGAGATATTTGGGGTTTTCTTTGCTTGTTAGGAGGTCAGACTATGTAGTGCTTTTAATAAGCTTTTTTGTTTTTCAGACTCTTACCTCCACTGAAGGAGCTTTTTTTTTGGGCTATGATATTGCTCAACCCTGACCCTTTAGCTTCATGTAACCCTCAAGGTTCATCCACACTGTGAGGATGCAGCATCTGGAAGAATGGCAGCCTGAACAGGGATGATGGTGAGGCCCTTCAGAACTTATTTTTGGGAGCTGCTGACCCTACTACTGCTTTCAAAGGCAGAGCAAAATGCTCTGTCTCTCTGTGCTTTTCACTACTCCTTAAGTCTTCCAGGACTCCACCATGCCATGCTTCTCCTGTGCATGGTCCTTCAGGACCTCAGTGTGGCCCCGTGATGAAACTGGGCTCAACACGGCCCAAATACATAAGGAGAAAAATCCTGAGTGGATGAACTCAGGAGATTAAAACTGCAGGGTACCTGGAAAAGCTGCTGCTTCCTAAATCTCATTAGTGCCACCAGTCTTCTTAATCTCACCCTTTCCTGCCCTATTTATCAGATTTCCAGGAATTAGGCCATAAAGCAACTAATTTTTCTAGAGGTTCACACACAGTCCCATGCATTTTTACTCCAGACAGCTAAGTGTGAGCTGGAAAACCACCAGCAATAGAACCAGATGATTCTACTATCATGTCTTGTGGTTCCTGCATTTATTTAATTCCAGTTCTTCCAATTCCACAGGAAGAGTGATGTTATTTTAGGATCAAGTGCTAAAAGCACTAGGATCAAGGCTGTTTTTGTAGAACTCTTCTATGCCTTCTGCTCATCATTAAGTTTCGGAGCGAACCAGGCTGTCACCTCTATAGCTCATCTTCTAAAGAAAAGTTTCTCTTTGTAATGAAAAGTTTCTCTTTGAACTGCACAAAAACTGCTGGACCATCCTTTCTGCCTGTTCTTGCCCTCTCTGTTTCCAAGGGCAGTTTGCTGATTTTGCTTTTGAGGGACCCCCTGATCTGTCTTTACAGCTAACAATTAAAATCCCAATGTGAGAAACTACAGGGGTAGGAAAACTGCACCAATGGTGTTTCAGAGAGCCCTCCAGGGCCATTCAGAGGGGATGTTTATTTAGCTTCTAATAAAGTGAGGAGCTTTTATAGAGCACAAGGAGCTGCATGAGGTTGTGCAGCTTCCTATCCTGAGAAACTTTATTATGGGATTTTGCCCCTCTGAAAGCCCAGGGTGCATTGGAGGTTACAAAATCCAACCTGCTTTTGTTGTACAGACCTATCCCCTCGTCCCCTTCAAAGTTATAACTCTAATAGGATTTACATATTAAAGCCCAAAACCATGCAAAAGACCCAAGCAAAATAAGCACTTGCATCTGGGGTTGCTCAGAAATCTGGTGCAGTGGATTCCTGCCTGGGGCTTACAGCCATGGAAAATATTCTCATGGAGGAGGTTCAGGAGTTTTAATTCTGTGGGTCAATGATGACAAACCTTTTCCAAATCTCCTTTGGGATATTTCCTCAAACCTCCTTATCCTTTGGACCCTTAATTCTGCCAAGGTGGATGTGAACACCAACCTTTCCTGTTCTGGGTGGGCAGCGGATAAATGAATCAATCCTAGGTTCGTCCCCAAGTCCCGGGTGCCTCCCAGAGCCATGCCATGAGCAGTTATCTGCGTCCCATGACGAGATTTTAATTTTTCTATCCCTGGGGACTGAATTTATTAAGCCTCTCATGGCCCCTCCTCCCGTGGGAGGGACGGCTCCAGCAGCCTCTCTAATACGGGGTGTCACACAGCGGTGCCACCATTCGCCTCTCTAATTCCCCGAGTGTCGCGGGCAGAGGACACAGCAACCCAAGTGCAGCGGAAAGCAAACATAACCCCTCCATGTGCGTCACGGCGCGGTGAGTTACCTCCTCCCTCCTAAGTCTCGAAGATGCTCCTGCCTGCTGATCTTCACCCCTGCCTGCTGATCTTCACCCCTGCCTGCTGATCTTCACCCCTGCCTGCTCTTCCCTGCTTGCCTTGAAAGTTAGCACCGAGGTGGCGAGGGATTCTTTTTTCACTTTTCCTTTGTTATCTGGGTTTTTGAGTGTGTTGGTTGGGATGCGACAGCGGGCGATTGACCCGGCTCCCGCCTGGGCTGCCGAGAGAAACGAAGCCTGGAGAGCCGGAGAAGAGGAAGAAACGATAACAAAAGGGGAGGGCAGGCGGTGATTTGTGAGCAGGGGGCTTTCTGGTAGTTTGATGGGGAGGAGAAGGTGCTCAGCAGTCCTGCTTCACCCGGGGTCCGTGCTGGATGAGTCGGCTGTGACCTGTTGAGCGGATAAACGGGAGCCAGGATGAGACAGGAGCGGCTCATGGGGTCGCTGTAGCTGGGGCAGTGGTGGAAGGGAAACGGCAGCTGAGCATTTGCAGTCCTTGGGATAAAGGGCTGTTTCCATAGTAAAAGGGAGAAAGGAGCCTCTCTCTTTCTTGCCCTGAGCTTGCCTAGCGTGTGAACGGGGAGGTTGACTCAGGAACAAATAACCCGTGAAAGGGTAACATCTGGGAACAGCTGTAAATAATCACGACTTGGTTAGAAAGGCTGGAAGCAACACTACAATCCGCCATCTGCCCTGATGCTGCAGGCACCCTTGGAGCTGTGATGGGCAACTGTTTGGAGAGTAGCTTGGTTTGCAGCTGAAACAGGATTTGACCCTGGCTTTAGGCTGCTGTTGTCCAAACGCTTCCACATTATTTGTAGCCATAATCACAATTAGCAATGAAACAGAGAAATTTTCACTTCTAGGAAAGAGTGAATTTTAATTCAGTATCAGGCACTCAGCAGATGTGAACCTGGGAACCAGCACTGGGACAACTTTAAGTTGCAAAGCGCAAACTTTGATTAGCTGGAGGTCCAGCCCATAGTGTACATCACCTTCTCTTCACTTCTACACTTTCTCTGGGAATCCTGACCTCAAAATGTAGCATCTCCCCTGGCAAATTCTGAGAGATCATACCAAGTGGAAGAACCAGAGAGAAAAGAAATAATTCCTACAGGTGCTTAAAGACTTTAATATGCATTTAACAACAAAAAAAGGCATAATGTACTATGAGACCAGCTGGATTTTAATTAAAATTGTTCTGAATGGGAAAGGAGACAAAGCTGTTGTTTCCTTTATAACTTACTGTTGAAATGTCTAAAAGATGTGAAAGATTTTCAAGGCAATTTGAAATCCTTGCAGAGAATACAAACACAAAGCTTGTTCTCACGACCAGTGCTGGAACTTCCTTATGCCATGATATTGGACCAAGGAGGCGAGCAAACTGTGCCTTTATGTATCATTTCTGGTGATGGAAACACAGTTCTTTAAATTTAGTTGTGTCAGCTATGTTTGTGAGAATGCCTGCAGCTCACAGTGTGTCTCTGTGCAAGTTGTTACCATGAAGTTCCACTTAGTGTGATAAACTATCACCTAAAAGAAAAGAGAAAGTTTGTTTTGTTTTGCTTTTTTCCTAGAAGTTTGTGGCCCTTTGACAGTATGACCTTCTTTTCTTTGCAAACCCAGGCCCTCCTTGAGGCAACCCTTTCTCGTTGTGTGTAGACACCTTCAGAAGCTACCAGCTGAGACACCCGTGCTCCAATGTGGAGCAGATCCTGCCCATTGGCAAAGCCCCAGCTCGGTGGCTTTGCATGGGGGACAGCCTGCAGGGAGCTCTGCTCTGGTCATTCCCTGTAGACTGCAACACCATGTACACGTGCAGCAACAGACTGGCTTTGGTTCAAACCTGACTCCATGTCTCAGGAGATCTTGCAGGAAGAGGTCTGTACCTCATGGGCTGACCTGCTATGTGTTGGCCTGTAGAACTGCCCCAGAGACCTCTGTGGTGTGCAGCAAACAAAGGTCTTGGGCTACATTTTAGGTGAGCAGGTAGCCTAAAACATCAGGAGAAGATCCTTTGTGCTACAAATCTTACTGAAAGGAAGGAAAAGAGCTAATGTGGGTAGAGCAGCTTGGAGACATGTCCTGTGATGCATCCTGGGCTGTGCCTTTGTGGCAGGATGAGTCCTGAGAGTGCACAGGCTTGGCTCCACATTTCACCCTCTGCTCCACCTATGTGGTGTAAGGGAGCTGAGCAACCAGCCTGCATGTGCTCTTCTCTTCAACACCTTGTCCTCATCCTGTTCTTCGTGTGTTGAACACTACTCTCCCAGCAGCATTCAAGCAGGACTCACAGCTGGCTTGGCTGCTGAGAGCTTGGCATTTTATAAAATCCCAGTCAATAGAGGGTATGTCTGGTCATGTTCCTTGTTATTCTCCCCACCAGCAGGACATTGGTATTTGCTGCATTTCTTGCTCTCTCCAGGAAAAGAGGAGGGAAGTAGAAACAGTGATATTTCAGGGATTTGAACGGTAAGATGTCCCTACCCATGGCAGAGGGTTGGAACCAGCTGATCCTGAAGGTTGCTTTCAGTGCAAGCCATTCTGTGATACATTGATTTTATGAACATGCCTGTGTCTTGGTCTCATATTGATCCTTTTCTCCTGTCATTGTTTGCCTTGGCAGTCTTTGTGGTGTCGCCAGGGAAGATGTTGTGTTAAGCATGATGAAAACCTGCTGTCAGGGTCTGGATGGACTCTCCATGCTCGTGGCCCGGATCCTTTCTAGTGGCTGAGCAGTTGGAGCCTATGTGAATGCACATGATGCTGTAGCAAGGGAGATGAGAAACCCTGTCCTGGGACTCATCCTCGAAAGGTCTGGTGCCAAGGGAAGCTCTTGGGGCCACCACAGTGTGCCAGCTCTTTTCTTTCATCAACACTTGCAAGGAAAGGTGACAGGGTAAGAGGTTAGCTGTGATGGTGGTGTGCTATAATAGCAGCAGGGAGCACGAGAATAGCAGCAGGCAGGGACATAGGGCAGGGCTGGGGGAATGAGTTCATGTGAGGATGAGGCTGTGGCTGCTGCCTGGGGGGGCTGTTTTGACGTCAGCTCCAGTGTTGGGTGGAAGAAGAAAGAAGCACATATCTGCAAACAGGGCATGGGCCAGGAGCAGCTTGAAGCATCGCTGCAGGCCCGCTGGAGTCTCACTGCTTGTGCAGAAATGCTTTAGAATCAGCCCCTGCCTTACTCTCCTGCTTCATTTCCTCTGTTCTCCAATGCAACTGTGATCAGTTTCTTGTTTCTCCAGCTTCCATCTGCTCCAATTAGGTTGGAAGGCCCTGGAAGGTTTTCAATCCCTGAGACACTTTTACAGCACTGAGCCTTAGTGACAATTATGGGTCTGGTCCTCTCTGCTCCAGCAGCCCCGGCTGCCGCCACCGACCCAGTCTGGTCCTTTCGGCAGCTGCTCTTAATCACTGACCTTACTTTGGAAGGTCTCCAGAGCTGGAGAAATAAAAGACACTTTAGAAAACGGGGAGGGGGGAATTGGCAAAAGCAGTTGCTTTTTAAAAGACTACTTATTTCTTAAGATGTACTTGCTACTGATTAACCTTTGCTCTGTGATTGTTTTAATTGATTCATGCCTCAAAGCCGTCAGAAAGGTTCTGTGGGGTCATGGTCCTAAGAGCTCTCTTTCCCTGCAAAGCTTTTAAGAAGTTTTTCGTTGAGCACAACCCAATCCTTGCAAGAAATGCAGGTGAATGACGCCAACCCTTTTATGTTTCTCCATCCCTTAGATTTTCCAGCCTTCATCTTAGTGCTTTGCTGCTGTGACCTCTTCCTTCCCTCCCTGCTGCCAGTTGGCAGCCTGCTACCAGGCTGGACCTATTCTATATTCCTTTGCAATCCATTTTAAATGCAGTTTGGGAAGAAGAGGGTGAGTTTTTGGCCGTTCTGTGAGAATGAGGCACTGTAGGGTTAAGCACTACTGCCCTCAGTCAGGGTGCCTTACATGTGGTCCTGCCCATGGGCCCACTTGTGGCCCCTGTGACTGCTTCATGTCACCTCCCATGCAGAATTTCTGTGGCTGTCCCCCTTTGTATGGCAACAGGATGACAATCCCCTGGCAGCTGTGGCCTTGTCTTCTCTGTGCCAGGATGCAGAAGTTCCTTGAAGGTGAACTGGCAGGGCTTGCTGAGTTTAAGTGATGAATGCCCTTTCATTTTGGTCTGGGCTCATGCCCTGGCACTCTGGATGTGTGTGAGGCCGTTCATCTGGCCTATTTAGACATCTGCCCTTGCGTGAGCTGAGCTGTGCCCATTTCTCCTTGCTGGCTGTTCCGGGTAATCAGGGTGACCACTCAAACACAGAGGAGATGGAGCACAAGTTTTATGAGGAGCAGCTGAGGGAGGTGGGGATGTTTAGCCTCAAGAAAAGCAGACTGAGGAGGCACCTTAATACTCTCTACAACCGCCTGAAAGGAGGCTGTAGCCAGGTTGGCATCTGTCTTTTCTCCTATGTAACAAGATGAGAGAAAATGACCTCACGTTGCACCTGGGAGGTTTAGATTAGATATAAGGAAACATTTCTTCACTTGAAAGGGTGCTCAAGCATTGAAACAGACTGGCCAGGAAAACGGTGAAGTCACCTGGAAAAACTGCATATATATGGCATTTGAGGACATGATTTACTTGGTAGGCTTGGCAATGTTGGGTCAATGGTTGGACTTGATGTTAGAGGGCTTTTCAATCTTAATGATTCTACGATTCTAACCAGTCCTCCAGGAAGACCAAGGGAAGAATGAAAACACTCGCCCCAAGCTCTCAGCTGAAGAAATCACTTGTTTCCTCCAGGATGCTGAGATGTGAGGGCTGCTGAGTGTTGATCTAGCAGATCTGACTGTTCTGTGTGTCCTTGGCCCTTAGGAGGTCCATCAAGGCTCTGCCCATGGGTTATCTGTGATAATCTTCTTGTTTTGCTAAGCAAAGTCCATGTCTCACACCAGCAGAGGGATGAAAATCAAATGAGCCATACAATCCTCACCTGCTGATCTTGTGGCACTGTTGGCACAACCCTGAACTGGGAAACTGAGGCTCTGGGTGATGGCTCCTCTGCATCCGTAGCTGGAAGTTAGGTCAGGGGATTTGTGTGTCAGAATATCCTGTTGCTTTGAAATGAATTCAGAATTTTCTGAGTTGGCTTCTGCAGAATTGTGGTAGTGTTTAATTAGCTGAAAAGGACTTTTCTCTGAGAACAGTAGCACCACATTCTTATGGTGCAAAAACTGGCTAGCCCTCATGCATTTGGATACTGTCAATAACTAAATGGATGAACTTCTCTCTAGTGACATGGAAAGCATCCTTTCCTCCCTTTTCCTCCTTGCCTCCTTGCCAGGTGTTTTGCTCCAAGGCTTGAACTTTAACACCCACAGCCTGGGGGAGGGCCAGAGCTGGAGTCTTCAGCACAGTGGCTGTCCAGGGCCCCTGTCCTTTGTCCAGGCTGAAATAGCACTCTGAAGAGCTGCTGAGCAGAGGTATGTGATCTGGAAACCTCTTTTCTTCTCCCCTCTTGGCTCAGGGACAACATCTTCCCCTGGAGATGATGCTTGGAGTGATGCACAGCCCTCGATGGCGCTGTGGGGC
This sequence comes from Anthoscopus minutus, assembly GCA_013399455.1. Lineage (NCBI taxonomy): Eukaryota > Metazoa > Chordata > Aves > Passeriformes > Paridae > Anthoscopus > Anthoscopus minutus. The sequence goes on along the minus strand of VWYI01022537.1, from coordinate 99,428 downwards.
CAGAGAGGATCCCCCACACTGTGTCCCAATCTCCTGGTCTCCCCTTAACAGCAGGGCACAAAGAGCCACTTAGGCATTCCCAGGAGCAGAGAGGGACCCAAGCCAGGGCATGCTGAAATGGACAAAGTAGGATTTATATCTTCAAAGAAACATTTCCTTCCTTTCTGAGCTATTTTTTATTTTTTTCCAAGGGATTTATTCCTCCTCCTCCTCCCGCCCAGGCAGGCTTTGAGGCATGGAAACACTTTTTGCCTCCCAACAGTGGCTTTTCAATGGTGGGAGAGTGACTTCATAGAAAGCTGTGGGCCACCCAGGGGCAGAGCCTGGGGCTGTGTGCACGTGCTGCACGGGGCTTAGCTGAGAACGACTGCACACATTGCTGCTGGTGACACTGCATGACCACAAGCGCAGTGAGAACAAAACTCTTCCCTTCTCCTCTTGACCACGCTGAAGTATGGGGAGCAGCAGCTCACCCCAAACTGGTCATGCTGAGTCTCTATTTTCAGGCTTGACCTGGAGAGGTGTAACCCCAGCTATGCTCCTGATTCCCTGTTTGGGTGAGCAAAGTGACACCCAGATGTGGACATCTCGCTGCTGCCATCTGGGACAGCATCTGGCTGGGGGTGGAAAGTCGCTGTGTGATCACAGATGGAAGGTAGCTGTTCCTGATTCCTTTTGGGGCTAATTCCTGTCTCTGCTTACCTGTATCGCCAAGGGGCAGAGTGCCAGCTTCCCCAAAGGGCTCTGTCCTTTTGGGGTGGGAACCCAAGACTGAGATAAGAGATGCTGCATAACCCAAGATAATGGGTTATATATGAGGTATATGAAGGCTGATCATAGTTGAAAACAGAGGAAAGACTCCGCTGAGAGGTCTGGCACCAACAGAGCCAAAGATACCTGTCAGTCATGCTCATTTCTGCAATGCTGGAAAAGCATCCATGTGCCCAAGAACACTTGGATCAGATTATGCTTGAGTCCAGCCAAAGACCTGGCATTTGTAAAAAATCTTTCTCTACCTCTTCTTTTTTTTTCTTTTTTTTAAAATTTTTTAAGCAACTCTTCAACTTTATTCAAAACACTCATTTTGCTCCTAGCAGGTGAGAGAAAAAATCTGTTGTAGCACTTTGAGACCCTTTTACAAACATGATGATTTCCCCTTGCATGTTTCCACGTGAAGCTGAAAGCATTTGTATAAAACCCATTGTAAATGGGCTCTGACTGGTAAGCAGACTTGGCCAATAATTTCCTGGGCACACATTTGTTAATGTAGCCTGCAAAGTGCTTTGAAAATGAAAAAAAACCAGCTGTGATTTCTAGTGATGATAAGTATGGTTAAACAAGGTTTCTGCAAGTGGTTGTGAATAATGAGCCGTCCCTGGGGACTGGACACCGAGGACAAACATGCTCCAAATATAGAATCATAAAATGGTTTGGGTTGAAAGGAAATTTAAGGTCATTGCATTCCAAATCCCCTGCCATGGGCAGGGACACCTTCCTCTACACCAGGTTGCTCAGGACCCCATCCAGCCTGGCCTTGGACACTTCCAGGGAAGGAAAAGCCACAACTTCTCTGAGAAACATGTACCAATGCCTCACCACCCTCACAGTGAAGAATTTCTTCCTAATATCTAATCTAAACCTAATTTAAGCTCTTTCAGTTAAAAGTCAGTAATTGCCCCAACTCTCTCAGCTTGTCTTCACAGGAGAGATGCTGCAGTCCTCTGATTGTGTGAGACTCTTCAGAGAGGTACCTTGAAGAAACAGAGACTCTAAACAGTTCTGGGAGAGGGTTTTGGGAGAGGAAAAATGTGACTTGTGCAAAAATGTGTTTAAACCTTACAGCTTTATTTCCTATGGTGAATCACTCTGGAATAAAACCAGGTATTAGGATGCCTTTTGTTTGCTAAATTCTCATGACTGATGTTGGATTTTGTTTCAAGGTGAATAGAATTCACCTTGGAGTGAGGCTTGCTTCACCATGTAGGGATATGTTTAGAAATTTGGGGCTGCAGCAGCATTTCCAAACCTGTATAACTCTTAGCCATGGAGACTTCTCAAATTGACCCCACAAAATTGACTGGTTGCCTGAGAAGATCTTGCCTTAAAGCATGTACCCACAGCTGAGGCACCTATGGCTGAGCAGGGTACACCACCTATTCCCAGCACAGCTCCTGCTGGATGTCCTCGTGATGGAGTAAGTCCCTGTGCAATAGATACAGGATTTTGGCAGTTTTAGTTTGAAATGGGCTTGCTTTTTCAGACACATTTGTCTGTTCAAATTGTGGTGAGATGTTCCAAAAGAGCATGAACCTTGGTGGAAATCACTCCATGTCTTTGGAAGCCATAGCCACTGCCTCATAGAGGTGTACTACAACAGATGGAATGGGGAAGCTTGTCCATGCAGTCACAGGAGCTGTAATTCCTTGTTAACCCCTTCTACATCCACATCTGTTGTTTCCCATGTTAAATCCTGTTGTTTCTTTCTGCTAATGGCTGTGTTCTTCCACCTCAGAAGCCAACATACGAGCAGCGCACAAGACATGACTTGCACATGTTTGTCCAGGCTGTACTACTCCCTGAGATCCCAGACCATGTCTTATCAATAAACTGCTGAAGGTCGTAGTGATAAATTATAATTATCATCTGCCAGGGAGAGGATGTAGACTATATTCTTTACCATAGGGAGGTTGTGACTGTCTTTATTTTATTTGATCTTTTTTTCATTTCCTGGGTTACACCTCATTAATTTCCTGAAAAGAAATTGAAGGCAGATGAGAGCCAAATAAAAGGGATCCTAGGCTGTGATCAAGAGCCTTGGGCAGATTGTAGGGTAGAAATGCAGCTTTACTGGATGCTCTTTGTTGACCTTTTCTGGCTAGTGGCAAGATCTGTGTGCAGCTCATGGTAATGGTGATCAACCAGCAGCATGTCAGGAGGTTTTATTCCTTTGCTTCTCTTGGTGTGATGCTGTGAAAGAATCCCAAGGAAATGGACTGGAAGTGATGCCCTAAAGAGTGATGGCAGGAATCTCCAGACTAAGGAGCTTCAGATGTTGGAGACGCTCAGCTCAGGTTCAAGGAATCCCTTAGTCCTGGCATGGACTTTACTTTCTCTCAAACTCCATTGAAACAGTGGAATGGGCAGAGTGGGCATCATTCCTTCCTGCTGTCGTTTTACACCATCAAGATTATTAGGAGAAGCTGGCCATGCACAGGGGCTGAGAAATGACCCTCACAGGGCCCTCACATGACTCCTGTCGCCCATGTAATTTTTTTCCTGCACTCTCTTCTTGCAGTGAACTGGGAAATGTATTTTTAAGATCTGGAAAGAAGACTGCAACCACAGAATCATGGAATCAAATTGGGTCAGGCTGGAAGGGACCCCATTGGGCCATCTGGTCCAACCTCATGGCTCAAGCAGGGACACCCTAGAGCACATTGCACAGGACTGGTTGGTTCTTGAGTATCTCCAATGGGAGTCTCCACAACCTCTCTGTGCATCCTGTTCCAGTGCTTGGCCACCTACACAGTAAAGAAGTTTTTCCTCAGATTTCGGGTGGATCTTCCTGTGCACCAGTTTCTTGTCTTTGTGGCTGGCACCACCGAGAGGAGCCTGGCTCCATCCTTTTGTCACCCTCCCAGCAGACACTTAGAGGTGAGGTCCCCTCTAGATCGTCTCATCTCCAGGCACCTGTGGCAACTGACTCTGCTGCTTGTGCTGGGGCGCCTCAGCGCCAACCGCTGGGACAGCCGCTGGGACAGCCACTCTGACATCCGCTGGGACATCCGCTGGGAAAGCCGCTGGGAAAGCCGCTGCGTGTGCGAGCCGCTGCCCGTGCCAGACTCTGCCTGCGAGAGAATCCCCGTGCCAGCCCCGCGCAATCCCCGCGCCGCTCCCCGCTCGCCGCCCGGGCCGGTTTGAAACGGCCGCGGAGCTCCCGGCTCCGCCCGCCCCGCCGCCGGCAGCTCCCCGGTGCTGCGGGAGCTCCAGGCTGCTGCTGCTGCTGCTCGGGTGTTTCCCCTGGGAAGGCCTGGCCTGGCCTGACCCTCGCCCCCAGGCCGTACCTCGGCCGCTGCCGCCGACCCTGCCTTGGTCTCCCCTGCGTTGTTAGGTATGGTGCGGGAGATAACCTCGGTGCAGCGGGAAAAAAAAGGATTGCTCAAGAGGCCCCACGGGAAAAAAAGCTATAGGGCAATGCCAGGTTTGGCTGCTGTGACTTTGCCCCTTGGAAGATGAATGCTCCAGCCCCAGCACCCAAACAGACACGTTTTTAATCCTTGGTTATGCACTGGCCTCTCAAGCAGATTCTTCTTTTCAGCGCTTTCAGCTTCAGGCTGTGTGGCTGAATATATTTCCTGATTTTTCTCTCCTTCTCTTTCCTCTCTCATCCCCCCAGGCTATTTCCCATGCTTTTCCTCAGTCTCTGCCAAGCAATGGGAAAGCAGCAGCCCTGTCTGACTGCCTGCTATTATGAAGACTCTTATCTGTGAGCTAAGTCTCTGTTTGCCAAGTGAAAACCTGAAGTCCCCGGGGGTGTATGGAACAGAAAAACATATGTTACTGCTTTCATGCCTCACTTGTTAAGGAGTCCTAAACTTTGCCATCCTACTGATGCATGTTTACCTGCTTGCTCTGTGCTCCCATGGCTTTCCCAGTGAATGGATACAAGTTTGCTGTTTCCCTTCTCTATCTATTTAACTTTGCTTGGTAAAGATGGGCAGGAATTGCAGACGGTCTCTGAATTTTAAGAGAACTGTGTTTCAAATCTAGATGCAAAGACTGTGAAGCCTCTTGCTAAGTCCTGCCAAGGACTGAACTGGTTTTTTGGCTTCTGCATCTGTCATCTGTTTCAGTGTTGTTTGCCCCTAAGGTCGTTGTTGGGCCCAGTTACTGGGATATTATCTTTCTTAGGATCAGATGCTTGTGAATTCAATTATATCAGTGTTTGATGTGGTCTGACGCATTGCAGATTCAGCCAGACCTTGGGAGTTATAATATTTTTATGGCTTCAAATTGCTTAGTCCCAGCTGTGGTAGCAGACTGGTGAATGAAACTACGAAGGATGAAACCATGGGACAGAGGGTCATGGAGAACCTGAAGGTGGCTGAGTGGTAAGGGGAGAGCTTGTGTTAAATGGAACACAATTACCTGAGAACATGGAGATGAACCTGAGGGCAGAAACCACGGAAAATATGCGGAGGTAAAAGGGGAGAAGTGATGCCCGTTTGGAAGGACATATATAAAGAGAACAATGAAGTGCCTGGAGATATGAGTATATTTTAACTAAGAAACACCCTTCTGACTGTCTTTGTGTCTGTCTTTGTTTTCCTCATTCTCACATGGGATCTGGCACATCTAAGAGGGATTTCTCCTGGACTTGTCCTAGGAGTTTCCCTGGACAACTGCTGATAGCAGCAACAGCACAGTGTAAATGCATTGCAATACATGAATCTTGCAGAGCTGTAGAGGGAGATGGGCTCTTCTTAGGAGTCACGGCCTTAAGAGTAAAGCAGCCTCAAATTTGGTGAATTGTCCTTGGTCTTACCTCTCCCGGTCAACTCTTTCCTTTGCATCTCCTCGCAAGCATCACCTTTTGTCTAGTGCCTTGAGCATGCCTTGTGCTTCACTCCTCAGCAGAGGCCCAGCAGTCCCTGAAGCTGTGGGGCAGAGCTGCTCAAAGGCTCCCGTTTGCTAGGTGAGCCCTGTATGCCCAGAGGGAGCAGGAGCCTTGGGTCAAATCATAGTCTGGGGATGGTTTCTGCTTTTGGATAAGACCTCACTGATATTTCTTCTTATGATCTAATCTCAACCTCCCTCCTTTCAGTCTGAAGCCATTCCCTCTTGTATTACTCCATGTTCTTGTCCAAAGTTCCTCTCCAGCTCAATACTAACCCCTTTAGGTACTGGAAGGTGCAATAGGATCTCCATTTATATCTCCATTTACTTGAGTGGAGATATACTAGAGAGCATCTGTCCTCTGTACTTGACAAGATAAAATTTCAGTCCGAGTTTATTGCCTTTGTAGGATTCTTTGGCCCTTTGCAGTCTTCTTTGGCCCTTTGCAGTCTTCAAAGGAGCGGCTGAGACAGATAGCTCTGTCTGTTGGGGGCTGGGAGAGGAGAGGAAAGGTCTCTGGGAAGATGAAAGGGAGAGGATAGGAAAAGGACAGATGGATGCCAGTAGAAGCTAGAGACCAAAGCAGGGGACAAATTACATTTTTTGAGCCTTTTGATACTGAAAGGTGTTATTGCCATAGTGATGGTGCTTGGAAAACAGGATCAGTGGAGATTCAGGGGATGCCAGAGAGAAAGGCATTTTGCTCTTCTTTGGCCAGCCTGATGTTCTTGGGAGAACCAGAGGCTGGTGGAGGGGGTTGTGGACAGCAGGTTTTGTTTGTCTCTCCCTTGTTCCCCAGCCTTCTCTGCAATGAAGCGTCCCTTTCACAATAATCCCTGGGCTTGGAGAGGTGACTTGATTGGAAAGACAAAGGCAATAGATCATGAAATTCTTAATTATAGTGGTGTCATAAGTACTCTGAAGCATAGATGAAGCTCTGATATTGCCCTGAGAAGTTTTGGATGCCACATCCCTGGAAGTGTTCAAGGCCAGATTAGATGGGACTCTGAGCAACCTGGTCTAGTGGAATGATCTATAAGATTCCTTCCAATCCAAGCAATTCTGTCATTCTGTGATGAAGCTGAAAACGCCTTAGCCTTTCTGGTGGGGGTGATTCCAGGGTGAATTATTTAAGCATTCAAAAGCTCAAGGCCAGATGATGTTTGATACATGAGAGAAACTGGATGCTGCAGGTATCGAGTAGCCTGTGCTATGGATGAACAGGTGTAACCTGGACAGACTGTGGCTACTGTGTGCCAAACCCCATGGGAAATGCCATGGAAATCCCAAATAGCAGGTGACTGTGCACTCTGTACAAGGATACTCTGAGGAGGAGGAAACATGAGCTACAAGGGAAGACTAGAAAAGCTGGGATAGTTGAGGCCAGTGAAGGTTGAAGAGGAGACCTCTGTATGTGAATACATGTGATACCTAAAGAAAAAGAGTTTAAGCTGTTCACTGTATCCATAGTACACAAGACAAGAAGTGATGTCCTTAACTGTAACACAGGGGACAAGACACTGGGAAAAAACTCCCTTAACTTTTAATTATCAAGCGAGTTAGGACTTGTTCAGCCTTTCTTGGGAGATGGTGGGATCTCCATCACTGACAATTTCATAACAGGTAAACTGACACCTAGATTTAACACCTGGCATGCTGCTGTAGCCAGACAGATGATGTGGGCAGTGTTTCAGGATCTCCATAATCTGTTTTCCTGTCAAATCCTGTGTGCTTATAGACAAAAAAAGATGTGTGAGCCTTGTACATACACCTGGGAATGCGAGTAACAAACCTCATGGCCCTTTGACAGCAAAACTAATGGATTTGGTCCAGTGTCTTGAATTCTTATTGCTGAAGGAGAAGGGCTGAGCAAGAATGGACACTGTTCTTTGGTGATATGAGAACTCATATTTTGGTGGTCCTTGTAGGAGGTAACAAATATTGCAATCCCATGGCACGTGATAACCTTCTGGTAAGAGCTCTGAAGGTTCAAATATGTTCAGAAGCTGTGGCTGTTGTAACTTGGTACTTGCTGGGTTTATGCCAGGTGTACTTTAGGCCAGCTGATGAAACCAGCCAGATCAGCTGTCGTTTGTGCCACATTTCCTCAGCTGCATTCTGGGAATTCTAGAGCAGGATCACCATCTTGCCACATGAGATTGGCATCAATATTTTAGTAAGGGTGACTCGGTGGTGCCAGGATCTTGTACGGCTGAGCTTCTAGGGGTGGCTTGACCCCATTACATCCAAGTGTGTGTGATTCCCTATGACTGTCCTGGATGGACAGACACATCTCTCAGGAAGGCATTCAGGGCATGACATTCTTAGCACTGCATAATTAGTACTGGTCAAAACCGAATCCCCCTTTTGCTCCCTTTCCATCCTCTTTTCTTTGTATTCCAGCTGCCAGTAGGCTGGGATATTTGGAAAGGATATGAGAGGAGTGTGTTTTCTGTTTTAACTTGCATCTCATGTCTCTGATTTATTTGTGCTTTCTGCATACTGGTCAGTTATTTGGATGTGTCTGTCTGCAAGGATTTATGCACTGATTTTTCCAAAGTCACACTGAGATCTGAGTTATTTCCAAACACAAACCCTTAATATGTGTTTCATCCATGTGTATAGTGCAGCAAGCTGTTTATTCTTCCTCTTAAATTATTGTTATTACATCTGAAAAATCAGGGGAATGTTGAATCCTAAGATGGGATTTTGCAGCAGATATTCCAGGATTTGCACATAGTTGATGTGGACTCAAGGATGTGATGGCACTTTTAACACAACAGAAAAACGTCTCTGACTGACTTGACTCCAAAAAGCTGTATAATGGGGCTTCTTTATGTGCCCACACAAAACTGTTTTCCTAAATCTTTCCTTGACGTCTTGGTAGTGCCCTGCTGGGTGAACCACTCTTCAACTAGCACTAGTCCCTGTGCTATTTGCTTCACTGTAACTACACTGATTGCCATTTGCCACTAAGTTCTTTGTTTTTACTTATGATTATGAATAGATTTCCCACATGTACATCTTTGCTGCTGATCTTTCTAGACTTGAAAATCTGTTCCAAGAAAGGTTGTTTCAGCCAGGTAATAATTATTTCTTAAGGGATCAGTCTCTGCAGTGCTGCAGTTCTGCCAGGATAAGAGAGCTGTGTACCTGGGGGGCGAGGGGCGGGTTAGTGCCTTTTCTACATGAGCTAGTTAAACTGATAACATGTTTCAAGCAGGTCACAGTGATGCTGAATAATTCCCATAGCTAATCCTACATTCAGGTTCATATGGCATAATTTGAAATGTGCTTAAGTTAATGAATTCATTTCCCAGAACTCCCTGTATAGCCAAAGGAGGTAGCATCAAAGGTGATTCAGACAGCCTAAGTAACAAGCAGGAGCACCACCGGCTGGTGAGAGGATTTGCAGTGTCCATCCTTCTCAGCTGGCCATCTCACTTCGGTGTATAAAATTAGGTGAGATGTCCTCAGCATCACTTCCTGCTGGTCTCAGCATCTGCTTGGGAAAACTTCCTCTCCTTTTTCAAACACTGAAAGCTTACCCAGCAGTCTCCCCGTAAAAATTGCGTTCTTGTTTCAGGAGGAAGATGAGATAAAGCCACTCAGATGGAGGCCAGTCCCACCAGCCTCAAGAGGCTCAAGTTTGGGAAGCTGAAGGTGGTCCGTCGGCGCTTGCTGCAGAAGTACGAGCACCAGCCCTTTATCTCCTGCCTGGCTGGTTTCTACAGCTGCCGCTGGAAGCGGTACCAGCGCGAAAGGATCGAGCCTGGGAAATGCTGCTGCAACATGGTAAATGCGCTCAAAATCAGCACAGACTTGGATTTCTCTACGGGGGCAGGCCAGTCTAAGCAGACAAGGGGTTGATGTCATGGAATCCCAGCCCAGTATCGTTTGGAGCCCAGTGGGATCTGTTAGGCTGTTAGATTTTGCTCTAAATGCTTGATGAATTGCTGCTTCTGTGTCAGGCTCAATTTGCTTGTGCCACCACACAGCTAATAAATGTGGACTTTGCACCAGCCTCTCCTGGCCAGTGAAACGTCTCAAAGCCATGGAATCAAATTAAAGAAATAACATTAAGGTTGAGTGGGCAATAAGAATGGCAAAGAAGGCTGCTCTACAGTGCAATTTCCTCTCATGTGAGACGGTTAAAAGACTGTTCCCATTTCCATTTGGGAAGTCAGGAGTTTTCTCTGAGGCCAAGTAATGCAGAGTATGCTTTTGAGGACATTTTCCTGATTACAAGGGACAGTATGGGAATTCCTCTTCATATATACTTGGAATAGGTAGAGTTCCAACACCAAAGTACATATTTTTAGGGACAGCCTAAAAGTACCTGCCATTTGCTTTGATTGCTCTGGGCTGGCCATAGCGCTGACTGCTTGTCCTTCCTCTCCCTCTCCAGCGGGAATGCATGTTTTTCCCATTGCTCGTTGCAGCTTTCTGCTTGTCTCTGGTCTTTCTGTACACGTGGGGGGAAGGTAAAAATGACTACAATGGCTTTGACTGGTAAGTAACAGTCTTTTCCTCCTCTCCCACCCCTTCAGCAGGTCACTAGGATGACTGGAAAGGGATGAGCACTCCCCAGAGCAGCTGTGGTGCAGCAGGGCACTTTAGTCATGGAGCAAAGATTTGACATCTTAAATTCTTGGTTACAGCATCAAAATTGAATGTCCAGTGACTCTGGAGGTGCTAAGACTCTGCCTTTGCTTGGGTACAATTTTTAGGTGTAAGTGAATTTAGGAGAAAGGGGAAAATCATTGTCATAAAAATTGTGAATGGAAAGGTCTAAATAATCCTTTCCTTTTCTGAGTCTTTCTTTCCCCCTTCCCTTTCTCCTCCATTCCATGTGATGAAATGTAGTGGCTGGAATCAGAGGCATTGCACCAGCTATCTCATTGAGAGAGAATTCCATGTTCCCAGATGCAAAAGTAAGAAATAATTGTCAGGGATTTATGCACATCTTCTCCTTCTGTAGTACGTAGGCAACAGTTATGCAAATCTGGCCTCTAAAATTAAATTAAAGATGCTCAAATATTATGGGAAGGAAAAGTATAATAATGTGTTTTAGTCTGATCGTTAATGCAATCAGGGATTTTGGGAAGGAGACTCTTAATAGCTTTTGCTTGTTACAGCATAGACTATTCCTCCACCTTTCTTTGCTTTATTGCTTAGAAAATTTCAGAATTTCAAGGAACAGGGCTGTTGGTCCTCTCTAGTCCACGTGCTAACCAAAAACATTCTTACAGCATTTTATTGGCTTATTCTTAGGTATAACTATGGGAACCTGGGCTTCTGGTTTCTCTGGTCTCTTGTTATCCTGATTGTGGCTGCAGTCCTGTTTGCATACATCTCACTGTTACTGGTAAGTAATGCTCCTTGTAAGCTAACCTTGGTTTGTAGTCCTGAAAGGTGAACATAGGGGTGGCTTTATTGTCAGACCAAAGCTCAGTCTAGTCCTCCACAGGATCCTTAGACAGTGAAAGTTGGGAGAAGATGTGGAACACAATGAGTGTTTACAGTACTTTCTCCCCGTATCCACTGCAAACTGGTTTCAGCTACTGAGTCTCTGACCCAAATGTTTCTGTGATTTCTTTCAATGATTTCCCTTTGATAAATGTGTACAATTCCTCCTTGAACCCAAGGAAAGCTTGTGGCTCCATTTAGGTTTAGGGGGAACTAAAAATTGTTGCTTTGGCAGAAGGGAGATACTGGGCTCTGAGTCATGTAACAGTGGTGATACGTCATCACAGCTGAGTTATTCTTCTAATCCTGGATAAAAAGGTGTACCAGAAGAAGGAGAATATAACTTTATCACTTGACTCACTCTGCTTTGCTAGAGGATTTTCTCTGGGTAGAGGCTATGGATGTGGTCACAAAACGCGGCTGAAGTTTATGCTGAAAGAGGTTCCTGATGTCTTCACTTTCCCAAATCCTGTGAAATTTTTTCATATACATCATCTGCTTTGGTTAGAGAAACATTCCAACCACAAAATTTCCCTAAAATTTCTACTTACTCATCCTTTTTCTCTGATCTTTCCCTCATAAGAAAGCTCTCAAATAAAGACAGATTTACACCTGTTTTTCCACTTTCTTCATCTAGAGCTATAGGCCAAAAAATTCACTTTGACTCTAGGCACTGGAATCCACATCAGTCCTATGCCTGCTCTGACTTTGATTTGGAAATGCCAAGTGCTGAAGGTGAGGTTATGGCTTTGTCTCACCTCTGTGACCAAGACAACCAGCTTTGATTATCCATTCCTGCTGTTTTTACCCATTCCCTGATGTGTCATCATACAGTCAGTCTGTAAATTGTTCATGACAGGGAACCTCTTTTGGCTTTTTCCATACAGTACCTAACACAATTGATTTCTGGGGTCCTTTTTTCCTGATGAAGTACAAATAAATAAATAGTACTTTTATTCTAGTGCTAGTGGTAAAAACTCCAAAGTGATAAATAGGACAAATGGTTGTTCATGCCCACAGCAATCAAGAGCACCATAAAGAGATGTGGGTGGACTAACTGATCTCTTAATGGGACAAACAGCAATAATTAATTACAAGGATTTTGTAACACCATGGTGGCTCTAAGGCTCATGGAGCAAAACATGCTCATGGAAAAAAGACATTCAGCAAAGCCTACCTGGCTTTCCCAGGGGCCATTGAGTGGTGTGGAAAGTTTGATGGTCACAATACTACTTGGGGCAACTCAGAGCTTTGCCAGATATCCTCATATGACACGGCTATGTCTGAGATGGTGCCTCAGCAGGCTGTGGATCGGGAGTCAACCTCAGGATCAGACTAACTCACCATAGCCCCTGCTAGAAACTGGCTTTACAGGATCTCCTGGGCTTAAGGAGCCTGAAGACTCTTGGGGCTGATGTGTCAACTTGGTGGCCATGCTCTGTCTGGATCCAAATATCAGCCAGTGTCCAAGCAATGGGCTTTCTTTGAGCATTTTCAGGTTTTGTCACCATGAATGTGATGACTGCAAGGTATCAGGGCAGGTGATGGGCAAAGTAAAGCCAGAAAGGAAGATGGAATGAGGTGAAATTGGTGTCCTACAAGGTTTAGTTCAGTTCTGGTCTCACTCTTTATTATGTAGCTACATCTTCCTCTCAAGCCTCTCAGTTCTGTCTAACGAGGCTAACAACTTCTGCCTTCCTCAGAAGGGTGAGCATGGATAAACCTGAAAGAATTCAAGTAGTCTAGATGGTATCAGACAACAGGAGAAATGCTTCAGAGGTTCCTCTGCTCTGGGAACAGCCCCTGCAGTGAAGGTCTATTTGCTTCTTGCTTTTATTAAGCTGTTAAGTGACCCAACCAAAGCTGTATGGTGCTTCTGAGGACACTTGTCCTGCTTGATTGCATCACCATGCCACCATGCCCTTTGTGTCAAGACTGCTGCATGCATCCATGCTGAGCAGTGGGTGCTGAGGGCATGTGGCTGCTACTTAAATGTTACTAGGTCTCGAGGGAAAGAGGAGCAAGGAAAGTTATCACTGCCACCGCTTATGCTCCTGCTATCTCAAAACATGAAGGGTATTGTAACAACTGTGGCTGGGCAAAGCTCATCCTAGCAGGGCTCTTTCAGAGGAGGACTCTACCAGGAATCCACCCTTCCACCACTGTTTGCAGAGCTTCCCTTTCATGGAAGGTTTTGATGGACCACCATCAAAGGAACCACACAAAGGAACACTGTTTTCACACAGTGGAAAACACGGGGAGCCTCACAGGCTAGTAAGTGTAACGCAGCCCTTCCACATCTAAATAAGTCATTCAGTGTGGGTACTACACAATAGGTGGGTTTCTCTAATACATTTCAGACAACTGATGGCCAAATAGGTTTCTGCCATGATGAATTTCATCCCAAGTTCTGGTTGAGCAGTGTTGGATGGAGAGTACCTTCACCTAGGTGATGTTTTCTGGTGGTATTTTGCATGAACAGCCCATCACATCAGAAAACTGAACACCCTGATGCTCTTCTTGGAGCAGAAGGATTTTATATCAACCAGTGACTGGTCTGGTTTTGCTTGTGAACACCATACTGTCTTTCTTAAATGACAGCACCCAGCTGGAGCCTGCAAGCCTGCTTCTATGACCTTATTGTGACCCACTGAAGCATACAGACTTCTGCCCACTAGCCACAAGTGGCTGAAGAAAATGCTGCACAAGAAAGAACTAGCTGTCTGGACAAAGATGCTCTCCATCCACGTGCATCATTGTCATTTTTTCATACCATCAATTTAAATTAATTTGGTTGTTCAATCAAAGACAATTTTCTCATCCCTGTTAGGGCTAAAAGGTTAAACTGTGGGGTCTAATTACAGAACTGTTTATGCCTAGTGGAGAAGAAAAATCTTTTCTTGTTTACTCTTTCAAACCCCAACAGATAACATTTGCCTCTCTGCAGTTCAACCATGCTTTTTCTAAGGGTTGTAAAGAGGTGGCTTGTGACTGTAAAAAGTAAAGAGGTTCCGATGCATTGTAACCTCTTCATTCATAGATGGAGAGGACTCAAAATAGTACACTGAAATCCAAAATGTGACCTCAAAACTCCATCCCTAAGAGACTGGGGTACCAGACAAGTTCTGAGGTTTCTTGCCATAAAGTGAATGAATATAAGGGCCTGAATCCAGCTGCCGTGAACTTCTAAGTGAGCAGATGTTTCAGATGAGCCTAATGTGCCTATCTGCATGTCCTTGTAGTGTGGGTTCAGAGCCTGCCCACACTTCCTCAGAATTATTGAGATGATGAAAAGGTTGTTCCCATGCTAAAGTAGAGTGGGATTAAGCATCTGCTGTCCACCCTTTGCAGCACAATCTTGGGGTCAACACAGCCTTTCAGATAAAGGGAGACAAATGAAATTCTCATTGCAGCGAATCCATTTCTCTTGCCACTGGGAAACATCCCTTAATCACCACTTTGCAGGTAAATGGTGGAGAAGAGACACTTCCACACCTCATTTTAAAGAAGAGAAGAATGCAAGAGTTAGAGGGTGTAAGATTGTGGGAGATGATGGGATTGGCAAGAGGGACCTTGACTCTAACCTTGGCCATATTGATCAGAAACACAGTGGTCACCTAAGCCCTCATGCCTCTGTACTTACATTAGACAATCCCAGAAAGTGTGTGGAAGCAATTTGGAGTAGACAGACCAGTGAGAAGACACATGGGAATATCATAAAACTGTATTAATGGAGATTTAGGTTAGAAATTAGGAGAAGTTTTTTCACCCAGAGGAATGTTGGGCACTGGAACAGGCTCCCTAAGGAAGTAGTTCTGGGACCAAGTCTGAGTGCCCTGTGTTCAAGAAGTATTCCGACTATATTCTCAGGAAGATGGTGTGATTCTTGATTTGATTTTGCACAGGGCAGAAGATAGACTTTGATGTTCCTTGTGGGTCCCTTCTGGCTCAGAATGTTCTAAATGTTTGGCTTTACTGTATGCAAGGACCAGGTCTTTGTGTAACATCACATGCAGCAAAGGAGCAGAGTGGCTTTTTGCTCTCATTTTTTCACCCTGAAATAGCTTATTTAAATGGAGCTGATTTAAGATCTTTAGCAGTGTTTCAGTTCTCTCTCAATTGCTCTCATGTTACTCATCATGTACTGGGTGCATTTAATCCATTAAAGGAAGCCAACATGTCAAGAAGCACTTGTATTCACTGCTGAGTTTATCATAGAATTGTAAAATGATTTGTGTTGGAACGGGCCTTCAAGATTATCAAATTCCCACCCCCCTGCCATGGACAGGAATATCTACCACTAGCCTATGTTGCTCAAAGCCCCATCCAACCTGTCCTTATATCTTGCTTCAAATCATCGTGATCCTGGAGAGTGTGCTTGTAGATGGATAGGAAACAACTTACATTCGCTTGCTGTTGAGTTTCAGGAGAGAAGATCCACTTCTCCCAAATCTATATATCTTATTTTCATACAATCCCACTATCCTACAGTCTGGAGGGACTTGAATCATAAGTGATCCTCCACAGTGGAGCACTGATGTCTGCTAGCAGATACTTTTCTCTAAGCCCTGATACCCAATGATGCTGGTCCCAAAATGATCCTTTACTGTGGTTAGGAAGTTTCCCCAGGCATTTAGACTCCTGAGCATAGACCTGTGTGTTTTCACGGCAGTAAACTGCTTTTTTGGATGAAATTTGTCTCCAGACTCACTGGTTACTTAGGTATAGAACTATGTAAAGAAGCTCTGCATGAGAGCTGTGGACTGACTTGCTTCATTCTTGGCTTGTTGGTGTTCAAGGCATCTTGTGTTGTCCTCTGTCCTGGCTGGGGTTTGCAGCATACTTCACAAGAGCCCTCCCCAAGGGCTCCAGCTTGCCATCAAGTGGAAGGGACATGCCAACCACAAAAAACTGGAGTCATTTAATCTCCAAGAGACTTTTCTCTGAGATGTGCCTATCTCTTACATTCCCTGTGGTTAATGTGGTAGAATTGCCTTTTTTACTGTCTGCTTTGTACTTTTGTGCTGCTCTGGGGAATTTTTTATTCCCTGACTTCTCTCCCATAGGTTGATATGCCTCTAATCACAAAAAATGCGTAGAAAATAGTCAAGGTTAGTGCTGTATTGGTTTATACAATAATAATTGATCCTGGCCATCATTCCTCTTTCAGAGTCTCCCCTCACAAAATGTCATTGTAAGCAAGTACCCCAAAGTGCCCAATTATCTGTTACCCAGGAAAATGTCTTTGATTCTGAAGGGCAGTCTTGATATGTGCTTGGCCATTTCAGAAGCATTTTTACTGTAGCACTAAACTTTTCTCTCTATACACTTGTCCTGCAAACATTGACATTGTGCAGGAAGACCTAGTGTAAAGTAACTTCTCAATGCAAAAATAAGTCCAGAAGTGCCTCACTGGCACACATCACCACCTTCCACCAGGATGCATACAATTTCTTCTTGATTTCCCAGGTCCTTGCGATGTGTTTGCTTGCAGAAGGTCAGCAGCTGTACCTGCACTGGAGTCACAAGGTAAGGAGAGTCAGGGCTTTCTGGTAACTCTAGTTATGCTTTTAATTGAGTCTGTGATGTCTCTTTGCACAGAAAACCTCTTAGACTATGGGAGAGAAGGAAGAGAGGGAAGAGATTAATCATACAAGATTGAGATACCCATGAAAATTATATCTCCACCTGAGCTGATCTCTCAAACTCATTTTGCACTCAGTAGAGGGAAATGGATCCTCTTCAATGCAATTCATCCAGCTGGTCATGGGCCTCTAAATTAAGATGAGATGAATCACACTCAAAGAACCTTTTTTCCCAATGACTCTAAAAGGTGCCTGCAGTGACTCATTCAGGTGAAGATATCTATATTTGACACATCTACATATGGTAGCATGAAGTCAAAAGCAAAGTTTTCATGAGAAGCACTGCATGATTTTCTGGAGCAGACCCCAGCAACAGTGAAAAAAGTGTCTGCTCTCTCTGCAGGAGAGAAAGATGGCTTTTCCAAGGCATCCTGGGTACTTTATGCCTTTTGGTCTTTGGACCAGGTTCCCTGGGAGTGTTCAAGGCCAGGCTGGATGGGCCCTGAGAAATCTGATCCAGTGTGTGGCATTCTTGCCCATGGCAGGGATGATCTTTTAACCCAAACCTTTAAACCCAAACTGTTCTATAGTTCTTAATATTATTCTATGGTTTGGGAAATGTGTTTTGGAGTTTTGAAGACACAGAAGCAAATTATCAGGGACTTGTTGCTGTAAAATTATGTGTTAGAATCCTCTTCCTTAATTAATTTTTGAGGCTATGTGAGGCATTTAAAGATGCTTCTCTATCCATGCAGTTTAGGGTAGGATGCAATGCGATTACAAAGGCTGCAGTGGGAGGGAATAGCTGAACATGCAGGTGCTTGATCCTATATTTCTTCATTTAAGTGATGGAAACTGAGTGATTTTACTATTGAAAAGTAGGTTCCAGAAGAACCAGAAAGTTGTAGAACAATTTGTAAAAGAACCAACCAAACAAAAAAAATTAAAAAGAATAATAATAAAAAAGAGGCATTCTTGGGTGCAAGGGATTAGGGATAGATTATTTAAGTATTTACCTGAAGAAGATCCCCTGAAGAATGGTTAGGGCCTTGGTGCAATTGCCTTTAGTTGTCAGCAGAAAGATGAAATACCAAGAAGTCTCTGCCATTACCACAATTCTGGTACCAAACTGAAGAAGAAGCTGAACAATTGACTGAGACACTGCCTCCTCACCTTTTAGGTTAAAAAGTGAACTCTCATCTTTTAATTATGAGAGGTTTTGTTATTGCTGGAGCCTGTTACAAGGCAGCTCATAGAACAAGGAAGTTGTGTTGTTGTCACTTTTGGGTGGAATTTGTCACTTCTGAGTTTAGAAGTGATGAATTTCATCTGCAGGTTAGGGATTTAATGTAAGCTGATCACCTAGGCTCCATCTATATCAACAGAGAGAAAGGCATATTCCATCATAATGCAAGCAGAAATGGATCACCTCTGAAATTCCTTTCTCCACTGATTACAGAGAGAATCCTGAGAGCTGACTTAGTTGAGTACCCAGCTCCTTAAATCAGTTCTACTATACTGATAGCATTGTGGGATTGGTTTTAGTCCCATTAGATCTCTCTGTCTCTGAACTGGTACAGTCAATCTCATGCACTTGAAAAAAATTTTCAAGCTGCTTAAATTAGCCATGAGTAAGATGGATGGCATATCCTATGCAGAAATGCTGAAGCTGATTTATGTCTTCTTTGTGTCCCCAGATTGGTACTTTTCTTGTCCTGCTCTTCTCTATCTCATCCCTCTTTGCATTATCTATACTCTGGCGAGATCACCAGAAAACTGTCCGCCTGTCATTCCAGGTAAGAAGGGTTAGGAGGTCTATTTGAAAGAGCAGCTTGTCTATAGAAATGTTTTATGACAATTGGCAGAAGATATTCTGTGTGGCGGACGTTTTTCACATGTTTTTTGTTAGCAGGGTATGTTCTGAGTAAACTTTTATTATGGGTTAACATTTCCTCTTGAGGGAAAGGAAGTCAAGACCCAAGGTTGAGTTTTAAGCTGTGTGATGTAACACATCTCAGTTTGGAAAGATACAGAAGGTTACAGCCCTTTTTTTTCCCCTCCCCAAAAACATAGGTGTACTGTTAAATTTCAGCTGTTCAGGGCAGGTAAATCAGACCCCTTAGGCTGGTAGGTTTGCTGGGACAAGAATTTTCTCCCTCATCCCTCATCCCAATCTGCTGGTACAGCACAGTTTCAGTCTTTTGTGACTCAGAAAAGCTTAATCTCCTGAGGGCATGAGCGCAGTGGGATTTTGGGGAGCAGGTGGAGAACACTGGTGTCAGGTGGGACAAAATGCTGGATGCAGGAGGTCAGAGTTAATGGTTGCTGGCCTCCTCAACTCTCACCAGATCTGAAGGTGGGGGCAAGAGCTGTCCAGTGCTGTTCAGTGTCAGAGCATCCAGGTCCCCACTTGTATTGGGAAGGAAGAAGCATGTAGCCTATGACTATACAGCTGCATTGCAGGACCCAAACCACTCTACAGTTCTATGATTCAGTGTTGTTTGGGTCTCTTACCTCTTCCCTAAGTGGCTTAGTGCTTGTGAAGGCTGGGAGAGAGCAGTGCAAGTGGACTGGCAGAGAAATTGAAGATGTGGTGTTTGTAGGGTGTGGTTAATTGCACATTCCTGTTCTACACTTCACTGACCACTGGGCTATGTGCTGGCAAAGGTCTTGAGAAACATTGGCTTCTCCTTCCCCTGACAGACACCAGGGGTTGTGGACGAGGAGAAGGAGAGACAAGAGCCTTTGGGTTCCCATAGGTGCTGTTTATTTCAGGTGTCCATGCCCTTTGGGATGGCCTCTCATTGCTGTTCCCAAAGGACATGAATCTCTTATAGATACTGTGTCATGTCCATTAGCCCTGCAAATCTATCACAGGTATTCTGGACTTCTCAGATGGCACCTCTGCTTGCACAACTGAATCCTGGTTCTGGTCAGGAGATGTTGGTATCACGTGTCTGGGGCTGACAGTGTCGCATGCAGTAACATCTCCAGTGACTGCTGCTTTCTTCAACCCTTCCAGCTTAGAGAATTGAGCATCAGGACTAAGAAGTAGGAAAGGCTTGCATCTGGAGAGTTGGGGTTTTTTCCTAGCACGTCCCTTAATAACTGTCAGTTCTATCTGGAATATTTTCCATAAGGCTCTGATGAGCATGAGAAGATGATGGACTGGTTTCTAGCTCAGATTTGCCTAGTTTTAGGAAAAATGAGTTAGACCAACAACCATTCAGATTCTGTATTTCTGCTTGGTTTCCAACTCTATTCATGCATTCATGCTAAGCATAGAAGTGATTCTTGTTTTATGACCTTCTTGTTTAGAATTAAAGAAATCAAATCTATTACCAATATCTGTCCAGCAATATTATCTAATATATCTGCTTCTATTATACCACAATAGTTAGTTTCATACCACAGCTAGTAAGCACCACCTTTTTTATTCACTTAGGTTTGTTGACATCAGTTTAATGGTTTAACTGCAGTGTGGTGTGGTGTGGAGACAGATATTGCCTGGATAGGAGTGGTTTATATTGGATTAAACTGGAAGATGCTCACAGATTATGGCATTTAATTAGTGGCAATCATGTCCTCATGGAGGAGGGTAGTTATGTCCCCTTCAGTTGATTTAGGAGAAAGTAAAGATGTGAGGAGCACTCCCTAGGCTGGGGCACACTCCTCCCTGGCCTGGCCAGGGGCATATGTCTCTCCTCTGAGTCCTGAGGTGTTTGGTGGATCCAACACAGGTGAGGGAGAGTGGTTAACTGCTGGTATCAGCAGCAGGAGCCCATCTAGGAGTAAGAGTTGTAGCTCTGATGGGGATTGTTTCCATCTGTCTCCACACTTCATCCTTTGATTAAAATCCTTTTCTTCTCTTTGCCAGGTCACAGCTCCTTATCTCCACATAGGGGCAATTGCCATCATGGTCCTTCTTGCCTGGCCTGTGGCTCTTCATGCCATCAGAGCAGATAAGAAAGGTATGGCAGCTCTGGTTCCTGCTTTCTGTATGATGAAAGATATATACCAGCATGGGAAAAGAGGCATGCAGGAGCCCTTTTCTCCCATGTCTGCGCTCCAGCTGGAGGAGACTTTCAAATTCTGCATCTCCCTGGGAAATTAGTAGGGCTGGGGCTTGGGCTGTGCACTGCCCTGTTGCTGTCCCAGTGTGTTATTGGTTTGCATGTTACCTTGCACTGTTTTGCCCTATACTGAGGCAGTGTTGTATGGTGAGACAGAGGAGACCGAGCAGGAGCACCCATGTTCTGAGTCATGAGTGGAAATTTGTGTAGCCCTCTGCAGGAGAAAGCAGCCAGTGGCAGCTCCCTTGGCTGATTTTTGCTTGCTGTATACAGAAGGTCTCTCCAGTCCAGTAAGGCAAACCCCATCTCAGGAGAGGTCAGCTGAGATAGGGAAAACATCTTTTTGATCAGGTCTTAGTGTTATCTCCTGGGAAGTTCCTGCCCACCTCTAGGAAAAATGACCAAATGTTGTTAAGGATAAAGCCAGATGCCAGGAGCAACTGCAGAAAAACCTGACTGAGGATGTCTGGATGTCTGGTTTTCTCTTATTGTCTCTCCATATAGCCAAAATTATCTACCTGACACCCATCTTCAGATATTGGTTTGTAATAAAAATTACAGATGAAATGGCCTGGTGAAAGCATTTTGTTTTCCTTGTGTCCAAACTTTTCAACTGCAGCTGGAGAGGTTGGGGGAGAATACACAGAGACCCTAGACTATTTATATACCACCATGCTTGAGGTACTCCTAGCTGAGTAGGTCATCATCTTAGCATAAGCCCAAATTCCTTCAGAGCAACTGGCACAGAGGGATGGTGGTACCCATTCAAGAATGAGGTGTTGGAGCATAGGTGCTCATTTCTCAGAAGAACTGCTTTGGTCCCTGAGGAGAAGGACTCTTGGGGTTCTTGGGCAATGTGTCAACAGACTCCAGAGAAGACCACAGATAATGAGTTAGCAAGTTTCTAGGTGCAATATCCATGCTCTCAGGGTCTGTAGGATTATCTAGGTCACACACAGAAGATCGCTAGCAACCATCTGAATGAACCAGGGAAGTATTCAAAGTAAGGACATTTAACGTAGTTGAAGAAGAGGTACTTCCTCTTCTTCATTGTGAATGAAACTTGAAAATAATGCTTGTTCTCATCTGAGTGAAAAATTAGCATCCTTCTGTTGAGGATTGCTTTTCTACATATGAAGGAGATTTCATTGCATAATGTCTAAAGTAAAAAAGAAATAAAGCCATATCTTGCTGTCAGGCATAGTGAGGTGTAATTAAAGCATAAAATTGCAGTCCTGACAGCTTGCATCCTTGCTTTGACCAGTTTGTTTTCCTGGGTTGCATTGTTTGGAGAGAAAGTGAAAATTAGGATAAGGAAAGGAAAAAGGGAAGGGACAAAATCCAAAACCTACTTAGTTGGAGGACTGTATTAAAAGTTGATTGTCAAGGCAGACTCATACATTACGATGTGGATTAACTTTAGCCTTCCTCCAAATTTTTTCAGTTACTCAGGTGATAATTGTTGGTCCATACCTGGCTATCCTTCTCTTTCTTTTCTTGATTCCTCTGGGGATGTACTCTCCTTGCATCAGAGAGATGGGAACACTTGGACCAAAACCAGCCCTCATTGGACACCGTGGAGCACCAATGGTAGGTCTGAAGAAGTTATTTTATGTCATTTCTTCATTCTGTGTGTTGCTATTTTCATCATCATCTTCTGTTGTTTCTTTGTTGTTCACCCCCCATGAAATCTGTGTGGGATGGGAGACGTTTCTGGTCATTGGGACAGCTTGCCAAAGGCATCACTGCGTGGGTTTGCTTACAAGGAAAACACTGTTCCTGAGGGACAAGACCAGGTTGGAGGGGGCCCTGAGAAGCCTGGACTAGTGAAAAATGTCTCTGCCCTGACAAGTTGATTGGAACAGGGTGATCTTCAAGATCCTTTCCAACCCAAACCATTTTATGATTCTGTTATTCTTCTACACAATGGGTATGGATAAAGTGGAAGAAAAAAACCCAACAAACTTTAACAATACAATGATGCTCCCTTAATAAAAACGAGAGATGTTACAAAGAGGCAGAAAGTGTTTGCAGAGTCCTCCAGAGTGTGTTTGAAAATTATCTGCTCATGTGCCTTTTTTTCAGCTGGCGCCAGAAAACACTGAGATGTCATTTCTAAAGACAATTGAGCATGGTGGGGATGGTCTTGAAACAGATGTTGCCATAAGGTGAGGACAAAACATCGCATCTCACAGAATATAAGCTGCTTCTTCCAAGAGCTGTCTTTGGAGACATGCAGCTCCAGGCAATTGGGTTTTACTGATGGCTGGGACAGGCTCCCTCAGCTGTCATATGGGGACAGGGGCTGTAGGGCATGGTTGTTCTCAGGCAAGTCAATAAGCTGCAGCTATTGATTTAACAATCGTTAAAACACACATACAGTGTGTTTTAAATGCTTGGCAGAGTAGAAAACAAATCCCTACTCTAGTCTGACTTCCAGGTCACAGTGAGGGTTATATCAGGTCTACAGATCAACAGAAAATTGTGTTCAGATTTGTGGTGGCATTGCCTTAATTATTAGATCTTTAATTGCTTTTGGTGAGCCCATTGCCATGAAATATTCACATTCTGAGCAGGATGAGCTGTTTCCAGGCACTGAATGAGAAAAACACTTAACATTCAGACCTTCTACTAAACTAGACCTCTAAGTAAAAGAAAATGTTGAGTTTCTGTCACTATCCATTCAGAATTCAGTCCTCTGAAAACCACAGAAACACTTTGATGTCAGCAGAAAGAGATTTCAACCATGTTACTAACCATTTTTGAGGGAGTTGGCAGGCAAAAGGGTCACCTCTTTCACATTGGCCCTAGGGAAACTGAGGCACAGACAAGCATGATTTCTGTGAGATCTCCTAGAAGTACTTAAGCTGGAAATAACCTGGTGTCTTGAGCCTCAGCATTCCTTCATATTGCAGTCTCTGCACTAAGGAAGGCTGTACTGCTGCATTCACTGTAGCCCAGATGTTCTGACCTGGCTTGAGTCTGCCCATGCTGTGAATGAACCTGCTCCCCAGGTGACCTGAACTCTTGCTCTCTGGCAGCTATGATGGGGTTCCTTTCCTCATGCATGATGACACTTTGAGAAGGACAACTAACATCCAAGAGGTCTACCCTAACGACACTGATAAAGCCGCTTCATCATTCTCCTGGGGTGCCCTGCAGAAATTGAACGCTGGAACGTGGTTCCTTAAGGTAGGCATTGTAAAGGGCTAGGAGCATTCAAGGTCAGTTGGATTTGACTCTAGGTAACCTGATCCAGTTGAACACATCCCTGTTTATTGCAGGGGGCTTGGACTAGGTGAGCTTCCAATTCAAACTTTCCTATGATTTCATTACTATCACCAACTGGATGTAAAAGTGATACCAGCTGTCTATTATTTAACATCATCAGTGTTAGAAGAAGAACTGCTAGTTGAGTCAAAACTCAAATAAGTCAGTGTAAATCCTTCACCTTGGGTCTCTTTGCTTTGTCCAGTTTGCCTTCAGGCTAAGGACACCGGTAACAATTGGCTGTGGTTGTCATAACCCTGGTGGATGTTGTTGTGTCACCTTCTCATGGCAGCAGCAGAGCTAATGGGCTGAGGGAAGAAGAAAAGAGCTACTTGTGCAATGTGTTTATAATATTCAGAACTAACAAGGTGGGACAGAGAAGCACAGCAGAGCTAGCTTTGAACTGTGCAATTCAGGTCCTAGAAGCCATGGGATTAACAGGCCTGGATTAGCTTCCCCCATTTCTTGGGTAGAAGAAATAAGCAAAAGAATATATCCCCCCCCACCTGTTGAGGACTAACATCAAACTTTTTCCCTCTTAGAGGTACAGCGGACTCCAGGATCAAAGTGCCTGATTGTGGTTTTTTTTTTGTTTTTTGTTTTTTTTTTAATGTCTGTTTATTTCTAGAACAAACCATTTTTAGGGATGGGCTCACTGTCAAAGGCAGATCAAAAAGAGGCAATGAATCAGTCCATTTACACGCTAAGTGGTTTTTTGCGCCTCGCAGACAGTCACAATAAACTTGTGATATTTGATCTCTACCGCCCTCCAGAGAAACATCCTTACAGGAACTTGTGGATCCGCAAAATCCTGGATGTCATCCTCAAGGAGTCAAAGATTAAACGCCATCTGGTAGGGTGGCCTCACTCCATATCCCTTTTTGTTGCTCTCCTCATTGGGACTTTGGGGCATGCTCTGCGTGATTTCACCTGCATAAAATGGGCCCATTGCATTTCACTTAATTTAAAAGGCATCATTTGGAGTATATTCCTAATATTAGTTCCTCAGGAGGTTCACAATGGTGTAACCTTTAAGCAGCACAGGAAAAAGGCAGTGTATATACCAGCTGATGCCTTAGCCGCTAAACAGCACCCCTTCATGAGTATGATAATTGTTAGTCTATTCCCTGCTACCCATGCTTGTTTTATATATTGCATAAAAATTCCTGGCTTAAATTAAGATAAATTGCGAGTCTTTATTGCCTTCCGTGCCCTGGCATGGATGAATGCTAAACTCATGGGAATCAGGTTATGTACCCACTGATGCCTGGGGAATTACGCTGTTCTGAAGCTCGGCTTATCTGGCCTGATCTGCTGAGGATCTTTTCTTCCATGCTGGAAGAGTGGTAGAACAGAATATTTTTGATTGTCTTTTCCATAAACCAAAGCTGTTTTTCCATTCATTTCAACACTGCATCTTTTGTTGGACTGTGTGAAATATACTCATTGATTTCCAATGGATAAGCAAGGAACAGTTATTTCAATACTTATTTTCAGTATTTTCAATACTTATTTCTTGATAAAAGTGACTTGCAAGTTCTAACCCTGCATCTGAATATTCATTGATCCTTGGGAGAAACACCATTTGACAGGCTGGGTTAAGCCACTCAAGACGTTATCTTTACTGGGCTTGTGTGAACTGTGGGGTATATTAGGGGCATGAATTTTTCTGCTGGCATTTCACTGGTTCTTCTTGTTGCCTGTAGGTACTGTGGCTGCATAATGGAGTGAGGCCCTTTGTTCAATCTGTCGCTCCTGGGTTTCAGCACACTATGGGCAGAAAGGCACCAGTAGAAGACCTATTAAAGCACAATATAGTCAAACTCAATCTGGTCTACACTGACATGTCCAGTGAAGATATCCGGTAGGTTTCAGCCCCAAGTACAATCCTTGGGATGCATCTGGAGTATGTTTGCCTCATGCATGGGGCAATGTCTCCCTCCAGTGACCAGTTCCAGAGACTATAATATTTTGGGAATAGGCCATTCAGATCAAGTAGCCATCCCTGATGTATTTTAGGGGTGACAGACTGCAGTTCACTCCTACTGTTGATTAAGAGATGGCACATGTAATTAAATCTGGTTGTCCTCAATTCCATATTGACCAAGATCTGAGGATCTTCTGGTAAGAATAACACAGCTGTATCCTGATTTCTTGTCTTTTTAATTGTGCCATGCCCAGTCTCACCAACACTGAATCAAGGAGAATGAACAACTATTTAACATTCCATGGCTTTTCCACAAACACCAGTGGGAGTGCACAGTGCTGTCATGAGAGACCAACACCCTCTTGTAGCCAGTGTTTTGGAAACATAATTTCTTGTCTGTTACTACCAGTACACTGTTGCATGTGACATACTGAAAATGTCATTTCTATGATGAAAGGCTCCACATTCATTGCAGGAGTTCCCAAAATACTGCTCTCACATGGCAAAACAAACCACCAAAAAAAACCCAGCTTTACCTGTCCAGCTCGCCTTTTATAAATAAGATTTTTTGCTCTTTCCAATGCATAAAACCATTGAAGTCTAGTTGAAATGAAAAAGAAAGGAAACACTTTAATCCTTTGGACAAGAGTAATGTTTGTGTTTTCTCAATTATAATTGTCACAAGATATGAAATCATAGAATCATAGAATCACAGAATGGTTTGGGATGTAAGGGACTTTCATCACCGTCTAGTTACAACCTCCCTGCCATGGGCAGGGAAGCTCCCACTAGACCTGGTTTCTCAGAGCCCCATAGCCTGGCCTTGAACACCTCCAGGGATGGGGAGACCACAGGCTCTCTGAGCAATATGTACCAGTGTCTCAACCATCCTCACAGGAATTTTTTCCTAATGTCTGATCTCAACTTTCCCTCCTTCAGCTTAAGGCAATTCCATCTTGTCTTGTCACTCAACACCCTTTTAAAAGTCCCTGTCCAGCTCTCTTGTAGCCCATCTCAGTACTGGAAGGTGCTCTAAGGTCTCCTCAGAGCCTTCTTTTCTCCAGGCTGAAAGGCTATAAAAAAATCATAGGCAGATCTATTTGGGTAAACCTTGGATAAGTCCAAGGTAGATTTAGATATGCTGA
Organism: Anthoscopus minutus; assembly: GCA_013399455.1. NCBI lineage: Eukaryota > Metazoa > Chordata > Aves > Passeriformes > Paridae > Anthoscopus > Anthoscopus minutus. Next base: position 72,343 of record VWYI01022537.1, on the reverse strand, counting down.
TATTGATGACACATTACTTTACCTTTATATAAAAATTGAACTTACTTCATATTAAGTTTCAATAGCTTATAAAAACTTGAGAAATGATGAGTTGGTGGAGTGACCATAACAAACTTGGGTGGCCAGCTTTGAAGATTATCTCAGCTGGTCTAATGAACTCAGGTGCTCTAAGCAGCACCAACACTATGGGTTCAATCCCTACATGAGCCATTAACTGAAGAGTTGGACTGTGGCCTTCTGTAACCTTTCCAACTCAGGCTATTCTGTGATTCTCTGGTGATTTGGAACTTTGTGGGGAGAATAACATGAATGGTTTAAATTTAGAAGATCTCTAAGATCGTCAAGGCCAACCATTTTCCTAGCATTGCCAAACCACCATGAAACTATGTCCCCAGGTGCCATCTTGATATGTTTTAAATACCTCCAGAGATTATGATTTCAGCACTTCCCTGGGCAGCCAATTCCAAAGCTTTATAACCCTTTCAATAAAGAAATTTTTCTTAATATCCAATCTAAACCTTCCCTGGTGAAGCTTGGGTCCATTTCTTCTTCTATTGCTTGAAGCTCTTCAATGCTAAAAGAATGGTAGAACAGAATATTTTGGTTGCTTTTTGAAAGAAGGTTTTTTTGAAAGAGGCTACACCCTCCTTTACAAATGCATTTTTACATTGATTCATATGGGAGACAGGTTAGAAAGGTTTTGACCTTTTGGACATTTTATCTGCATTTGTTTCCAGCTGTTCAGCTAGTCTGTATTGACCAGTTGTTAATGATTAATTATTGGCTGGTTGGCTTGACTTTATGTTCCTTATCTAGGTCCTAAAGTAAGCACTTCCTACAGAAGATTACAACCATTTCCCATGATCTTCCCGAATCTCCTTGAGTAAGCCTGAAGGAAGTACTAATCTCCTTGCTCAATGAAGGTTGTTGCCTTTTGGTCTTTTAAAGGAAATATGCTGAGGCAAACATCACCACCAACTTCTATGTGGTCAACGAGCCATGGCTCTATTCCCTGGCATGGTGCTCTGGGGCACACTCTGTGACCACTAATGCTGTCCACTTGCTGAAGGATCTCAGCCAGCCACTCTTCCTCATGGTAAGTGGAAGTCTTCTCTGTCTCAGGGGTAGGAAATAGGGTTGGGATGTTCATGATTACCTTTGGAGACGATAGGCCAGTTCACACTGGATGGATAAAGCATCTTTCAAGGATCCTTTGCATAAGAAGGACCTGAGTTGAAACCTGGCTTACCGGGAACCTCAAAGCCACTACAGGTATTACCATACCCTTCTCCCTTCTCCTGGCTCAGGATGAAGCACCCTACTTGTTTGAATTATCACCTTAGGCCTTGAGATAAGGGAAAAGAAGTCATATTGAGACTTGTGCAGGAAGAAAGGAAGGGCCTTTGGGGACACAAGCTGATGCATGAGGATTTCCATTTCTAAGCTTTCGGAGCACCTTACTGATAGTGGAAGTTTCTCTTTTCCCAGAGTGTTCCACTGTCCTTGTCAGACTTGGCCTTGTTCCACAAATTCAAGGGAAAGAACCATAGCAATAAGCCTTCCTCCTGGGAGGAATTTTCACATAATTTCTCTATTTATTATTCTGCCTTGGACAACCTGTAGGACCAAGATGCACCTGGGTGTTGGTCCCACCAGAGTCTCTTTAAGGACTTTAAACATTTGGCTTCACAGTCTTGAATTAGATTTTACAATGCTCCCCTCCAGAGAACTGCAGCGTTTCAGTCCATTCTAAGTTCGGGTGGAGGTGCAGTCTAAGGATGAATCTTCAGAAGCTCTTAGTCTTAAAATGAAAGCCACCCCAGGCTCTCTGTGGTGTTCAGTAAAGGGCAGTTTTGCCACCAGTTGAGTGGCCACTTTGAAATGCCACCAAATGCTTTAAACACCCAAGGGATGTTACTGCAGATGCAAAACAGAGAGGTGAACAGCCATGTTCAATCAGGGAGAAAGTGAGTAACTTTTTTTGCAAATCTTGTGGTCCTTGGTGGTGGACACAACCTCTGTTGTTTTCTTCCAGACTCCACAAGAGTACAACATCATGTGGATCCTGACAGATCTGACCTCTGCATTCCTCATTGCACTCATCTTTGCTCTGCACTGGTAACTACCAAGTTGTTAATGGCCATCCTAACCGGATCTTTTTCTCCAGGTGGAGGGAAGGAGGGATGCTTTTCGGGTGACCTGAAGGGTTAAAATACTCTTGAGAACATTAGCTTTCTCTTCTAGAAAGGGAAGAAAGCCCCAAAAGTCCCCAAAAACCTCTCTGTTTCTCCTGCTTGCTCTTATTTTCCCTTTCCATTTTGAGAGCTCAGGCATTGTCTGCCATCAGGATTCAGTGGAGACCTGGTAGATTTATAGCAGCAACATAAACCAATTATCAAAGCTGGTGGGCTGAGAAAGGAACTGATTTTTTATTATTACTATTTGACAACGTTCCATTGGACTGATAGGAATGCTTTCAGTGTTGATATTTGAGCATCCCATGTCTCTCTGCACTTGCCAGAGCCCCACAGGAAGTCCATCCTCCTGCACAAAAAAGTCTGACCATGTCATAGACACCACACTTTGTTTCCTTCCACTCTGTCAAAGATTATTGGGAAATCTGGGATTCATAGAACAGGCTGGTCACGTTTGGCTGCTGCATGCTCTGCTCTGCCACAGTTGTATAAGGAATGTGCCTCTGCTCTCATCCCAGTAGTGGCCAAGGAAAGCAGGGTGTGCTGGGCTCAGCTCTTCAGCTGGCTGGCTGTGGGTGGGTGGGACAATCAGAGCAGCCAGCCCAGGGGAGTTATTTTGCAGGGTGCTGGCAGAATAATGATGCTGCTGGTGACAGCAAGCAGTTTCAGAAGCCCCTGGGTGAGCACTCTGGGCTGCTGTTAACTGTGACTTGCTTTGGCATAAGAAAATGTTGGAGTGGTAATATTGCTCTGGGATGGTGAAAAAAATTACTAGCAGTGATGAACTAGTAGCTGTACAGGCATTTTTGCTGGGCATCCAGGCTTTTCCCAAAGCAAGGTGGTTCCTTCCCTTCCTTCCCCTCTTACCCTGCTTTGCTCTCCTCAGGTCCTGCTTTCCCCTTGTTTTCAAGGCTGCAGGTTTCAGGGTGGTACACAATCATCCCTGTAAAGCAGCACCACCACCATCAGACCTGGCCATGCCCAACTCCTCCAGGATCATGTTCATGTTGTGTGCATTTCTCAGGGTCCTGTGGATCCTTCTGGTCCAACCAAACAGACTTCTCTGGGCTGACCTTCAAGTAAGGGCATCCCCACCCCTTCTAGGACCAAAGAGCCATTAGTGCACAGTGCCTCAGTGCCTTGTGTGGTCTTGTCAGGTTTATGAACCCACCAAAATAACAATTTTTTAATTTCTCTGTCTGCTTTAGAACCAGTGTCTGTAAACATTTTGGGGGCTTTAGAGCTCTTAAATCTTGCTTAGAAACGGCAGAAAGTTGCCTTCAAAATGCTGTTGCACACATCAAGTGTGGATGCTTAGACATCAGTCACACACTTGAGTCCTTTCTTGGTAAGGACCTGAGAAAATCCCAAAATATCTGCCCTCACAAAGTAGGAAAAAGCTGTCCAAGACAGCAGGGGGCTGTGAGGGACACCACAGTGGCCTGACCCAGGTGCTTTGCCCCACACAGGTGGCGAGAGAAGAATTTCTCCTGCTGTGCCCAGGACAGTAACCCGATGATAGAGAGTGGTGGCACCTACAACAAATTCAAGACAGGTGAGCAGGGCAAGGAGAGCAGCTGCCTCCTGCTCAGGGTGGTCTCTGTGGGAGTACTGAGATCCTGATGGGTGGGTTGGTGATGGGTGTCCATACTCATACAGAAGGTTATGAGGAAGGATGCAGTCTAGGTTGTCTCAGCCCCAGACCCCGTAGCAGCTCAATCCACTTGGCCCTGCTTCAAGCAAAGGCTGAGGCAGATACCTCCAGATGTCCCCTCCAATACTCTGCTCTGCAATGCCATGAAAAGAGACTCTGGAGGCACTGAGCACTCGTGGTTTTCCCAGGCAGGATGGGATTGACTGAGGACCCTCCCTTGCACCATATATCTGCACCCATGGAGCAGACAAAATGCCCCAACTTGGGCTGCATGCATTTCAAACAGATTCTGTTTGCTCACAGTGGCTGTCAGAACAGATGCAGATGTTTGGTACCTCACTGTGTGTCTCCTTTTCCAGAGCTCAGTGACATGCCTGCTGTCCTGGCCTGACATGGGAAGACAGGGGACATGGACCTGCCATTTCAGTGAGGCCAGGGAGACCAGCTGGTGGGGACTCAGATCTACCTGGTGAGGAGGGGCCATTTGCCTCCATGGTCCTGCTGGAGATGAGCACCAACCTTCCTCTCCTACAGCTTTTCTGACATTCCCATGCCTGTCAGGGGTCATAGAAGAGTGCAGATGGAGTTGTAGCAATGAAGAAGCTGTGCATTATGGTGAGATGCAGCAACCACATGGAAACCACGATTTACTCGGGACCATTGGCATCCCACAGGGCAATCATTCCTGCTGTGCACACATCCCTGTTTCCACACATGCTGCAAACATCTGAGCATCCTCCAGTCCTCCTCATTCTCAGGTGCCCAGATTTCTCCTATCAGACCAACCTCTTCTCCACACACTACCTCCTGTCCTCCCCCCTTGCAGGTGTCCTCCATCCCCAAAGCACAATGGTCAGGTGCTGCTGGCTGGGTCAATACAATCAGTACCTTTCTATAACAGATGCAGGGGCAACTTTGGTTTTTCTTTTCTGCACTTCTGCCCTGCTGCAGCCCAACAGGACAATCTCCTCCCCTTGCCTGTGGGTGAGGGCACATCATTCCCATGGGACTGAAAGACTTTCTAGGGTTTTGGCCATGTAGTTACTGGATAACTATTACCAGTAACAACCACTTCAGAAGGATGGAGCTGTGTGTGAATTGGTCCCACTAAGTGTTTGCTTTTTTCCTTGAGAAGGTCTGTACACCTGTACCACAGTCTGGTATTTATTCCAATTTTTATTTCTCCCAGTGGCTGCTGGCACATAGTGGGGAGGAGGCCTATGCTCTGTAAGGGAGATGTAAACATCTCTCAGGTTTAAGCCATATCTTTCTACTTGAAGAGATAATATGTTTTTTTGTAAATTGTAAGTGATGTTTTAAATACATTTTATCTCACCTATCCTGTTTTGTTCTTATTTCAGCAAACTGGGAAGGGGAACTAATAGAGAAGTCTTTACCTGATCCAGATTATAGACATTTCTTATACATGAGCCTTTTGTTAAATGAAGTGATGACAAGTGAAAGGGCAGCATTAAGTTTCAGAGTTATCTGTGCTGAGAAGCTCCCAAACCTTTCCAAGTTGCAATTCTGGAGGCTAGAAATGGAAAAAATGAAGATCCTCCTTTGGAAAGAGGTGAAAGGACTGATGAATTGTTGTAGAGCAGCCCCAGATCTAAGAAATATAGGGAGTGGATGGTGTTAAATCCTCCTCCGCATGCCTTGCATACATAGCTGGTTCATAACTTTTCGTGGATACCACTCATGTAGGGTATGTGTGCAGCAAAAGTAGGAGGTGGGGAGTATTGTGGGTTAAGCATGGTGTGCACCATGGGCTCCTCAGCCTGTGCCTTGGTGTTCAAGTGAGGGGCTTGGCTGGAGTTGCCCAACTGCTGCCTTTAATATACATTGGGGAAAGCCACCTCAATGCTCTTTGATCCATGTATCTAGCTGCTGCTTGGCCAGCATGCACTGGTAACTCCAGTTACTCACCCTCCTCATCCTCAGAAGCCTTTCCTAGGGAGAGCCTGGCCAGTTAGACCTGTGGTTTCCTTTAATTCCTTACACTCTGTCTACTATTTTCATTGCTTCACAGCTAGCAAGGTCTGGCAACCTTATTAAGCACATGGCTGGTTGTCTGACTCCCACACACAAGCTTTTCAACCAACACTTCTTACATGCAGTGATTAAGATCAAAACTGACTGGAAGATTGAGCCCTTGTCATAGAGGACAAGAAGTGGAGACTCCCAGACTTCAGTGTTTTTTACCCCAAAAGAAAAGATATCAATTAATTTCCAGTCTGGAAATACTGATGGTTTGCTCCTCCTTGCTGGATGCTCTCATCAGGCATTGCACAGTGCAAGAAGTCTTGTCCACAACAAGAACCTGATCCCACCCTTTCCCCTGGAGATGTCACCACAACTGCACAGTGCAGAACACTCTCTGACAAGCTACTTTATGCTTTTTAATTGGAGTATTTCACTTGGACATATGTTTTTTCATGTTACATTGCTTGGTGTGAATACAAAGAGGCCAGCAGGTGCTAATACATAAGACACATAGGTACACACACACACAGAGTTCCAGTCCTGCCCAAAATTATGGGGTGCATGGGATGCCAGTAGAGCTGTAAGGGGAGGGATGAGGGTGGTGGTAGGTGAAGGATGACCCAGGACAGCTCTGGAAAACACTGCTGTGCTGCATCATCTACTAAGTGTGCAATGGGTGGCAGGAATGGCTGGAGACTCTGAAAAAGCAGTGATGGTGTGGTGATGATAGGCATGTGTCTAAGGACAGGTGGGATCCCTGGAACAGCTGGATCATGGCAGCTAGGGAAAGGAGAGAAATGTCAGAGATGGATGGTGAGAAGGCAGCTGGGCTCCCAATGTAGCCTTGGTTGTTGTAACCATGCTCCCATCACCAGAGTGCTTTGGGTATGGGATGATGGAGGAAGATCTCCTAGCAGCCCTGTCTGGCTGGTGGATGTCTCTGTGCAGCATCTCATCCGCTTTGATGAATGAGGAATTAGGAACCAAAGTCCTAAGTCACTGCTGCATCTCACTTGAATGTCACAGTCCTTGAGGTCTGGTAGGCAGTGCTGCCAATTCTGCCTGGCACACCACGGTGTTGGAGAGCTGAGCCCAGCTGAGCTTAACAGAGCAGCACGTGACACCCCACAATATGGACTTCTACAAAAGCAGTCAAACCCAGCCCAATGCACAGGACCAAGAGAGGCCTCAACATCTACTGAGATCCACTCAGTGTTGGTTACACCAACACCAGATCTTGGTGGATAATTGTCCCCTTGCTTGATACCCCACACCCAGCCATGTGTTTCTTTGAAGCTTGGATTTTGGAAAGCCAATCCCCAGGCTTCTCTCCCTGCAACCTCCCAGACACAATGTGGTTTCAACCTCCTCTCTGCCAGCAGGTCCCATCTCTGCTCCAAAGTAGGCTGGTCTGCACTGTGTGGCACTGGGTGGCAGATGAGACAAGGAGCCAGCAGATGAGTACAGCCAATCAAACATGGAGAAAAGCCCACCAAAATCAAGGGTCTGCCCTTGCTGTGAGTGGTTCACATCCAGCTAGGACTCACAAAGAGTTGCTTTATGGAGAAATACACACACAAAGCACAAGAAAATCATCAGCTGGTACAAACCCAGAGTCCAAGTTCATGTTTGAATTACAGCCCAACATAGGCTCGGCTTCAGAAACGGAAGCATGGGGTGTTCAAAACCCCTGTATCCATACTGAAGTTTGCAGTAAAAGTCCTCCCAAGGTTAATTTTTCTGGATACAGGGAGCAAAAGGAGATAATTCATTTTCCAAGCTTCGCTTTCAGCTGAGCCCTTAGGTTGGGAAAGATGTGCCTTACTCAGCCTCTGGCAGTCATGGATCTTGGGGAATCTCTGGGCAAGGGATTAGTCTGCAGGTTGCCCTCAGCCCCGAGTCAGCATCCAGATACCAGCACGAAATACAGGATTTTTTTTTCCTTTTTAATATTTTAAAAAATAAATAGAAGAAGAAACAAAACTTTAAAATTTGTTCTTTAAATATTTCCAGCATTGCACAGATAGCACTTTAGTACTCTAGCCTGTTAGATCAGTAGTTTGTTTATTCTGATTCCTAGTTAAAATGTGCTCCTCCCATACTACTTTTTCCTTCTGTACATCTTAAGAACACAGTGTATTCTTTTGTAGTGACAAAAAAATCAAGCCCTGCAGTGTTCACTGGACATCTTTCCAGCATGGGTCAGGGCTCTTATTCCTCTTCAAACCTGAAATTCCCAGAACTTCACCAAAAACCTGTTAGCATCCTAACAGCTCTCATATTTGAGAAAAAAACCAACAAATGAAAACAAAGCAAGCCACACACGCACACACACACGCACACACAGACGCAAATCCTCTTCCAAGAGCCTTTGATCACAAAGGCCAATCAATGAGTTCAGGCAAACCTCTTGCTGGAGTGTCTTTGCCTTGGTCACTCTCTGAGAGCAGTGGTGTTCCCTGGAAATCTTTGAGGTGTAGGACTGAGTTGGGATGCAGGGTGAGGAAGTTGAGTAGGAGGTCAGAGATAGTCATCTTCGCTGGAAGGGGAAGTGGGATTGGAACCCTCTAGGTCAGAGTCCAGTGAACTCCCTGATGGTGTTCGGCTCATCTTCCACATCTGGGAAGCAAAGGTTCTTGCCCAGCTGCACGGGTATCCCACAGCCCTCAGCTGGTGAATTAGCCCCATGACCATGTGCCAGTGGCTTCTTGCAGTTCACTTGCTACCCTTTGCACTCCTCTGTTTGCTCATGGCTGTTAGCATCTGGCTGATGTACGAAGTCAAAAGATCATCCATCTTGTACCCCTGAAGAGGAGAGGGAAGATGTTACCAGCCTCTAGAGCACAGTCTACAGTCTCTGGCTTGTGCCTCCTGAACACAATGGCTATCAGTTCCTGACTTTTGAATTTTCTGGTACATTTTGACCTATTCCACCATTTTCCCTGGTGAAATGTTACCACCATAAGGAACACTGTCCAAACATAATTTGCAACACTGAGATGGGGGAACACCGTGTCCCAGGATGCTACTGAGGCTAAGGACATAGGGAGGTTTGGATAGGATGTAAATTTTCAAATGGCCGACAAAATACTGAATGCCTCAGATTTGTAACAATTAATCTAGATGTAGTTTTTATCCTTTGTGCTTTGGGTTTAAGAGAGTCTAGGAGGAGGTTTATTGCTGTGATTGTTACTAGGGCCAAGCTAGGTAAATTATATTGGTTAAAGAGCTCAAGAGTATCCCTGGAGCCCGTATCAGCTTTAATGTGTTCTTCAGTCCAGTGAGAGGGAGCAGTCTCCCATGCTTCTGACACAGCAACATCCCAAGCACCTTAGGATTGCTTGTTCATTGGATGATGGACCAAGAGAGAGCCCAGATTCATTGAATCAGAGCCATGGGAAATTCAGAATAAAAAAATCTTTATCAGTGGCTCTTCTGAGAGACCATTTTCAGCCCAGAGAATTCCCGAGACACAATTTGCTGCTGAAGTTCAGGATTTGGTCTAATCTTTAACGCTTCTTACCAGGGAGGTCTCACAGAGCAGCTTGCTTCCTCTCACCAAGTTGCCAATGGTTATGTGGAAATACGTGTTGCCACTGCTCCAGTTGGAGATCTTGGTGAAGGGGTGAGTGATGAGAATATCCTGGTGGGAACACAAAAGCTGACACTCAACATGCAAGAGAGCCTCAACTTTCAGGAGGGGCTGTGGACATTTCTCATGTCCCTGTTCACTTTCCATCACAACAGGCCAAGGATGTCTACTGTGATGACACTCATGGGAATGGCAATGAAATCAAGACTCAGATCCTCCAGGGCTTGTGAAGGACTCCTACACTAGAATGACCATGCAGGTGGTGGAAGTAACTAGTAGGATCTAATTTACTCTAACTCCTGTCCTATTGCCTGTGAAAGGATTAAGGAAGGAAGGAGTGTGCACATCCTCCAAATACAGGGCCCTAATAGTTGATGCTCCCAATCTGTATTTTGTTGAAAAAGTCTGGGCTGGCTCTGTGCAACAATGAATTTCTGCCTCCAGAAATTTCTCTGTCTATCCAGCCTTTCTAACCTGGCTTAAAGGGAACTCACTAAGTACTGAACAACTCACTCTTTGGGATGTCTTCTGTGAGGGCTTGGGGACTGGGCTCAGGAGCATCTGGTGAATAACTAAGTTTTGCTTACCTTGGTTTTGGGATCAATGAGGCTGACTCCATGCTTATTGATGGCAATCAGAAGGATTTCTGGATAATTTGGCTCTGTAGTTTGCTGTTGGAAATGAGATGAACTGGTTAGGGGATGTGTCAAGCAAAATCTGACCCTCTCCTATTTCCTCTCTCCCTGTCTTCTCCTGACACAGCATTGGCTTCTACTGTCCTTGATGGAACTCCAGTGCCATGGTGGATGGTCTAGATTTGGTTTATCGTGGGTAAAGACACATCCCTTGGAAAACCACAGGTTCCCCTTTGCCTTGGCAAAACAGAGACAAGCTCTTATGTGTTCAGCAGCACAGCTGTGGGAACAGCCCCAATGACTGAGATGTGCTGAAGCTCTACAATGCTTCTGTGTGAAGAGGCAAGGCAGCAATGAACAAGTGTATTTGTCATTTACCAACGAAAAGTATTACATTTTTTGATTGTTTCATCAGGATTGTCCCAGTCTGGTTCAGATCTGGAACCCCTCTGTGGTACAGGGCTCCTAATCTTGGCTAAAAACTGCCAGAGAACCCCAGGGCAGGTACCTTCACTTCAAAGAATGCTGATCCAAATGTAGGCCACTTGAAGATAATCTTTAGAAAGGCAAGCTTGGCTTCTTCTCTTGTTTTGCCTGCATGTTTGTTGTAGTATGCCACGATGGACTGCAACAGAGAACACAACAGAGATGGAGGGTTTGTACCCTGGCACCAGGGATGTTTGCAGGGAAGAACCATCAGTTCCATAATGACAAACTCATAGGAGAGTTTGGGTTGGAAGGGACCTTTGAAAGATCATCTAGTCCAACTCTCCTGCAGTGGACAGGGCTGCCTTCCACTAGAGATAGTTGCTCTGGGTGCTGTCCAACCTGACCTTCATATTTGGTTCTTGCCTTTGTTCCAAGTAACACTTCAAAAAAGTGCTGGCTGGTCACTGGAGCAGGGCCTGGAACCAAGGTAGGTCCTTTTCAGATAAGCTGAGCTGGTGACTCCATTAAAGAGATTATAAATTTTGATTATCCAATTTATGTAGCAGAGGAGACTGAAAGATCTTCAATCCAGAGATGCTGATATCAGATAGGAAACAGAAAGGACTTCTCAGAAAATTTCTTGACAGTGAGACATCTCTAATATTTTAAGACTAGATCTGTCTGCAGCTGTGCCACAGCTCTACCTGTGTAAAGCAGGAAGAAATACCCCTTTATTCAAGTAGTCTGCATTCAGTGACAGACCACCTCTTCACGAGACCATCTCTTAGCAGGTTTCCATCTGGCTTTGCATCCATCACTACAGCCAGTCTCGGGATAAAGAAAACCCAGGGCAAGGCATGTATATGTAAACATGCATGTACTATTTCTCCTCTTAGTGGTGCCAGGGAAGCTGAAGCTCTGGTAAAGCCTAAGAAGGACCAGATGTCACTGCTTCTGGCAGTCCAACTTCAACACTGAATGTCAGACAAGTCACCTGAGAGACTGGGCTACTCCCAGCCAGGCCTGGTATATGAATCAAGCTGCTGGTTTACCCTTTTCCAGTCATCTGGAGAGAGCTGCCGGATGAGATCCTGAGGCACCAGCTCCTTCAGGAGTTTGGGGATGCTGGGGAAATAGGACTTGTCATCCTCAAACTTGACCCGGTAGATGAGAGCCGCCAGCTGCAGGACCTCTTCCCGTGAGCACTTGTGGTAGCCACGCAGGTACTTTGGTAACTCCTACATGTGGAGGAAAGGGCAGAAAAGATAGGAAGGATGTCCATGGACCTTCACCCTCAGATGTTAAATGGTGTTTGTGAAGGTATCCAACCCCTGGCTAAGAGGCTATTCCCTGGGAACATGTGCAGATGGACAAATCTTTGCAATGTACTCCTAATCCCTCCCAAGTCCCTGCTGCTACTGCAGAGTCCTGGCGCACCTGGTAATAGTGGAAGATGGAGTCTGCCATCGAGTCTTTTCCAGGCGTTGTGTTGGTCCACAGTTTTTTCATGAAGAACACTTGGTAGGTGAGGGAAGGCACTATACCTGTGCAAATGAAGCAAATGTAAGAGCGGTGGTGTGAGTATCAGCTGGCAATCCAGTGTCTGCATCCAGCTGTGCCGTCACCACCTGCAGGGACAGTGGCATCCACAAGGCCAACTTGACTTTGACTTTGCAGAACACACTGCCATGCAAAGCTTTAATAAAGTGGAAAAAGTGTCTGGGTTCACTTGCACAACTGTACTTCATTGATAGTAGCCATGCCTAACACAGGACAGAAGAGTTATACCCTGGAAGCACCTGTGTCTTGCAGGCACTGGTAAATTCGGCAGAGCTGCAGCCAGTTCTACTTTGGATGTGATCAGTGGGCTGAGATGAATCCCACCACTTAAACCTTCCTGCAGGCACATCCCGGAGAGATGCCCTCCAGCTGGTGCTCCTCAGAGGGGTCAGGACTAGCCTTGGAACAGAGGTTTTGCTGCTCCTGGATGGACTACCTCCTAGGTGATGTCCCCAGGGATGGTGCAGAGCGCACCACCCCCATCACTGTGGCCCAGGAGATCACAGAATCACTAAGATTGGAAAAGACCTCTTAAGATTGAGTCCAGCCATTAACCTAACACTGCTAGGAACTATGCCCAATGTAACCATGATACCACTAAACCATGTAAGCACCATATCTACACTTTTTTGAACACTAGAGGACAGTGATTCCACCACTTCCATGAACAGCCTATTCCAATGCTTGCAGCAGACTATGTGATCAATCTTGTCTGAAAGGGCTGGGGGGCTGTAGGAAGGCTGTGTGACCCATACTGGAAAAATAGTCATCATTACCATCTTTTGCTGGTCTTGCTTTCTTTATCCAGTCTGTCAGGTGTCTCACAAAGTCAAAGAAGAAATCTCCCTCTGGCACACTGATGACCTGGGGGGACACAGCACATAGTCACGAAGGCTGAGCAAGTGAGTCATACAAATGGATCACAGAATATCCTGAGTTGGAAGGGACCCAGAAAGATCATCAGAGTTCATCTTCTGGCCTGGCACAGGATATCTTTAATCACACCATGTGCCTGATAGCATTGTACAAATACTCCTTGAACTCTGTCAGGCTTGATGTCATGACCATCTCCCTGGGGAGCCTGGTCCAGTGCCAAAACACCCTTTGTGTGCCAAAAGAACCTTTTCCTAGTATCTAACCTACATGTCCCTGACACAGCTTCATGCCATTCCCTTGAATCCCATCACTGGTCACCCTAGAGAAGAGATTAGTGTCTTCCTCTCCTCTTCCCCTCATGAGGAACTTGCAGACTGCAATGAGGTCTCCTCTCAGTCTCCTCCAGGCTGAACAAGCCAAGTGACCTCAGCTGCTCCTCACATGACTTCCTCTCAAGGATCTTCAACACTGTCATGGCCTTCTCTAACAGCTTTATTTCCTTTTTATATTGTGATGCCCCAAACAAGTGGCAAGACTCTACAGACAGGGTTGGCCACTGCCCAGCCTATCTCCTGTAGTTGTTGCTCACTGCTCTGTACTTACACTGATGTGTTATAACTGCGGATATGAGAAAGCCAATGCCAGCACCTTGCTTCAGGCTCTGTCTCTAATTTCACCCATTACTCCTTATTATAACTTGTTTCACCACAACACTTCCTTTCCCTTCCTGATGACTACATCCATAGATTTCTCCCAGCTGCTAGAGGCAGCTCTAAGCTACACATTTTTCTTGTTTCTTATAAACCCAACTAAGCAACAGGCTAGGAAAGCTTTGCCTGTAAATCCTTTGGGAGGACTGCTGTAAGTCAGGGCTGCGGGACTGCAAATCTCAGCTGTATCAGGTCAGATCTGACTTAGAAATGCCACACAGCTTGTAGAGAAATGCTTCTCACCACATGGCTCTGGCTCCACCAAAGTGTGCCCACTGGCAAGCGGGCCGTCCTGGGTTCCTCAGCTTCTGGGTGGGTCACTCACCTTGTCAGAGATTTTGACAAAGAGACTGAAGCCCTCAGAAGACTTCAGGAGCAGCCTGTTGGAGATGTTCTGGCAGAAGTCTTTGGCTTTTGTGCTGGATTCGACCTCAAATGCCTACAAAGAGAAGAAGATTATCACTTCTATCTGTGGGTTAATTTCCACTTTTTGGTTTTTTTGAGGAACTCCAGGTGCACATGCACAAAGGGGTTTAGATGCCCACCACCAGTGAAATCAGTGACACTGGACTGGGACTGTGGGCATTGGAAGGGATGTTGCAGAAGCTCTGTCATGCTACTGCTGGACCACTGTGCTTTGTGATGCTGTGTCTACAATCCTGTACTGGCTTTTCCAGAGCTCTCCAGGCAATGCAAGAGATTTTTCTCATATAACAGTGAAGTGTCAGAATTATTTGTTTGAGAGAAGAAGGGTGGGAAAGACATTGTGAGAGACCTCCAGGCTGTTTTGTCCTAACTGTCTCTCCAGTGATGATGAGGAAGTTAGATGCCTGGCTTAGAACAGGTCTAAGCCAGATGCCTGTTTCTAGATAGCTGAATAGAAGGAAAATGATTCCTGTTTTATTAATATCTAAAGGATGGGATATTTAAAGGTCTGTCCCATTTGCATGCACATCCCAATTCTGGTTTTGCTTTTTGAGCTGTGCTCAGCATTTACATTGCCTCGTGTCGTGGTTTAATGAAGTCAGGTTTTCGGTTGAAGAGGTGGCTCCCTGTGGGGACCTAGAAGAGCCTATCAGCTGCCTAGTTTGGAAGACTGACACCTGGTTAAACCACTTACAAGGGTTGAATAAAACTCTGTGAAAACACATTTAAGGATCGGCTAGGGCATGGGAAGCTCTCTTGGTGTCCAGCCTTTGAAAGGTAACTGGCTGGGCTAGCACTGCGCGGCCAGGGCAGCGCTGCATGGCAACAGCTACTTTGGTGGGGCTTGCAAATGAACTTTGTTTACTCTGGGACCAGCACCAGGAGTGGCCCTGTGGCTGGTGCTGAGGGAGGCCCCCAGGCCAAGAGCGATCATGTAGCCGGGACCGCGCGGCTGAAATTGGTGCGACGGCAGCAGCGCCACGTGGCCGCAGCTATCTTGGCATGACTCGTGATGGACTTTGCTTAGCTGCTTTTAGCCAACTATGCTGTGGACAGAAGGACGAAAGCAGTGGCAGCAGGTTTTTTTGTTTCCAGCACCCTGTATGAAGGAAAGGCGCAGGGGAGCTACTTCCACAGTGCCGGAGGGGACCACGTAATCAGCAATTCCTCGATTACAGAGCCTGGACGAGATCAACCTTTAAATGCTGCCGAACTCTATAAAAACTTTTTCAATTGATAAAGCTTGAGAACAAATGAACCTATAAACATCAATTTCCTCCCAAGTCAGGAAGAGGAGAGGGTAAAGACATGTAAAGAAAACAGCATAGGACACTGAGGTCAGTACAGGAGTCAAAATTTAGATTGCAAGGAACTGAGGAGATGCCTTGGTATTGGACTGAAATTCTTTTGTAAGGCTATGGGGAAGATATATTCTATATATATATCAGACTTTGTTTTTTCCCTGTAATTCATGGAATGCATTGGAGGGATGTAGCATTCTAACCACAGCCAGGAGCAGGAGCACCAGTGTTGAAATAAGCAGATGTTACAGCAGCTCTAAGTCCAATGGGAAGCTTGAACAGAGAGAGATGAGATGAAAAACTTCACCCCAGGAACAGAAGAAGAAAACCTCTTTTCTCAGAGATGGATGAAAAGAACTTTTGTTCTTATGCTAGAACAGCTCATCCTTAAAATAGCACCCCAGTAAGCTGACATGGCCCAGGAATGCAGCTGTGAGAAGGCTGCAAGAGATGGGAGGGACTTTCACACTGTGAATACATTTTCCTTTCATGAGTGGTTGATTCACTGTGACACTGAAGCCATCAGAGAACAGTTTCTTGTGGAGAAGTCTCCATGGCATGGCAAGAGAGACTCTGCTCCCTAAGAGAACTGAAGAAAGACTATTTTAGAGGTGGTAAAGTGACTGAAAGTCCCAGGTTTTGTTTCTGTACATTGTCAGTGGGAAAGAAAAGAGGGTGTGGGAGAGGAGAAGTGTTCTGAAGGTTTATTCTAATTTTCTTATTATTTTCCTTTTAATTCTGTTAATAGTTTTTCTTAATACCCTTTAAAGTTTTGAGCTTGTTTTGCCCTCCTTCTAATCCATATCTCACAGCAGGAAATGAGTAAGTAATTTTAGTGGAGGCACTGGCATTTGGCCAGCACTAAACCCACTACAATAATTGGTGTGTTGGCTGGGAAGCAAACCAAAACCACTACACTTAATTGGTGTTTCTGTCCAGTTTCCGAAACCACTACACCTCAGTTTTGCTCTACCCACTTAATGAGCTTCAGCTCATATCAGTTTAAGGAACTTAAAACTTCTGACCACCACATGCACAACTGAACCACCAAACTACCAGGACCCATGCTAATGCTCAGCAGCATTTAAGTGCAGATGCATATTGTACTGGAATGATGCTACTCTGCCAGTCCACCTGGTGACTTCCATGACCAAATGGATCACAGCAAAGTCATCCAAGTGTAGAAGTCCCCACTGCCTCCTTCTACAAGCTCTCATACAGATGCACGTGTATGAAGTAGTGTCATGCTCATTGTCGGTCAAGATGGAAAAAATATGCAAAGTGATGAGAAACCCCAGGAATTCTCTCAACTCTCCATTACAGATGAACAAGGGCACTCACAGCTGCTGCAGAGAAACCATCCTTTTCCTTCCATGCCTGTGGACTGTTTTACAAATCAACCCACTTGGAAATACAGAAATTTAGTTGTACCCAAGGGTATGAGGGAAGAGAGAGATGAGAGCCTCATAGGAAGACTAATCAGTAGGTGAGACAGCCATATCTGCAATGACATGCCTATCTGCTCTGGCATCACTATGACTATCAAGGCATCACTATGCCTTATCAACATGCAAGATGCTTAGTGATAGCTTTCTGAGTGCAGGTGTGATTTCTGTGTCATCTCAGGTCAGAAGGGGTAATCTCAGTAACCTCCTTGCCAGTGCTGCAATAGTCTGCCCAGTTCCCAGGACCCTCATGGTACCCCTTTGGTTATTGTTAGGTGGACAGTATCTGTTGGTTTAGGCTCCAAATAACTGAGTGCCAAAGCTTGTGAGCTACCGTGAGTGAATGGATGAACCTATCCAGTTTCCCTCTTTCTGCAGTCAAACTCTAAAGCCTCTAGTGAACACCAGCAAAGCACCCATATCTTTAAAAACACACCTTGCAACAAATCTGAGTAGACAAGGATGGATTTTCTTTGTAACACTTTGGCCCAGAGGCTTCTGGAAAGGCTGAGCTTTTCTGAATCAGAACTGATATTAGCCTCTTCTGAGATTTTAATAAGAAATTGACAGCCATCCTGACAAAAAAGAATTTCCTTCTCCCCCATTTACCTCATCGGTATCATCAGGGAAGTAAACCTTGTGGAAAATTTGGGTTGTTTTGTGTTGAATGGCTTCCACTTCTACCAGATGGGGCGGGTATTTTCTGGATCCATTCCTGCAAAACAGGAGGTGGCAAGTGTCACAGCATCATCACAGCAAGAATCTTTTGTTTAAATCTTCTCTTTTTAATGCATATTCTTTCTGAATAACTTCAGCTACTTTCTTAAGATTTTTTTTCGTCCTAAAAAGAAGAAAGTGACTTAAATAGACCTGGACAAAGTTGATTAATCTCTATTCTTCTGCACTGCTTATCATCAACCTGATTAGTTTGGTGGACTAAAGACAGAGGCTGTGAGCTTTCACTGTGCCCCCAGTCACCAAAATATTCTCCCAGTTGTACTTTTTCACACATATTTGGATGTTGTGGTACAGTCAGGCCTTGGAGGTTTTTCAGTGCCATACCTCAAGGCTTTCTGGAGTCTCTGGATGCAGTCTGCTGCCAAGGGGTGATGTTTCCGGGACTGCAGGAACCTCTGGACGTGGGGCAGGAGGATGTTACTCGGAGGGAAAAGGCCTGTACACAACCACAACAGCTCCCAGCCTTTCTCTTCACTGTATCTGCACAAGAAGAGACCCAGGAGGAAAAAAATCACTTGTGGCATGGACACTTCAGATCTGCTTTGCCCAGCAGAGGACAGTGCATTTGGGCCAAGGGTAATGAACAACTCTTACTTGATGTGATTGTCTGTGAGCTGCTTGAGGGTCTGGCAGTAGATTTCATCTTTTAGGGGTTCAGCTTTCAAGGCACCTTCAAATATTTGGTCTGTCAGCTCATTGACTGAGCGGGTCCTTTTGGATGGGTAGTCACCCATATATTTCAGCACAGGTGGGAGGCAGGAGTCAAGGATGAGCTAACTGGGATATCTGGTGAAGCCCCTCTGTTGATGTTGTTAAAGACATCCTACACATGACTACAGAAGTGTCTGCAAAGGGATGTTCAGGCATCAAGCTCTGTCCCCAAGGCCATGTGGACTGGTCTGCACCTACACTGATTATGGCTGTGGCCATCCACAGCAGGTGCACTTGGCAGAGTCAGCTGAACCAAGACAGAACAGCGCCAGTCAGTGTGGACCAGCAGGACTCAGTAACTGGTCCCTGAATCCTCATCGATTAAGGAGTAGACACACCTCAGATTCCAAGGGTGCTTAAGCACAGATTTGTGGCACAGACCCATCTCCAAGCCTGTGACATGGTCCCACAGCCCTTAAGAGGGATCATAAACCTTCCTTTGGGCTTTGCTTGGGGCCCTAAAGAGACTGTTTAGCCCTTTGCCTGTCAGACTTGTTGCCCAAGGGCACTCCCAAGCAGAGGAAGGATATCAATAAAGGCCATACAAGCTTCTTGGGACAGCTCCTCACTGCCCAGAATCTTCTTCAGCAGTGGCTGTTTGATGGGCTCGCGGGTGTAACACCACAGCTTGTCCTTTCCACGGCTCTTGGTGATCATGACCCGGCTGAGGGTGTGCTTTGGAGGTGGCCTGGTGGCAAATGCAAAAGCAAGAGGTGGAGAGATTACAGGGATAACAGGAACAGCTTATGGCTTCTGGCCAGTGTTTCACTTAGGACAGTTGCTCACAGCACCTGGCTAAAGAAATCTTACACCAAATGGGACACCACAGTTTAGTAAGTATCCAGCTCCAGTTCTGCTCAAAGAGAACCACTTGTACTTTCCTATGGCTCAGAAGATCTCTTACAGACCCTACCCCAATAATGACACCACAGTCACCTACCCCATCCCAAAAAGCTTCTAACCACAGGAAGGACGATGGCAATGACTGCTCAGGGCAGCCACAATAGAAGAATATCACCTAGCAGTATAAGCTTGACAAGGGGAAGACATCTCAGAGGATCTGATCTGCCTGTTTGCATTGCCAGCCCATCCAAACAGAAGTGGGAGCTTATGTCAGCTGCATTCAGTAGTGGTGCATATTTAAATTTCTGGAGCTGAGATGAAAATGCCTATATAACCTAAGCACATCCTCCCACATAATATTAAATTTCCAATTGCTACACCTCTGCTGAAAAGAAATCCTTTATAAAACCTTGTCTATGGAAAACCTGCAGTTCAAATGCCATGACCTAAAACAGAGGCTGCAGTTGTACAAAGTCACACATTGGGGTATTCAGAGTCTTTTCCAGTAGCAAAATTTTCCTGATTCCCAAGTTATCTGCAGATGGATTCCTATAATTTTTGAGAATTGTTTAAAAAAATCACCTAAAATAATCGTAGGAAAATTCCTCCAAGGTGTATGGCTTTACTCTTTCTTCACTATCTGAAACTGCCATCTGAGAGGTTCTGATAACATCTTGTCGTTGGTCAGGGGTCATTGTGACCAGGGCCTGTGGGATGAAAAGCTCTCTGTTACCTGGTATATTTGAAATAAAATGTATCTGATGTATTCAAAGAGTGGAAGCAGATACAAAACAAGAATAGCGAAAATGAGAATAATCCATCAATTCCCATTAACAGTCAGTTAGAACTGTGCAGTTGTCACTTCTCTGTGCCATTCTCAGTTGCTGATGCAAGGAATAACATATTTCCACAGTGTGGATAATTTCCTAAGGAAGGTAATGTGCTCTGGAACCTACAACTCCATATGTGAGTGTAGCAGTTACCCCCAACCACAAATACACCTTTAAGCAATCAACCTTTAAGCTACACCTGGAAGGGTTTAGCACAATACATGGATATTCCAAGTCACAAGGTCGTGGTGTCCTGAGTGCCAAGATCAGAAGAAAGGCCAAGATCACTTTTGCCTTGGACAGCTTGTCACCTTTCTCATCCACTTTGGTTTCTGCCTTATGTCCAGGGAGACTCTGGCCATATCTAAGCACTTCACAAAGGCTTTGGCCTCCCTGGACACTGTACCAAGTTGTGTAATTCTGTAAGACTACTTACCACAATCTCCAGTGGAGGCATGGTGACAGTAGGCAAGACATAGACGGAATCAGTTGGGAAATCCCCTCTCTGCTTGGTCCGTTCATTGAACCCATTAGCCCACCCCGAGTTCATCACTTGTTCTCCCGTGTCCTGGTCCAGAACTATCAGGTCTCCTTTAAGGAAGCTGAGGAACCCAGATTCTTCTCCCACTGCAAAAAACCCAGCCATTGGTTTGAATTTTTTTTTCCTCCAAATTCCTCAGGAATATTAAATAAATCTATCTATATGTTTACCACTGAGCTAGGCTATTTACTTGCCTGGATTTGGGTTGTCTTGGAGAGTGACCACATACTTGGATCGTTTCCTTAGTCCTTCAAGGAACGTCACCACCAGGTCCCGGATATCCTCTGCATTGTTGGAGGTGAAAGTATATTCATCACCTTTAATGGTGGCCAGGGTGAAACTCTGCCCTTGCAGCTTTCCTCCTCTGCGATATATTTTTATAGGAGACATAAACACGAAACATAATGACATCCAAATGCAAAGCCTGGAAAAAGACTATCTATGGTGAGATTGCCAGCCAAGTCTATTCCTCCTTACCTGCTGCTTGACACAGCTGTGATCTCTGGGAAAGAAAGTTCTAAGAGAACCTGCTCCTGTTCATCCACAAAGTACACCCCTGTCCAGTTGACAGCTACAATCACATCATTTTTAGGCAGGCTTGGCCCTGGGTTGAAGACAAGACATTCAATTAGCTCATAAAGGGTCTTAGGTTACAGAAAATATTTCACAGGAGGATGCAATGATCAAAAAACTTTGTGGTTTTTTAAAGGGAGAGAAATAGTAACAGACCCATAGCCTGATCCATTGCTAATCAGGATGCAACAAAAAAAATGTGTACAAAAAAGACCAGCTATATGATCCCCTTCTTGTCTGTGGAATCCCCAACTCTCCTTCCTTTTGCTTTAGAGCATCTTGTGCTCTGGGGATGTGCTTTACTTACTCACCGGAGAATTTGAAGGCCTCATAAAAGCGAGAAAACAGCAAAGGCCACTTAAAACGTGCAAAATCCACTACTTCCTCCTTGACCTTTTTTGGGTCTGTCCTCTTCTGAGTATAAATTCCCTGCAGAAGAAGAAAACCACAACCAATATGAAGCAAACCACAGTTATATATCCAGGAAGAGAGCAAGGAAAATCAATCCATGTAACTTGAAGATCTTGGAACAAATGTTAACGGATGTCTCAGTGTGGCTAAGACCAACTACTACAAGAAAAAGCGACAGTCTGGGCAAAGTCCTGGCCTTCAGTTCCCACTTTATGGAATAATTTGACTTGGAGAAGGCTGGGCAAGTATCTGGAGTGACCAGTCTCAGTGAAGTTCATCTCAGCTGACTGAGGGTTTCCCTAAAGTAAGTGTTTACTTTTCAGCTTGACATTCCTTTAGCTGGAAATGGATACTCATCAGCCCTTAAGCCCCTTATTTAGGGCATCCTTAGACACCTGACACTTCTGTACAAAGCTGACAGGTTGACAAGGGACGTGCAAGATCCAAGTGAATCCCTGTGTCTCCACTGACAGTTAAGCTGAGGTGAGACTCCTAATGCACACGGAGATGTTTACATAGTAGGAATCCTAACCTGAAGCTGGCTCCTGATGTTAAATGGATGCCCATCCTCATGCCAGGAACATCATCCCTCATGAGTGGTCATGAGTACTGGGTAATGAGTTATGGAAAATGTTGCAGTGTGAAAGTGTCACAAATGTTCTAATTGAAGTCAGGAAGGTTTTATACAATGCTTAGCACAATAAAGTCCTGACATTACCCCGAGACATATAAACCACCTCTGTAATACATAATGGTAACACCACAATCTCCTGTAACAGGAATGCCACCCCCGAGATGGCGTTTTGCATCTCACAGTAAATCTTTGCAGGTTGTCTTCTGTCAGATCTTGCATAAAAAACAGTGGTAAAGCTGCATATGATTATTACAAGCCCTGCCCTTTCTCATTGTTTTAGCTTCAGGCCAGGCTAAGAGCTGAGCTATAATGTCTAACATGTTCAAAATGCACATGAAGCTTTTGAAGCATGGTGTGATCCTCAGCAGGTGATCTATTGTCCCCACCTTTTTATGTGCAGCTATAATGAGCTGAGCCCATTTTTCCACTGTTTTTGAAGCTGTGATCTCTCGATCCGGAATGTAGGATGGAATCAGATTTAGCAACCTTTCCAGTACCATCTCTGACCCATAGTCCACGTAGTACTGCTGGGAAGCCAGTTCTGCCAGATCTTCCTCCTGTGCGAGCCAAAGAAACCAAGTTAATGCTGTCACCAAGTCAGCACAACATCCACCCTCCACCACTCAAGGAGCCTATTGTGGAGGCTGAGTGTACTACAGAATTGTGTGGGGATGCTTCCTCTTGGCAGAACTTCACCTTTTGCAGCTTTCTGCACATCTGAAGTTCAGGACATTGACCACTAAAAGCTGTGATTAAGCCTTAACAAGGTTATTGTTAAGAGCGGTCATGCAGCACATGGAAGCATCCAAGCTCAGTCAAGAGGATCTGATTGCTGTAGCTCCTGTTTTCCATGTGATTACCACAATGCCCAAGCTAATGGGTGTCCAGGGAGTAACATTTATCATGGTGTGACCTATTCCACCATCTCAAAGACCCTTGTCAGATCAGACTGCGAGCTGCTGAGGTCGCATACCTTGTCACACCGGTACTCCCCAAACTTCACCCCTCGTACAATCTGTTGGTAGATGAGATTGGTGGCCACGTTGTCCTCACTGGGGTTGTGCCAGGGAGTAAAGATCTCCTTCCTGAAGAAGAGCCGCCACGGTGCGTTGCGCTCCTGTGCTCCCTGCTCCTTGGCGTACTGCTCGCACTGGGACACAGCATCCATTACGTGGTCATTGCCACTCCCCAGAGAGGAGACCTAGGCAGGGCAGAGAGAAATGTGGCATTCACCTGACCAAATGCAGGCCTTTTTAGGTAGAGCTATCTATTTTTGAGTCACTCAGACTACTCTTATAATCCAAATGAATAATCCAAATATTCAATAGTTCTATGTCATCTAATCAGCCAAGTTCTGCAGCATGGCTGGGTGAGCCATTCCATTTTGAGCTCCAGTTTCTCATCCAGATTGAAAGGAGATCATCAAGATGAATCAGCAAAGCCAACGGTCCCACTTTAAACTACTGTTGATTCATACTATGCTTAGAAATGCACTGTTTCAAAGTCAAGGGCTTGGATCCAACCTAGCTAAGCATCAGAAAAACCTGGAATAAAAAAGCCTGTCCTGTTACAGGAATGTAACATTCTTTGCCATGAAGCCCCCAAAGCACTATATCTCCTCAGACTAAGCATCCATTGCTGAATGTCTCCTCAAAAAAGATGAAAAAGACGGAGTATAAACTATTTTCTTCCCCATCTAAAAGCAGATGTAGCCACATCTGTAGGTGAGAACATACTTCATCATCTTACACAGCAGCTCTTGGAATACTTGAGTTTCATTGGCTTACAGCTGTTGTCTCACCTGATGAAGCTTTATCCCTCTCATTTATGCTCACCTTTTATTTTAACAATTTCTGAAAAGGATATGTTTTTAGGTTAAATACATCAGTGGATTTGAGATAATTTTGGAAGCTTAATTTCAACTGTTATCTTTCCAATTAAATTTAACTGGCTCCCTTGCATAAAAATCCAGGTAGGATGTTTTACTGGAAATTCATCTTTAATAAGTTTAACTGAGAGTAAGAGAATAGCATCACATAGGTATGTAGGAGGAAAGGAATTTCTGAAGGTTACAACTGTCAGAACAGGTGTATCTTTGAATGAGTTTAATTTTTCAGTGTTTTTCATTAACAGGAAAATGTATTTTCTGGTTAAATTGTGAGTATCTTCAAGGAGAGAGATTTTCCTACAACCCAGCTGCAGAGTTTGACTACTCTTTTTGTGAATGTCATGCTGACAACTTGTACTGTAGAAATAATCTCTCTGCCTTCTGGAAGTTATGTGACAGCAAGGAGAACCTCCCCCTTCTTTTCCAGAACCATTCAGGAACAGAACTTAAGATATACCTTGTCAAAAAGTGCAATGTAGAGCGAAAAGCCAAATCGGTCCTTCAGACTGATTTTGTCAGCCAGAGAATTACAGAGCTCTTTAGCAGTTGTTGCAGAGTCTGTCAACAGTGTCTTTGTTGTCCCATCCATAAATGTGACAGGCAGCATGATTGGTTTCTTGGACTTGGTTGCCTAAAGGATTAAAGTCAAACTTTATAATGTTACGTGTCTTTCAATACTATTTACCTGCATACTCTTCCAACCTACTCTGGTAACCACTTACTAATTCCTGATCCCACCAACTGGATGCTTTTCAGTGCTGACATACCATATTTATCAACAGGATTATGTACAGTCAGCCACTGGAAGAACTTGGAAGTTACAGATATTTTATTTAATACATTCAGTCATCAAGGTGCTTAATCCAGTAAATACAAGCACTCTTGGGAATGCTTATGGACACTGGAACACAGCTGTACATGCTTGCAAACCAGTTTATAAAATAAGCAATTTTTTTCATTTTTGCACAAACTGCCTGTCCAGCTGTCATTATCCCCAAACAAGTCCCAGAGTCCACTCACAGGAGTCAGTTTGCCTGCAGTGACCTTCATCTGGAAGACAGTTTCTCTGAATACATGGGGGCTTGCTCTGTGCCAGCTGGCCTCAATGCCAACAGCACACATTTAATTTACAAATACTGATGCAGCCAAAAGGATTGATCTTCAACATACTCTGGAGCAAATCCAGGATGTATGGGGAATGCAGTATGTTGGAATTACATGAAAATTCTTGACAGAAATAGGCATTTTGTTGTCCCACATTCTGTCCTGACAGAGATGTGGTTCTTGTGACAGTGAAAGGCTTAAATCCCGAGTCCCAGTTCCCAGGGGAGGCAACGAAGGGGTTTATACCTGCAGCTCCAGCCAGCTGGGTGGCTGTGTCCTTGTCCCGTTGGCAAATGTCCGCCTCAGCCTCTCTTCACAATAGGGAGCATAACCTGGGGGGCCTCCGTTGATAAAGTTCCTTAAATACTGTTGGCAGCAGGGAACACATTGTTTAGACCTTTGGCTTAAGACACCAAGCATTTGCAAAAAGTAATGTTTTGTTGGAGAAAAGCCCTCTGTGACTAATGACAGCGATACCACTCAGGCTCAGATGTACCTACATCACATCACTGGAAGTTGAGAAGGAGTCTGCACACCTGCCTAGTTCTTCTACTGTGCATTTCTGGCCTCAGAGGAGATAAGATACCAGACTAGATAGACTTTTGACTGAAGCCAGAGAAGCAGCTTTTCTGTTTCTGCTGTTGCTGCCCAGTGATTTCTATCTTTGTATTTTAAAGATGTGTTATAAAATGTTATTGAGTGTTGGCCAAAAAATGGGAATGAATGAAAAAGATGTGTAAGCAATGGTTCAGGGGAATTGTAAGTGAATGCCACTCAGAACATTTAACTGACAGCACAAAAGATCTTTCACAGTGACATTAAAGAGATATCTCCTTAGTCAGATTTTAAATTGCATTTTGGCCTAAACCAGAATTTGAAGCACTTCAGTGTATGTTAAAAATACAACTACATTATTGTAGAGAAAATTAAATCCAGCGATTTCCACAATATGAAAGAAAATACACTTAAAAATATTACACAAATATCCTGGGCAAAATGTTAGCTAAGGCTAATAAATCTGTAAATCAATTTTTTCTTAAAGACTTTATAGAAAGACAGGGTTCTCTGAATGACTGTTTTATAAGACTGTCAGTCATAAATAACACGGCTGGAGAGACAGATACCTCTGTCAATTGTAACTTACAGAGACTTTATGAAGTACCTATGTAGTGCAGACAGGTTATAGCGATGAGATCCGCTGCAAATGATCATAAGCGTTCAATGTATTGTGAAAGTGTAGTTTTAATTATGCTATTGCTAATAACGAACTATACAATTACATATTTTTTTCACATTCCTACTTCCTTGTGACTGAACCTTCCCACCTAGGCCCACTGTTGGTTGAAATAAAGGAGTGCTAATGTCTCTTGGTCCATGTTTAACACATGATGCAATACAGCTGTTTAATGCGATCCAAAGCATAATACCTTGAGTATTTGGGAGCTGGAATACATATTGAACACTCGCCTCATTATCAGTGAAATCCTTCCCAAAATGTTCTGTTCTAATTGATACTTCTGAATGACAGAATCATAGAAGGAAATGGATGCCATCCTGAGGGACTTGGACATGCTTAAGAGCTGGGCCTGCGTGAACCATATGAAGTTCAACAAGGACAAGAACAATTTCCTGCGCCTGGGCTGGGGCAATCCCAAACACAAACACAGGCTGGGCAGAGAATGGATTGAGACTAATCCTGAGAAGAAGGACTTGAGAGTATCCATGGACAAGAATCTCATCATGACCCATCAGTGTGCACTCACAGCTCAGAAAGCCAAATGTGTCCTGGCCTGCATCACCAGCAGCGTGGGCAGCAGGAAGAGGGCTGCATGCTCCTCTGCTCTGCCCTAACCACATCCCACCTGGGGTGCTGCATCCAGCTCTGGAGCCCCCAACACAGGAAAGATGTTGAGCTGTTGGATCGAGGCCAGAGAAGGCCACTAAGACGCTCAGAGGGTTGGAACACCTCTGCTATGGAGAGAGGTTGAGAGAGCTGGGAGTGTTCAGCCTGGAGAAGGGAAGGCTCCACGGAGACTTCAGAGCACCTTCCAAAACTTAGAGGGGCTACAAGACAGTTGGAGAGAGACTTTTGATAAGGGCATGGAATGACAGGACAAGGGGAAGTTGCTTTAAAACGAAAGGTTTAGATTGGGCATAAAGAAGAAATTATTTCCTATGACGGTAGGGTAAGGAATAGGTTTCCCATAAAAATTGTGTCTGCCTCACCCCTGGAAACATTCAAGGCCAGGCTGAATGGGACTCTGAATTTCGTCTAGTGGAAGGAATGACCTCCTGGCAGCATGGTTGAAGAAGATGACTTATAAAGATCCCTTCCAACCCAAACCATTCTATGCCTCTGTGATTCTGTGATCCTGAGATTGTATGATTCTAGGTCTGAATCTCCAGAACTACTTATAAATTGTATCTGACAAGTGCTTCAGTATCCTAAAGTAACCTTGTGCTATTAAAGATTTAAACCAACACAACTTCCTGTGCCATACTTCTCAGATCTCATTTCCACACATAATTTAATTTTCTGTGACTTTGCCAGTGATTTATCTTTTTAATTAGATTTCACACTGACAAGGCCTGGGGATGAAGGAGGCATTTCTATTCCTGGCTTCAGCCCTTTCAGTGCTGACCACCCAGTACCTAATCTGATATCTATGGAAATTAATGGAACATCTTTATTTCCAGTCAGGCACTGAAACAAATTGTCCAGGGAAGTGGTAGAGTCACCATACCTGGAAGTGTTAAAAAAAATTCAGATATGGCAGCTGTGGACATGCTTTAGTGGTAGGCTTGGCAGTGGCTGGACTTGATCTTAGACGTTTTTTCCAACCCAAACAATTGCATGACTCTACAACTCATTTGGAAAGCAGGCTGTTCAAATCTAGGCAATAGAACTTTGCCCAGAAAAGAGAAAAAGAAAATCCTTAAGAATAACCTGATTTTCGAAAGTATCAGCCACTTGGCATCTCCCACTGACTTCAGTCCTGCTGATCCACAGTGCTGCTGTGAAGATGAGTTACATGTCATCTCATGTGGCTGTTTGGAATCGGATGTTTTCAATATGACACATGATGGGGAACACAGCATCATTCAGAGAGCACCTTTGCAAATGTACATCCATGTAAATTAAATCCTTCCCTTTCTATGTGCATTTTTTTAGTATAAATTCACATTTATAACTGGCTGCGTTCTATTCCTTGCCACTTTTGGTAGAGTAGAGGCCTGAGGTCATACTATCAAAGCCAGTAGGTGCTGAATGCTCAGACTTTTGCAAGTAAGAAACAGAGGAGAAATGTGGGATATTCTGGTTGTGTAAATTCCACTCGCAGCCTCCCACAAATTTCCTGCCAGAAGTCACTTGATCGCATCTTCACACATCTACATGCAGAAGACATCATCTAATTTGGTTGTCTACATTACCTTTAGAGTCATAGGAAAGAGACAGTCACTTCTCAGGGGTTACTCATCTGATTGGCATTAGATACTGAAGTTGGGATCATGAACAATTTTCTTAGGAACTCTGTCATCTTCCTTTTGGCAAAGACTGGGATTCCCTCTACTGTGAAACCCAAGAGAAAATCTGGTCCCATGAGTGGAAAAGAAAATATATTGGTAGATAATTCATTAGACAAATGTCATCTACAATTTACCTTTACAAACTTTTCAGAAGGAGCAAAACATCCCACACAAAGGGACATCAGGATCCAACCCCTAGCGTGGCTGCTTTTGGATGGGTTCTGAGTCAGCTGTTTGCAGATTTGACAGTAGATTTCATCCCTACAACAAGAATAAAAATAATTAAAAGATGAACAATAAAAAAGAGGAACTATTTAACAATAACTTCTATTAATAAACATATAAATTAGCTAAACCAGAGGTGTGCAAGTAGCCTTGATTTGACACGTTCCAATTTTTGAATGCTTCATTTAGCAGCTTAAATGAGTTTGAGTTTTTTATTAGCAGACCACTAAAAATATTCACACAAACAAGAAGAGATACAGCGGTCAAATGAGAAATAGAGTAGTGAGGAACAAGACTGGGCATTTAAAAAAATAATCCAGTGTCATTACAACTTTCAAAGATGTTTGAATCATGGCCTTTCCACTGGGCCTGATATGGACAGTAAGGAACATGACCCAGCCCAGCCTGCATTATACGACATAATCATAAAAATCATAAAACTCTGTAAAGCTGCAGATAACATCAAGCTTGTTTGAACAGCTCAAGGAAAGCTCAGGGAAGAAGGAATGGAAAGAATGGCATGTTTATGCCTTTGTTTTGATTTCTAACCTTAAGGCTGGCCTGAGGATGCCATTACCAATAATGAAATGGAGCTTCTCCAGGTTGGAAGTGGGTCGGTCTTCGAGCATGCTATTACCCTGCAGCGTAGACTCACCGTCATGAAGTCTCTTTGTCACCTGCCAACCAGACATATTGGTCTCTTTCAGGACAGCCAGTTACTGTGTCCCCCCCACCCCCATCCCAAGTGTGTGGTGCTCCCCCAGGAGGACTCCTCCACCAGCTAGGAGGGCTCTCAGAAGTTCTTTGAGCTAGGATTTCAACAGCAATGGGTAGAGTTGAATGGTTGGCTTTTATCATGTATGGGTGAAATTAAAAATGGTCCTTCTCTGATCATACTTCCACACGCTTGGTCTTTTCCCAGCGGTTCTACAATGGCATCCCTGGCATCCCAGCTCTGAGCTGGTCCTGCTGCTGGGAGAGGGCCATCAAGGGTCTTTGGAATAAACCCATCTTATTGCCAAGGAGGACCTGTCCCTTAATCTTATTCATAGTAAAATAATCATCAGTGTTTTTGCTGGCAAAATGGACGCATTCCCTATGCTAAAGATGCAGCTGAAAATGTATAAGCATTTGTGCAAACAAGGATGGCATTTGCCAGTTTAGCAGCTCACCATATCAGCTAGTTAACCCCATCCCCATTTGGAGAGATGGACATTTCTAAAGCGTCTTCAGAGCCAGTTGGGCCCCATTTCTCCCCACTGACTCCTAAGGGAATATCTCACAGAGCATTCTTCATGCTCTCAAGCAGTTATAGCCAGGTAACATTATACCTGCTCTGGAAATGGGCAGTCTTTCAATTGTTTCCATCACCTCCACCTGAAAGATTTATCTTTCCTCACTCTTTTGAGATGACATTTCTCAAAAGCTCTCAGCTTGGGGTAACTGCTCCCATGGGCAGTTTTGCTCCTGGCACTGGAGTGGAGCAGAGGATGGGGAGTGCTGTTGAAGACCCACTTCTGCTATCTATGGTAGGGGGCAGGAAACTGAAAGCAGGGATAACAATCAGACCATCACAGAGTGGTGAGAGGAATCAGCAGCTGGATGGAAGGCTGTGAAAGAGGGGAGGGAAGGTGCTGGATGGATGGAGAACAGGAGCCAAGGGGAGGCCGGCGCGAGGTGCAGAATGACTCAAGGAGACACGGGAAGCCAACCTTTCCCCTTAAACACTCCTTAAATCTTTCAGGCAGAGAGACAGGTAGCGCCAAACCCAGAGGAGGGCTGGTTCTATGTTGTCTAGGGAAAAGCAGAAGACAGTCAGAGAGGGCTGCAGACAATCCAACGGCACTTGTGCTGCCAGGGGGCCAAGCGTCTCCCCTCACCTCCTCTGTCAGTTTGGATTTCTTCTTGAGTGTTAAGGAGACCAGTTTGTGCCGCACACTGTTCTTCTTGTGCCCATCAATGTGAGTACCCTGCAAAGCAAGAGGGGTGGATGCAAAGTGGTGAGATGCAAGTCTGGAACAAGTGCCCTCTCTACCTCCCCTGGGCTCCTGCAAAAGATAATCCTCAGAAGAGAGTGAGATGTTTCAGAGGCTGATGGGAACCAGAAGTCTGGACCCGTATTCCTGTGCCCCTTGATAACCCAGGGCTGGCTCTGAATTTTGTAGATACTCTCTAATCAGTAAGTGTCCCTTAGATCCAAGTTATATATTAGGAAAATATGAAAAAACTCATGCTGAATGCATGGCTGATTTGTGCTTAACCTAGGTCCACCCAGTTCTTCTGTATGACAGTGGAAATGAGATGAGCAAGACCACTCCCTGAAACAAGCCATTGGCACAGCAGTTTTTAGCTGGAAGTCATCTAACCAGGGATTCATAGACAGGTAATTGCCCACTGTGGTTTCATGACTTTTAACCAGCCTTGTTCTCTGTCAGGTTTTCCAGAAAAACACCTTTAATGTGGGACAGCTTCAGGCACCGACTAATATATCATCAGATAACTCGCTGGCTTTCTATTTTTACAGCAAAATTTTGGACCCAGTTAACCTCTACGCATTCATACAGCTTTGGAAAGACCATGATTTCACACCCAGTTGACACTTTGAGTCCTGTGCCTGTGATGGTTTATATCCATTATAAACATGAGCTGGTGCTGTAAACCTGGATTTGCATATCGTTTTGCTCTGGCATCTTTTTGTACTGTAAAGAGATGATGCAACCACAGAGAAAAAGGACAGCTTAAATTTCCTTCCCTCCTGTACTACCTGATATCTCAGTTGGTCAAAATATGCTTTTTTGTAATAAACAAGCAAGAAATTATGGGTAGAAGGAACTCAAGGTGATTCTTGGTGTATAGTTTTACAGAATTATGATCCTGAGGCTACTCTCATCAATTAGTTCACTAAAAGTGCTGAATGGTATCGTCATTTCTAAGGACAAGGAGATTTGTTAATTTACCTCTGCAAATACTGCAAAGATTTGTCAAGAAAACTTATTGAAAATTAAACAGTGGCACCCAGAAGATGCTAAATAGCAGATTATATCTTGTGCTATTGAATAAAGCAATTGCCAAAGATGAAAGTGTATCAGGACTGTGGACATTGATTTATTCAGAATAATGTTTTGTCTATGAAGGATACTAAGATGAAGTCCTCCAGTGACATCCAGAAGGCACTCAGAATGCAACAGAGATTTTTTTAAATCTTTATTTCCTCAGCTTAATCCCATGGTAACTAACTACTTCTTGCTCCAAGATTAAGGGAACATTTTTAATTGAGTTTCTTCTGACTCAGGGCAGATCAAAAGGAAATCCCCAAATAAGAAACATAGGACATTGCATTCCCGTCCTGTACTTTAGCCCTGCAGGGTGGAGGAGAGAGATCAAAGTCCCATGAGAGATATCATGGCACTTCCTTCACTGGGGAACATTCAGCTGGCAGACACTCAGTTCTCCCTGTAAGGAAGGGACAAGATCACAGGCAATTCTCCCTTTGTAACATAAGCTCAAATAAAATCAACAAACCAACTGCCTGCAGCAAACCCCACAAGTTGTTTCTTTCCAACACATTTCCAACAATATCCAACACCTAATACCAGTATCTCTTTTACAGCTGCAGAAGTTACCTCTCCTTCTCCCTGCAAAGCCTGCAGTTCTTTCTTATAGGTCTTCTTCCCAAGAGTCTCATAGATTTTTGTCATTACTGGTATCTTCTCCCCACCATCACTCATGGCTGTGTGATATTTCGGCTCAGGAAGGTCTCCCATGAAACGCAGGATAGTGATCCATACAGCAAGTGCTGCCTATTTGAAAGGAAATTTACACCCCATTAGCTCACACCACAGCAGTGGAGAGGGTGGTCGAGCCATGCTGAATCCATCAGGACCCCCACCGTGGCCTCTCTGCACATGTACAGGAGATAAAATACTTCTCTGTGCCACATGTTTTGCTTGCAGCACACATCCTCTCTGAATGCTGGGCAGGCTGCTGGCTGGGACCATACATTCAGGCTAGGTGTTCGTGTCACCATGAATGTGTTTGTGAACCCTACAAAGAGTTTGCTTTTTGACAGGAGATGCCAACCTTACCAAGGGGCATGGACTGGCAGTTCCTAACCCACTGTGGAGGGGAAGAAGAACCACAGTGAAGTCAAGTTTGTGGATAATGTAATATGCATTACAGCCATGAAGGTTCAATCCATTTCCACTCTAGTACTGCTGGCTATGACACAAGCAGTTCTTCTCTTCTAGCTCTACACTGGTGTGCACAACAGATTAAGAAGCAACTTTTCCAGCTCCCTAGGAGCTTTACAATTGGTACTGAAGCAACAATTTCCATTGTCCATGCTCAGAGCCCAGAGCACCTCACTGTCTTAACACAAATACCAAGTTACAGAGATGGACCCTCCTCTCTATTGCTCCATCCCTCTAATTTTCAGCACTCAAAGCATACTAGCAGGATAGTGGCCATGGACACATGTGCAGCAGAGTGCTTCCCAAAACTGGAACTCCTAGTGCCCTTTGGCTGGAGGGTTACCCAGGCTTCCTTCAACCTCCCCAGCCCTGCTCAAGGCTTTTCATCCCCTGCCTTACCAACTGGTCTCCTTCATCTTCATGGTACAAAAGAGGCTGCTTGAGGGGCCGGCGGATGTATGTGTGTGTTGTTGTGCCCTGGAAATACGTGGCAGCAAACTTGGCAAATTTGTACTCTGAGAGGTCTTCCTCCTCCTCCTCAGGGAGAGGCAATGCTGCATCCAGGTCCTCTTCCTCCAGGTCCTTCTGGACTCGCTCAAGATCCTGTTGTGGAAGGACATGTCAGACACTCAGTGTGGCTCTGGATATCAAGCTACCATTTCCCTTTGGGCCTGACTCTTCTGCCAGTCCGATTTTCATCCCAAAAGGAAAAGTTAGCTGGAGGAAGAACATGGAATATAGCTCTAGAGCCCATGCAAAGCCCAAGCTCCAAAGGACATGCCTGTGCCCAGGAATGTCCCCAGAGCAATAGAAGAAGCAGCGAGCATTCATAACATGGCGAAAGGAGGTCTAAGAGCTAAATGCCATGACTTGTGATGAACCTAAAAGGAAAGATCTCAAAGGTCACAAATTCTTGATGACCTTTTAGTGATACTTCTCTCCTCCATTTGATAGTCCTAGGGAAAGGTGCAAGGCTGCCTGCCTATCTCTAGCCACAGTAACCCTCCGGGGCCACATAGGAGAGCCTGGCCTTGAAGGAAGCCTCGAGACACACTTTTTTATTACCGTACTCTTTCTTGATCTATTAATGTTTTGCTAACACCAGTCATGTGATAGCCAGGGTCCTGTACATCTCCAGTACCTCGAAGCCATTGGGTGCCTGTCCCTCCTGGCCAGGAAGGGAGGAGGTTGTCCCCAGAAATCCGAACATTTTGTCCACCATTTCTGAGTCATTCACTGGTTCATTGCGAGCTCTCTCCATTTTTTCTAAGAGCTCTTTCTTCCGACGTGCTTCCTCTTTCTCCTTTACTTCTCTCTCTGCATCTTCCCGTGCCAGCTGGGCCAGGCGTACCTGCAAAAGAAAAGTGCAATGACTGAACTGCCCCTTCCAAAGAGCTGGCAGTAAATTGCACAGGGCCTGGCTTTAGGAACGCAGGCTGCCTGGTTCTTAGGGCACTATACCAGTATCATAACTTGGAGCAAATCAGTGACACAGCCATGTCTCAGTTTCCCAACTGCAGAAGGACAAAGAAATGCATTTTGCCCATTCCTTAGTGCCTATTTAGGGGTGTTGGTCCATGCACAGAAACTCTCACTAACCTAATTTTTTTCTTTTATACAACAGCCCTGCATGTCCACACACAGTGTCCCAGTTCCGGCTTAATACAATAGCAAAAGTGAATAATAACTAGAATATCTGGCATTCCTGTGCAGCAAATCAGAAATTCTGGAGCAGATTCAAACTAATAGAGCACAGAGTACTTTAGAGAATTAAGTACAAACCACCCAAGCAGGGCAGAAACCCCTTAGATATTTTTGCCATTGCCCCTCAAAGGAGCAAAACTAGCTCCTGAAGAACAGACAGAACCCCAGAAAGAGATCAGTCCCCACGTACTTGGTGTTTCTTTTCTGCTTCTTCTTTGGCTTTCTTGGCACTCATCTCCTTTCGAAGTCGTTCCTCTTCTGCCAGCCGAAGTTTCTCTGCCTCCAGGCGTCGATAATACTGTGGGAATAAACAGAAGAGCCTTTCTGAACAGGCATCTACTTAGTTATAGATTCTTTTTGCTTTAAAAATGGATCTCAAGAGCACGTGATGCAGAAGCATGCATTTCCCCCCTCTCCTCATCTCCATTTCTCCTCCATGGTACTTACTTCCCCCCGGAGGCGCTTATAGAGCCTTCGGGCGATCATGCCCCGGGCGTAGGCCTGGACAGTGAGGACAGCCCAGAGGCGGTGGCGGAAAGCCCTGCGGACCAAGTAGCCCCGGCATCGTGCCTGGAACTCGATGATCCGCCGGCGAGCCATATGGTACTGCTTGTGAAGCTTGCGGGATCGGTACAGGGCCTGCAGCCTCAGGAAGCCAATCCGCATCTGCAAGAGGGAGCAGCATGAAACCAGCCCGCCAGCCAGGGGCTCACCCACCGTAAGCACACTTCAACTGTTGACCTCCTGCTTGCATGGCTGTAAGAGCCACTGAAATCAGTCCCCATGACAGCAAATCTTCTGGAGGGAGGTTCTCTGAGAGGGTGGAGAAATGAAGCCCTCTTGCTGCTGCACTGATTCAAAGTCCAGGAAGGACAAATACAGTGTCTTCCTCATTAAGCCTTTGGGAGGCCTCTGGATGCCACGTTGGCCATCCCAAGGTAGTCATAAGCCATGAGGGTTGCTCCTACAGAGGTCCAGCATCTACAAAACTCCTGCCTGACAGTCGAGATGCTGTTTGATGGCAGGAAGCAGCATCCTAGCCAGCCTGGAAGAGACTTTTTCTATCAAGTTGCAGGCTTGAAAGATTATATTGAGATACTTTAGAACTTAACACACTTTCCCAAAGATCCTGCTGTTGGGTCAAAACCAGCTGGAAGAAGGAAAGAAGAGGTCTATGGAGTGGGATGGTGAGAAACTGAAATATGGTCCCACATGGAGATGGGAGTCCATTTTTTAGAGGAAGTTGCTCTTGAGTTTTCAGTCATCTGGAAGCTAGGGGAAGACTTACAAAACCCCAAATGACCAACAGGTGCAATGGACATATAAGTCACACGGGAGAGAACAGCAAGGAGATGGTTTCTTCAATGAGACGACAAAGCAAAAGAGCAAACTTCCATTCATTCCTCCAACTGATAAAAGCCAACCTCACCACTTCCAGCATTCAGTGGGACAATTTGAACCTGGAAACCCTTACGTATGTCCCAGGTGAAAGAGGCAGGGAGGTAGAGGTGTGAGGAAGCATCCCTGTACTTACAGCACCATAGTTCTTCCTGCAGTTATGTCCACGCCAGTATCTCTGAATCATCAAGACTGAATTTCTCACTTTCAGGAAATTGGACCTGCAAAAGCATTTCAATCATTTGCCTCTGTGGTTTGGCCACAAGTTATCATCACCTACTGGGCCTCATTTCTTGGACATTTGAACCTGACTGTCCAAGTGGAATAAACACTGCATTTGTGGCTTGAAAATGTCTCCTTCCCCAGCTCTCCTTGAGTTCATAAAAACATCTGTAGGCACTCTCTCTGAGAGGTCTCTGCAGGGAGATTATGCCACACTGGGACATGGGAATGGAAGAACAAGAGATGCTAGGAATGGTTCCCTCCTTCCCCCAGCCCTGCACCCTCTTCTTACACCTAAAATCTATTCCCTATGTGTGCTCCCCATTTTGTTCTAGCACCTGAAAATGGACTGAATCCCACCCAAACGACTGAGAACAAACCCCATTAACACCATGCTGCTATCCCTATCTGCTCCTCCAGTCCTTCTCAGCCTGACCTGATTCTACCTGCAGACAACATGGAGACAATTGTGTTGGGAGGCCTCGAGCGGTCTTGCTACAATCAGCGTGTGAAAGACTGATGAGTTTTTTAGCATGTGCCCTTTCTGCAAAGCACAACCTGAGTCACAGCCATGGCTTGGACAATCAAAGAGCATAAAACCCCAAGAACTGTCCCTTCTCTGCAGGTGAAGCTTGTCCTTGGCTGTGGCTCCCCCTCTTCATCCACAAGGGTGCCATGAGCTGCCTGTCCTCTTCCCATGTTTGGCAGCTGGCTTGCAAAGGGAAGAGTTCTGAATCCCTTGGGGTTTGGGGAGAGCAACTTTAGTAGCAGTAGCTGACCCAATGCTCCCTCTGCAATCTTGTGGGGATCTCCACAGATTGGAGCCTCAGTGCTGCCTTCCACTGGCTCAGAGTCCACTGCTGCACTGTCATAGCAAACACTATATCCACTGAAGATGGCACTGAATAGGGACAGAAGGTCCTGTTCTGTCCAGGTTTGAGGCAGATAACACAGTTATCCCTCTTGTTTCCTCTACTGTCTTCCTCCTGTACTTGTTGTGCCTGAATGCTAACACATCAAGGGTCCCCTCTGGTCATCTGGGCACCAAAGGAGTGATGCAGCCTCCAGGAGCCACTTGCTGGATGAAGCATCCCACATAGCCCATCTCCTATCTGGATGTGGGGTTCACCTACCTGTCTTTATAGCCACGGACCACCTTCTGGATGAGGATGACTTTGTCCGTGATGGCCTTGTCTCTCTCAATCTCCAGCAGCATGTCGTGGTGGTCCTGTGGGAGGAATAAACACAGCACCAATGTCTCAAGCTCTGCCTCTGCCTGGCATGTGGTCAGAGTGGGTGGTACAAGATCCGGGATAGTTCTTCAAAATAAAACTCTTTGGACGTTTTACATCCCAAGTATTACCCCAAACTGCTCACTGAGGAAGTCCTAACATAAAGCCTAGTCATCTACAGTCTTCATTCCCAAATGAACCAGGTCATCTAGAAGCTGCAAATGCAATACTTCACAGTCTGAAAACAACTGAATTACATTGCCCTTCCCTGCAGAGCTCCCTACTAGTGTTCTCAGCCATGGGAGCAGCTCCTAGGAGCACTGGAGATGCTTGCAAACAAACTCCAGGCTGCCTCAGTCCCATCACTTCTTTCAGCCAAGACAGCAAAGCCTCTCAAACCTAAGGAATAAAAACAGCTCCTCAAAACACTGAATTTCCTTTGCCCTGAGACTTTCAGATGCACCAATCCAAGCTTTATTCTGATTCCTCCCATGTTGTGTGTATTCAACTTTCTTCCCCAGTCACGGCAAGCTGAGCCATGCCACACTGGGTGCAGGAGAGGCAGTTCCACACATTTCCTGCTTTGCTTGACCTCCCATGGCCCCTCAGAACCTCTCAATTTCTATGTTTCCTGTCCTGACAGCTGTGAAATCTTGATAACAGGATCACTCTGGAAAGAGCAACTAGTGGGAACAAGTCCTGGGGAAGAGATGGGAGTATTTGTGCTGGCAGTGGGATTTGGGAGTGAATTTAGGTGTAAGCAGTCAGGGTTTATTGTTGTGATTTTTGCTCAAGAGAAGCCTCACCTTCCCAGAATAGCACAGGAATGGGTTTGTAAGGAAAGGTGAGTGTGCATGGGGCTGCAGGGGACCTTCAGTGTTGAACTGCTCTGTGTCAGCTGGACTGATGCAGAAAAGGAGACTGTAGGCACATCTTGGGTTGCACAAGGATGTGCAAGATGCATAATGAGCCTGTTGTGCTCATACCCCTCTCTCTGCAGGGCTCTGCATAGGCATCCCTCCTGCTGCTGTGCCTTCTGGGTGAAGGCAGGAGAGGAGGCTGAACCACTCAGCCCAGGAGGGAAAAGGCTGTGCACTGGATGTTACCACTTTTGTGTCGGTATGGATTTGTGAATACATCAGTGCTGGCACCATGTCAGGACTTCCTCCTGCCTGCTGCTCCTAAACTGGCCCCAAATGTTCTGCCTTATGCCAGGTTCTACGCACTGACATGCCAGACCAGAGACCAAGGGAAAGTGATGGAAGGGAAATTGCAGGACACGCCTCCAGAAGCAAGGATCCACGATGGCAGGAGGAATGTGGAGAACCACCCACCTTAAGAAATATCTTTGTCTTGCCAATCTGCCAGTCATCATCCTTCCCCAGCACTGCTTCAGCAATGCGCTGGCATGTCCCACGCAGGTCACCCTGACAGAAAAGGGGTTGGGATTCACCTGGACCAGACTCACCCATTGCTCCTCCCAAGCCCAGTGTAAACATATTCTGGTCCCAAATTCTGCAGTTTTCTGCTAATGAGGTTCTTACGGCTTCAGTGTCACTTTGTTTAAGCTGAATGAAATGGATATGCTGAATATGGTGCCTGTCCCTGGCAGCCCTGTAACCAATTTTCCTTCACTGGGAAAGCCCAGAGCACCACTGTGACACCTGGGGATCAAATGTTGCGTAATTGTTTTTGGAGAGGAGGCACACCCCATAAATACCTCTGGAGATTGCACAGCAGACAGCACTCGTTGCCTGTGAAAGAGGATTCTCACCTGCTTGTACGCTGGCTTCACCCCAGGCATGAGCACCCGGTAGCGGTCCACGAACTCCACGAATGTGTAGCGGATGGGGTATCCAGCCCGGCGGATGCGGATGGTCTCCATCATCCCTGAGTACCTCAGCTGACGGACACACAGCTCCCGATCAAACAGCTGGGGAGGTTACAGGACACAGACAGGGGTTTGACTTCACATTTTCTAGGCCTAGCTCATTGTATTTATAGGCAACTATGCACTCCTCCACATGGGCACAGACTGCTGGAGGCAGTTTTGATTTTCTTTGCACAGTTTTGTTATCTAATTCATCCTATGTCTTTCTCTCGGACTAACCAGAACAATACTCAGAAGCAGCAGCATGGGATGATGTACACACACAAAGAACTCCAGCCAGCATCCCAATACAAACAATTTTTCCCCCCCGAAAGCACATTTCAGAAGGAAGTAAAAGTTTTAGAATAACATAAAGTAACAAACAGTCAGGACTTTCCACTGACCTTTCACTTCCACTATCCCATTTCCTATCACTATCAGTATGTTTTCCTTCAAAGGCAAAGACAGAAAATGAATTCTCAGACCATGTTCTCTTTTGCAGTCACCCTGCACCGCTCTCTGCACTTTTATCTGGGATTTCTTTTCCTCTGGATTATTAAACCAAGGACAAAATTAAACTTAGCAATTAATCACATTTCATAATACAGTCTCTGATTCAGTGTTAGCTCATCCAATCATTTATTTAATGGGGAGATTAATTTCTCTTTGTCTAATTCTTTCAAACTTGAAACTGTTTTCCTGTCCCACTGAAAGTTTTGTAGACAGATAGGTTGAACAGAGACTTCTGGCTTAGCACTTACAGGACCTGATGAAATACAGAATTCCTATGCAGGACACAAAACACCAGACTGAATTCCAGACATCCAGGTGTAAAAACAGCTCAGAATCAGGGCACTTAGAATAATTTGCTAATGTCAGCTCAGGATGTGCATCTATTTCTCAACATCACCTATGTTCAAAAAGAAGGTCTTGTTCTGATAATCACAGATCAGACACATTGTTAAATATTTACCCAAGATATTCCATTAACAGACTCACAGGTGCCTTTTTGCTCTCACCAAAACCAGGATAAGAGCAAAATAAAATGATCTGAGAGACCCCACCAAACCTTTTGCTCTGCATCATGGTAGGTTCCCAGAACAGCAAAAATAAGTTTCAAGCAAACACTGCTTGTATTTAACAGCTCTGAAATTCAGTATTTTATGCTTTTTTGTACTCAGTTGAGCTGTACCAACAGATGCTGACTTTAGATAAAGCTCCAGGCCTGGCTAGATTATTTATGAAATAAAGCTCTTCCTTTCCAAGCAGAGTCACCATTAAGTGTGGTGAGCAGGAAACAGAGATTGCTCACAGAATCAGTATCTGATCCTGCAAGGTGTGGGGAGAGGGATCAAGGCCTGCAACACCCACCTTATCACCTGCCTTCTGCTGCAAAACTGAGAGTCCCTGCCATGAGCAGGTTGTGGTCAGGGGGATTAAGAGCTTCTCCTTCCTTCCTTCCCATTTGCTCATAAAAGTTTGTCCCCATGGTATTCATTGCTTTTGAAGCAAATCACTCTGAATTGGAGCAAGATAACTCCTTTTGCATTTCCACTGTGCTATTTTGCCTTTTTTTATCTCTGCTTTTAGAACCATGCTTTTGTAATCGGTGAAGAAAATAAAAAGGCAGTAAAAATTACTAAAAGATATAAAATGAGAGAGATCCATTGGGAGCGAAAATTTTCAGGAAAACACCCACGGGAAGATGATTTTTAGAAAGCACTGAACTCTGCCACAGAACTAAACCCATGGCTCAGCTGAAATCTCTGGCAGGAAGAAGCCTACCCCCTATGGAAACGGAGAGGCATTTCCTATAGGATACAGGGCTGCAGGGTGAATTCCTTGAGATCATCCTTGGGAAGAAAGGCAGGGTCAGGAGCTACCCCCTGCAAAAAGTTTTGGGGTGCTGTTGGTGCCTGATTTTGCCAAACCTTTTGTGACTCTGCTGGTTTCACAGCACACTGTGGGTTGGTTTTCTAAGCGTGCAGGGTTAATCCTGACTCCACTGACACCCAAAGGAGTTTTGCCGGTAGCTCCAGGGCAGAATGACCCCACGGGCAGTCCCGTACAAAAAGCAACCAGGAGAAAAACGCAGGACTTACCATGGGCTTCTTGTACTCATTGGGCTTGATGCAACGGACAAAAAAGGGCTGGCACACGCTGAGAGTCCTCATCAACAGCTCCAGGGAGCGCTTGAACTGGCTGCTGAGCGTCGGCGAGCGCTTCCTCGTCTCTGCTCCCTGCAAAACCGCAGCACAGTGCACTCAGGAAATGAAAGGATAACACTGCCTTTCCCCTCTGGCTGTGTCCCCAGGAATCTCCTGCAACAGCCCGGGCTGGAGCAGGGAGTGGGGCCAGAGGTGGCTGAAAGTTGTGGCAGAAGAGGGGAAGGGCAGGGCTTGTGAACTTGCAATGGCCAGGCTCCGGCAGCCTACTCCATATGGCTCTATGCAGGCAGGAAAGTGCCATGCTTTAATTTCTCCTGCTTGAACCTCTCTGTGTGACTGGAAAACCCATCTTTGCTATGCAGCACCATGAGGAATATCAGCCCATAAGAGCAAACAGCCTCTTCTGGGCCATCAAAATTCTTTGTATTACAGCTTGGGGCAATGCACCAATGCAGGGAGGCTCTCAGGAGCAGTGTGGGCTTCCCTCTCCCCGTGCATTGCAGCATGGGCATGCTAAACCCTCTGTCATGGCTCCTTGTGTCAGGCAGGGCT
Source organism: Anthoscopus minutus (assembly GCA_013399455.1). Classification (NCBI taxonomy): domain Eukaryota; kingdom Metazoa; phylum Chordata; class Aves; order Passeriformes; family Paridae; genus Anthoscopus; species Anthoscopus minutus. Next base: position 30,172 of record VWYI01022537.1, on the reverse strand, counting down.
CATCCTGCTCCCTGGAACAAGAACCACAAAGCCATTTAGGGTAAAAAAAATAATTCAGGACAATTCTTGCTGCAGGGTGACTTAGCAACAGTTCCAGAAACTTCTGCTGAGATTCCTCAGCCTGTACTACCACAGATTCGAGTTGCTTTTAGAAAAGAATATTAACTAGACTAAATGAGGTGAGTAGGGGGAATCTGGATGATTTGGAGTATTTTTCTTGGTTTAGCTCCCCTGATCAAATTAATAACCCAATCTCTGTTTTGGGGCAAGTGTTTCTAAATGAGAATGTGTATGTGTCCCTTCTCCCTGCTCTGGGAAAACCTTGTTAAACCACTTCCAAATGAAGTCCCTAGCTCATTTCATGTGCCAGCCACTATTACCTGAGTTCACTGCACATCAGTCACAGTGGTGCTGTGAGTCCACTAGGTCTGGTGTTCAGGGAACCTTTGTGGGGCAACAGGTAATGCTGGAGTGTTAGAGGAACAGTTGGGCACCAGGACACAACTCCTATTAATTAAAAACAAGGTGAACATGTAGCATGACCTGATGCCCAGAGAATTTCCAAAGGGAGAATTCCAGCAGGATTTGAATGCATTTTTCCTCCAAACATCCTCTTATTTGCAGGCGGTCAAGCTGATGTGGAGTCAAAAATTCTCATCTGCACTGGCCTTGCTGCCATGTTTTGCAGTGTTTATTTGCATATTTTTGTTGCTGTGTTTATTTCTACTTTTGCTAAAATATTTACACATGCTTCATTACATGGAACTCATAACCTTCAACATTCCCACCCCCAAAAACGAAGGAATTCTATAGAATCACAGAATAGTTTGGATTTGAAGAGATTATAAATTCCCTTTAGCCCAACCCCTTTGTCATCCACAGGGAGTTTATACAGCTCAGGTTGGATGGGATGTTGAGACAAACCCAATCAAGACAAACACAAAGACATCATGGAATTCCAACAAGAGAAAACCCAGCTCATGCAAACACCACAAAAACCTGGCCTGCTTGCCAAGAAGAGCATGAGGGGCTACTAGCGATGACTCCCAGCAAAATCCTCCCTGGAATAACAAATCTAGAGTAATTAATGGATACATCTGCTACCTGCAGAGCACTGTAGAGTCTGATGCTCATATTTTACTGCAGATTTTCTGAGGAGAAGGCTATTTCAGCAAGAATCCTGATTTGAAACACTTTGATGAATGTTTTCCTATCACATTGCTAATTATGCACACGAGGTCTCTGCTGTGAGATGTGGAAGGATAACCACAGGGGACAGAAGCAGCAACAAATGCAGGAGCAGGGCTGGCAGTCAGAAACAATTGCATGTTAGCCAAATTGTAGTCAGTTTGGGCTTGGCTGGGAGAGATCATTTTTAAGCCATGGTATTAGGAAGGGAGCAAAACTTTGTACAAGGGTCTGCAAGGGAATGCATGAATGGTTTGCTCCCAGACAGCAAGAAATGCTTCTCTAGCTTGATGGTGCCTTGCATTTCTTTCCTGCATGCATCCAGATCTGGCAAAAGGAAGTGGTGCCATCTCCATCGTTACTTCTGAGAGCTTTTTGCTGGGAGGGGTTGGGAGGAAGGAACAGTGACCAGAGAGCAGCTTGTCTTCCTGTCCAAATAGTCAGAGGGGTCTGGGCTCCCCCTGTCAAGACCACATCATCCCATTCAGGGATGACATTTCAGGGCCTGAAATTTGTGCACAGACCCCTCTCAATGGTGGGCATCACCCCTATGGGCACTTTTTGGGCACCCAGATACACAATAAATACTCTGACAAGTGTTTTGCATCAGCTTCATCCTTCAGGGATGGGTGACACCACTCAAGTAATTCCATCTGCCTCACCTCAACGACAGCTTGTAGAGAATCATACCTCTTCCCTTACTTCGACAAACAACCCCAAAAAAGGAGTGGAGCAGTCTCTCAAAACAGCCTGGCAAGGCATTGAAAATACAGGATTTACTGCAGAGGAGAAGCATTTTTTAAGCTAAAACCAGACGCAGTCCCCATAGCCTGATGGAGAAAGGGCTGATACATTCTGCTTTTCCCTGGCCAGACCCTTCCTAGCTTTCAAACTCTAAGACTGTAACATCTTTGGGACTCAGATTATCTCTTCACTTGTGTCCATACAAAGCCCAGTATAAGGGAGGATGAGACCTGTGTGCATGGGGAAGGATGAGTAGGATTCACAGGTGCTGTACCCCAGACTGGAGCACTCAGCCTGTACTCAACACCAAAGCAGGAAAAGACTGAAAAAACAGAAGAGGAAAACAAGAAAAAGAAGAGATTTTAGAATGATGTGCAGACCAGCATGGCATGTGGTCATGCTTTAATTCTGCTTCTTTCTGCCATCTCAAGCCAGTCTGAACTGTGAAGTGCAAACACACACATGGCTGTTTGCAGTAACACCAACACAAAAGGCAAGGAGAATGGCAACTACAAGCCAGAAATGGTAGAGGTTATTTCTTCTGTCCCTCTGACCTTCTCCTCCTTGAAGGACAAGGCTGCAGGTGCACCAGAAACACCATCAGGAGACAGCAACCTGCTTCAGTGGAAATGCAGAAAGATGAAATACTTGAGATCCAGGGAAGGAGGGCAAAGCATATGCCGCCAGCAATATTTTGAGGAAAGATTCTCGACAAAGGACCATCCTCCCATCTCTTTAGGATTATAAGGTCACTAAATTGAGCCATGACAATGTGACATGCAGTTCTTGGGCAAAATTATGCTTTTTCTTTGTTATATTTTTATATGAAATGTCACTGGGGTTGCCTTCAGGTGACCACTGAAACCTGAGGCCCCCTCATGCAGTGATATATAAAGAAGAGATTTTGCTCCTAAAGGCTGTGCAGTCTGGAAAGTGCCTTTCAGTGCAAACTTGGCATGGGCTGCATAACAGTGCCAAGCATCACTATTTTGAACTACAAGCTTATTGACATGCATATATATACGTGTGTGTGTCTGTGTGTGTGTTTGAAAAATCATTTTTAGCTTGGTTGTTCCACCTTTACCTCAGTGTCTAACAAATATGAACAGTAACTATTCATTAGAAAACCTAAAAACCATGACGTTTAGTTGTAATATCAACTAGGACAACAACAAAACTCCCATTTCCCTGTATCATCTGTAGACATCTTCGGAGGAAAAAACTGCTCTAAACATTTCTGATAGATTTTGCTCGTTTGAATTTAATCCCACCATAGAATCACAGAATTACTAACCGTTTGGGTTGGAAGGGATCTTCATTTAGTTCTAACCCCTCTGCAATGGGCAGGGACACCTTCCTTTAGACCAGGCTGCTCAGAGCCCCATCCAATCTAGTTCTGAACACTTCCAGGGATGGGGCACTCACAGCTCTCTGGGAAACCTGTGCCAGTGCCTCACTACCCTAACAGGGAAGAATTTCTTCCTAATACCTCAACTAAACATCTTCTCTTTCAGTTTAAAGCCATTCCCCTTGTGCTGTCACTCAAGGCCCTTCTCAAAAATTCCTCTCCAGCTCTCTCATATCCTAACTCAGGAAAGACAATTATTTTTGCTATAATTCTAGAGCAAGGCCCAGTGATATGTTCCAATCGAAACAGTTTTAACCATGATACAGAGGAGAAGGAGTCCACCTCTGGAATTAATGGCTTTTAGTCATTTTGGGTCAGATCCTCCTCATTGGAATTCCAAATCCAAACATTCAGGAGTTGCAGAAGTAAAAAGGGATGAAATTCAGCCCCATGCAAAGAGCTGAATTTTGAAAAGCAGGCTAATCCTCTGGTTATCAAGGAGTTGTGGAAATGTCAGCAGAGTCACAAAGCTTATATCATAAAATCTTTAGCACACAATATGCTACCTTATGGCCAAATAACTAGAAAGCAGGTTTTGGGAAGTTATCAGAACCAGTCAGCAGATGAGATGCAACAGAAAAGACCTAAAACAGGTGACAAAAGTCTGTTTTGATGATCATGACAAAGTTTCATATTATCTTGTCTCTGAAGGCTTGGATCTGAGATTCCCCCTGAACAAGAACTAACCCTCTACCTCCAAAAATGATAGCATTTCCAAACAACCCAGAAATGCAATCCAGGGGTCTCTCTTTGAATGTGAGTTGTCTTGCCTCAAAAAGTGCTAAACAGGGCCAGATTTGCAGCTGTTTGGAGGAATAATGTCCCACTGAAGCCAATGGTGGCACCATGGTAAACAGCCAAATCTCAGATGATCCACCTGAAGTTATTTAAAAATGATTCAAATACCAGGCAAAAAATTCTCAAAACTTGGGCTGAGACTGGTTCTGATTTCATCCAAACCAAATTCCCATCATTACAAAGTTCTTCTGAGTCCTAAAATTAAGTGACACAGTCATACACCTGTACCTACTCAACAAGCTGTAAAAATGCTCTCCAACACATTGGTCACTTGAAATGGATCCTCTATAGATAGTGCAGGAAGAGGAGTAAACCAACAGGAGTAAAGCACAATCCTTGGCAAGGAGAGGTGAGTATACAACAAAGGAACTCATGGTATTCAGTTTACCTTTGGTGTGGGTGTGGGCGACTGGCCAAATGTGCTGGATGCATAGCCACAGAGAAACTACACGAAGCACAGGTAAAAAAACAAAACACAAAACAGAGACAGAGAAGAGCAAATAGTGAAAAGAAGGAATAACTGAAATGGGAGCCTGAGATTTTTAGTCTTGGAAGTCCAGCTGTTATATATCTCATGAACAAAATAAATTAATTCTTAGATTTTTGTCTAAACCTCTCCTAGCTTTTCTTCTTTGTCTTGATGTTCACTTCTCTGGCTCTGAGGGAACTGCCAGTGTTCAGCTCTTGCTTCTTGGAAACAAATTTTGTACATTTTTAACCTCACTCTTTAACCATCCAGTTTCAGCCATTCCTACTCTTCTTCCTCACACATCTCTGCTCTCAATATATCATGGCTGGGAAGGTGCCAGGAACAAAACACAAAAATTCCAAGGAAATCCATCCCTTCTTCCCTAATTTTAATCCCCAAAATCAGGTATTTTTGATAGAGTTTAAACATTTGCCAAGGGAAAAGCTCCACCCTCTCCTCTCCAGTTTCTCATTTGTTTTTCACTTTACAGCATTCCATCCTCCACTGCTCCTTCTACCTGTTCCTTGAGCAAGCAGTGCTGCCAGACCATTCTAACTGATTTCTCAGAGGAACAGCACACAACTCCCACTCAATCCATAATTTCACCTGGTACCACTGAAAGCAATGTTCCTGTTCAGTAAGCATAGGCAGATAAGGCTTCTCCGTGATGACCATGAATAAATGAGACTTTCCAGCCCCACATGCTCCAGAAATACCCAGTTCACCACACAGGTTTCACTGCACACAAATATTAGGTCTTTCAGGGAGCAAACACTTGCTACAATGTTCAAATATACAATCTAAACCAGTTTTCAAATTTCTCTGATCTGTGGTTTTCTCAAGGGTCTGGAATATAAGGACCCCATTTGAAAAAACTGAATGTAAAGCAGATGTGAGCTTACTTGTAACTGACTCACAAAATCCTACAAACTCATCAATAAGCTCCTGAGGACCAAAGTTTGGAAGGTGTAGAGCGAAATGCCTCGTGATTTGATTTAGCTCTTAGCAGAGCAGCCATTTGTGTCTTTTTAAGAGAAGATTTTATATTTGATTGACCAAGCCTGAGTGTTTTTGGAAAGTTCTTCTACAGATTGTCTCACTGAAGGTCGGGGAAGGCATGCACAGTTCCAAGACATTCCAAGGACACTTCACCACAGATTTTTGCTACATGCAGTCAATTTCTGTGACCCAGGCTCACTTGCTCCTTCTTTTGGGGCACATGTCCTAAGAAAGGGGCTGCAAACATTACTGAACGTTGGTGGAAAGCAACGGCCAAAGCATCTCAGCCCCATGCTGGATCCTGCTTGTCTGAGAATTTTTGTGTGGTGGTGTTCAGGGTTCACAGTGACACTGTGCATGACTAGGGGAGCTGGTACACAGTGCTCGCTCTTCTTCCAGTTCCATGATGTCACACTAAAAATCTCTCATTCCGAAAAGAAAACCAGGTACCATTAAAGTATCAAAGCACAGAGATCACCACTTGGGACAGATTCTGAAGATGTCTAGTGGAACTGTAAAAAACCCCCAAACATTTACATTAAAAAAAAAAGTTTCCAATGCTTTCAAATGTTTCAGTTCTCAGATCCTAGACAACATCCAGGCAGACATCTAAACTCTGTTATTATTATATACTTCCAGCATCTTTAAAAGATGCTTTGGTAGGATCTCTGTGAGAAAGCTTGTGTGACTGTGTAAACCCTTTCACAGATGCTTCAGAGTACATCTCTGCTCTGCCCAAAGAAGAAAGAAATCACTTCCAAGGTCAACTGCAAAGCTTACACCAAAAATGAAAAGCAGTGAAGAATAAGCAATAAAAAGCAAAGTAAGCAGCAGCACTGATGCTAAGGGAGTTAGTGTCTACTTCAACAGGAGTATCCACTTCTGAGGATAGCTCTGAACCCAAGAGGAGTCTCATGTCAATTGGTAGCCTAATTAGTAATTGATAAATGTTCACTTATTCCTAATGAAGTCAAAAGGATAATGATCATTAATTTCAGAAGAAAAACTGAATGGTTAAAGGTTATGAACAAAGCTTACAAAATAGCACATAGCATATTCAAAGAAATGTCTTGGGAATGTAAATATTTCTTTCTTTTGGCAATTCAGCACTTACAACTTGGCACTCCTGAAAGTCCCTAAGTCCCTTGGTCCATCAGTGGCATGGCTGGCATCTGGAAATGGGACTCCAACTGCCAGAAAATCTGTTTGCTTTGAAAAACATTATCCCCACACGCTCTGCTGTCCCATGGTTTTTGCCTTGGGAAAGACTGGGGGATTTGGCCATAGTGAGTGATTTGTACAGACTTTCAGATTCTGCAAGACTGGTATTTTAAAACACTTTCTACTTTAATTCTGGGAGCAGGGCTGAGTAGAGAGATTCAGATGTTCAACTTCCTGAGGAAAATATCATACATTTGTGTTATTAAAGGTGAAATGGTCACTCATCTCAGCATTTAATCTGGTATTCCAGTAATAAATGCTCAAATGGGGTGGAAAGGGTTAAAGCAATAACTCTGCCTTTCTCTGAAACTTCAAGGCATGCAGTCTTTTCTCACACTGAGCATGGAGTAAGCACATAACCTCCTGGAGGAGTGGGATGTGGAAGGAGGAGCTCTGAAGTTCAGCTTTCATAACTTGTGTTCCCTCTTGCTGCTGTCGTAACAGTAAAACACAGCTGTTCCCTCCAAATGCTGTTGAAGTGCTTAAGGACAAGCAAGATTGTCTTTTTTTTCTATTCTGGTTGAAAAGTATTTGGCTTTTACTTGGATTCATAGAAAGGTTTGGGTTTAGAGGGACCTTCAAGGTCACATAGTTCCAAGCCTCCTGCCATAGGCAGGGACACCTTCCAGTAGACCAGACTGATTGAACACTTGAACGTTTCCAGTGTTGGATGGGACATCCACAGCTTCTGTGGGCAACCTGTGCCAGTATCCTGCCACCCTCACAAGAATTTCTTCCTAACACCTAATCTAAACCTGCCCTCTGGTAGTTTACTTCTCTTGCTGTTATACACACATCTGAATGACCTAGCTGAAGGCACAGTTACTTTTCTCTCAGAGTTCTACAGTCACAAACCCAATTGGTCCAATCCCTACACAATTCAGAGGGGCAATCACAGCAAAATAATAATATCTGATGGACCAAATGCAGTGAACTGGGGGCAGGAGTGTGGATGCACTTATGATACTGCATTAACACTTCCAGGTGGTTGACTCCCACTAACACATTTGAAACATCCCAAAGATCATGTTAACAATATGACTCTGCAAATCTTCCACCCCTTCCAGGAACACCCCTCCTCATGAATAAAGATCTTCTCCCGCCTGCATTACCATTGCCACATCTGCTTGGAAGATCTGCTTGACGAATTTATTTTTTGAGGAATGCACCAGCTGAATGATGTCTCCGTGTAGCGTGTCCCTGTTTTTCTCCAAGAAACCTAAAGAAATAATGGGACAACACATAGATAACACAGTGCAACATGGTCAGCATGTCAGCTGCAAGCAGCTTCTGGATTTTTGGCTCAGTGGATGTTCTTGGTGACGTAATGAGAGTAATGAGTGGGCAGAGAGAGAGGGACCATGAGAAGGAAGACAGAGGCCTATCTCCACACTGGACTGAAGATGCAGTGGTGCAAGCACTGCCATTCTGTCACAGGCACACACGGATCAAACAGCACCAAACTGCAGCTCATGGGCACAGCTGGAGGGTCAAGTCATTGCAGCCAGAAAAGGAATACATTGACACTTCTGTGGACTACCACCCTGCTCTGCTCCAACACAGCAGCAGCTCGTCTGACCACGAACATCCCCTCATCCCCTGCAGTGCCCTAGGAGCTGCCCCATACCTTTTGTTTCGTAGTAAACAATTCCAGCAAAATGGTTAATGCCAAACTGGGTTTCGTAGTTATTCTTCGGAGGAATATAGTTGGTGTTAAGCTTGTGCTGGGAGTTCAGCTTGTGTAACATGGTGGCATCTGTACCCTGTACATGCATGAAAAGATCTGACATTTAACCAAGGCTATTCCCGTTGAAATATTCAAGTGAATAGCACATTTCTTTCCTGTCTCAGTGATGATGTACATTTATGTTGAGAAGTGATATGTTGGAGAAGATATGTCAAGCGTAGAAATTAAATAAATTGATTAAATATTACTGTATGTAGTGCTGTATTCAAAATAATACTCCAAAAGTAGCCTATTTAATGTTATTTTCTCTTAAATCTTGCCAACAGATGTTTTTGAGCCTCTTGCAGGCATATTTTCCCATCAGAAACACTTGTTATAGCATGACTGTGACACTGATGGAAGAAAATTTAGGAGAGAAATAAAAACTATAAATAGGCAGGCCACTGATGAATGTGTTCTTGGGGCTGAGCAGATCTCTCACAGGGTGCCAGCATGCAAGTGCAAAGGTGATAAAATCAGGAGAGTCACTGGCAACAAGGCTGAGCCCAAAACACACCTTGGGGAACTTGCTCTCCTCATCAATGAGGGAGATGATGTTCATAGGCTTGATGGCAATCATGTCCAAGGCATCCTGGTTATCAGTGAACTCAATGTGCTGCCAGTTGATGTTCTCCAGGTTGTACTCCTCCTGTTCTAGTTTGAAGACATGGCGCACAAAGAACTGTTGCAGGTTTTCATTCGCAAAGTTAATGCAAAGCTGCTCAAAACTGTGGAGGGAAGGTCAAGAAAAGGCCACTTTAGATCCATCCTGGTTAATTCTCTACATTTCTCTCTATGCTTGAAGCAATACTCTCAGACCTTGTCAACCATTCAGTAAGGCTGCTGTTGGCTTAGAATTTCCTTATTGGTTCAGACAATCAGTTTTTCTCCCAAAACAGTGTTATATGTGTGGTCTAAATCAGTTTAGGAACTCCACTGCCTGCTGCAATTGATTAGCTCTGATAATTTCTCATACAGAAAAAGGCTTGGTCCAATCCAGTCCAGTTCACTTCAGGAGAGGTGAAAGGACTGCAAGACCTTGAGTTTGGGCTTGTGAAGGAGGATTAAGACCTGGTTCTCCTTTTGCAAGCTCCATACCTGTTCACAGTGAAGTTCTCAAAGCCAAAGATGTCAAGAAGGCCAATGGATCTCCTGATACTTTTGAGTTCCTGGGAAGGAGGTCTGTAAATTGCAGCATTGATCTTCTCCACGATCCACACAAAAAGTCGCCCATAAATTCCCTGCAATATCCCAAAGATGGAGCTCACAGAGACAGTTCAGCAGTTTGTCCCACTAGGCTGTGTCACCACTTCACTCTTGATGATGGCACAGGTTCTCCTAAAGCATGGCCAACAGACAGTCCCTGAGGACGTGCTCACCAGTGTTTATGCCAGACTCTTGGCATGGTTTAGAGCTTCAAGAACCATTATGTAGATCAAGAAAAACAGACCTGAAAGCCTAGCTACAAGATGACTGAGAGCAAAACCTCAGATTTGGATAGTGCTAAATTTTGGATCTATGGGCTTGCTGTGAAGCCAAATGGTCCTTTCCTTGGTTTCCACACACTTCTCTCAACAGATCAGCAGAGCAGAGCCATAATATGCTGGAAGAACATCTTGCTCACCTGAACAAGGTGCTCACTGAAACACTGCAGCACTGGCTGAACAGTCTGATGATCTAATGACACAGATATTGCTGCTTCAGTTATTCCAGAACTTCATGTTTTCAACTGTTGTTAATTTTTATTTTATAAGCTACAGCAGTGTGACCAAGAGGAGAGCCCAATTCAAAGGTTCCTCACCACTAGAGAAAACACTGCCAGGATTTTCAGGCTAGGTAGCTACCAGATTGTTCTACCAATTTCCCACAGATAAAAGGAGGATCCAAGTTGGCCAGAGCATGCCAATAATGCTTGTCTTGCAATTTTACATGGGGCTGCAAACAGCACAGCAGTGATGCACAACTATCCCATCAACCTTCATCACTCCTAAAAGCCTCAAGATGTTCTAAGTTGCTCTGATGGCTTCCGGACTGCTCTATCACTGGCCCTGTGTCGCTCAGCTGTATGCACTGCTGCTTATGCTCCTAAATCCTGAAATTTAGGTGTGGGTGCTAGAGGTGCTGGTAGAGCTGCTCTGATTTACAGCAGCAGAGGACCTTAACTGAAGCTGAGGTAAAGTAATTTCAGAATGCTGGGTCCTTCTGCAGGTCCCCCTTGAGTACAGACAATCTCCAGCCCAGAATGTAAATCCCTTGTTAAGCATCTTACCTAGACTCCTTCCATCTCGACTCTTGCATCCTAATTAGAACATGGTTTCAAGGGTGTTTGCTGATCTGAGCTCACACAGGTACCAAGCAGGACCCTTCTCCTGTGCAGTGGATGCTCCAGTCTCAGAAGGGGCAGATTTCTCCAGCTTATCAACAGAAGGCATAAGGAAAGACTTACCTTTACAAAAGCATCCCTCACATCCAGCGCTTGTTCCATGCTGAGAGGGGTGGAGACAGTCTCTCCCCTCGTGATTATAGTACGGCTGGTAAGGCAGTTCATCACATCCTGAGGCTCAACCTGACAGAGACAACACCAAACACAACTGTTGTACAGGGGAGGTACCTCAAATGAAGACACAGGCATTTTTGGAGAGAAAAATTAACCATGTTTTAATCTGGAAAGTGTTCTTGTGGCTTAGCATAAGACGTTAGTGAGGTGTGGGAAGACAGGATGAGAAAGCAAAGCAAAACCTGCAAAGCTGTATGCTATCAGTGTGGGTTAAAGCTTTGCATCACCTTGACTCCTTATTATACTTCTTCAGGGAAATGAAGTCCTAATGTCCTAAGTGGACAGAGAGCTGTGGATCACAGCCTGGGACCAGCAGTGCCTATGGAGATGAAATGATGTCCTTGAGGGATCACTGTTAGCTCTTGAGAAGGCCACTGGAGAATGCTCAAATCACTGCATGGATTGTTTCAGTGAGGGTCATCTCACCTCACTGCAGATACACAGAGTATATATGACATCTGTCTCAAATACCATTATGAACTTTCTTTATATCAGTGAGGGAAACACCCTACTGAGTATTTTGGATGCCCTTTCTAGGATGATGTGCCACCAGAGGCTGTGCTTTTATCTGCTGGTAGCTCAGATAATTGGATTATGTAATCATAGGGTAGTTTGGGTTTGAAGGCACCTTTAAAGATCATCTAGTTTTAATCTCCCCCCACAGGAACAGTTTCTGTTAGAGCAGGTTTCTCAAAGTCCCATCACACCTGGCCTTGAACATTCCAACAAGTGGAGCAGCCAAAAAAGCCCTGGAAAACCTGTTCCAGTGCCTCACCACCCTCAGTGAAGAATTTCTTATTATCTAATTTAAACCTGTCCTCTTTCGGTTTGAAGACATTCACCCATGTCCTCTCATTCCATGCCCTTGCCAAAAATCCTTCCTCCAGCTCACTTACAGCCCATCTAGGTACTGAAAGGGGCTCTAAGCTGTCCCCAGAGCCTTCTCTTCTCCAGGCTGAAACAGTTCAAATCTCTCAGCCTGTCCCCATAGAAGCAGCACTCCAGACCTCTGGAAGTCTTTGTAGCCTCTTATGGCTACTTAGCCCAGATGGAGACATTCACCGTCATGCTGCCAATGTATGATACAATATGGCTTATCTGGGCCTCTTCAGCCTCCTAGAGCTGGTGGTGCAAGGAGAGGCTGGCTCAGACGAAGATTTGCTGCACTATTAAAAACCTGGGATTGAATCAGAAAGCACTGCAGGGCCACTGACCTCTAGCAATGTTGCTGCAGTGATGAGCGATGCTGACTGAACAACCTCGCAGGCATCCAGGTTGTCATAGGTCCGAGCTGGGGAAAGAAAGGCAGAGGGAAAGCCATCAGCAAGGGACATGTCTGTGCAGAAAGCGGATGAGGAGAAGCAAAGGGTCTTTCTCCACTGCCTCTGTGTGATGTCGTGCCAAAATCTGGCCATCAGAAGGGAGAGAAAAGTTCACGCATCTGCTGGAGTCCTGCTGCTGGCTGCAAAGGACCTGTATTCTGCTCTGCCAGACCAGATAGTAAAGAATGTAGAAATATTTCTAGTATCTAAGTGCTTTAGGCTTCTGTCTTCTGAAGAGGCTTTTTTAATCACTGTCATTTCTGACAGCTGAGGTGTTTGCTACATTTACAAAGACACATCCAATCACATGGGCACCTGTCAAACACTCCATTAGTCTCTCTGTAAAACCAGAGTCTAGTGAATGGCCTGTGGCCATATCCAACCTCACATTTAGAAAACAAGGATGTCAGTGAGCACACTGCAGCCTGGCAGCCCTGCTGTGGGCAGGTGGAATTACTCCTTATTCCTTGTCCTTACAATATCACAATTACCACCTGAGTCGCTGGCATGGCACCATGGCAGGTGTTCTGGATACAGCCCTCCATCCCTAAGCTTGGCTCCTTGTCAGCACACAGAATAAAGAGCAGCAGTGCACTGGACCATGTCCCCGTGTTTTGTCCTTTTACCTTCATACTGAAGGTTGCCCATGTGCAGGATGGCAGCCAGCAGCTTGGAGATCTCCCAGTTCTCAGTGTCGGTGAACATGAGGACCTTCATAGCGGAGCGGATATTGGCGTACTCCTTGCTATCATCTCTGCCATCACAGGTTGTGCAGTTACCCTGGGGAGGCAAACAGGGCACACACTGCATGAGGCAAAGCCAGGGAGCACGGGGTGTAACCCTAAGCTCTCAGGGCTTCCCCCAGAACCAGCAATGTTTTGTTTGAAGGATGATGCTGAACTTGTGGATCTGGCTCTGCCCTTTGTCATATTCTATGATTCAGCGCTCAGCCTTGTTACCCACACTTACGCTGTCATCCCCAGGTACCCTGTGTCTGACTGCCATCAGCAGAAGGGAAAGCTCTCTGAGGTGGGGATAGAGAGCTAGAAGCTCCCATTGTTCCAGTTAGAAAGCTGGGTCCCAGCCTTGCTGATGATCCACCAGCCTTAATTACACCTGCTTCTATCAGCTTCTCTGGATATCAACACTGGTGTATAGGGAGTGGAGATTGCTGGCTCAGTTAGACACTTGGAGCACACACAGCCCCATATTCTGCTGGGAATGTGCCATCCAGACAAGCACTCCTCTATACCCATCACTGCCTCAAGACCAGCACGTCTTATCTAACACTCTGGTTACTTCCAAACATGTGGCATGGGCACCAGACACCATCCCATCCAAGCTTGTGTCCTACCTACTTCACAGAAAGTGTGGAAATAGCCTCATCTAGACAGGAATTCCTAGACAGGAATTAAGGATTTCTAGTAAGACTATGAGCCTTGTGGTAGTGAAACAAAGAGATCCATCAAACCCTGTGGCTAAGGCTCAGGAAGGTCATAACCAGGAAAGCAGCTCTTGGCTGCAGAAGCACCTCTCTTTTCCTTCTCCCTCGCTAAGGACCTTTCACCACATCATCCCATCAAACCTCTGTTTCACTGCTCTCTCACCATCGCAAGGTAGTTGTAGTCTGTGGCTTTCCCAAGACCCAGCTTCTTCTTCTGCTCCATGGTCATTCCTCTCAGCATGCAGTAGAACACATGGTAATTCCTCTCATCCTGGGCCTGCAGAAGAAGAGCAAATGTCAGCTCTGTGAGGAGAATGGCACGGCAAAGGTCGGCTGCCCGAGCGCCAGCTCCTGTGCCTTGCAGGTGCATCGCCTTACCTGCCTGCACACCCGGGACTTCTCCAGCAGGTACTGCTCAATCTTTGCCCCCTCTATGGCTCCCCTTTTGTTGAAGTGGATATCGATGTACTTCCCAAATCGGCTGGAGTTGTCATTACGGATGGTCTTTGCGTTCCCGAAAGCTGCAAGAATTATGGTGCATTAGAGAGGATATGATGCAGGGAGGATGATGGAACTGGTTTAATGAGGGGAAAAATTCAGAAGAGTGTGGCTGAGAGGGTTAAAAGCAGCCCCAAAGACTTCCCTTAAGTTTGGCTGGATCAGTTTCATCTCAGTGTAAGGAAACAAGATGTATATTGGATGACTGTCCTTGGAAACACAGAGAGAGCACAGAGGATGAAGCTTGGGAATGTGGTCACCTTATCAAGAAAGAAGGGCTAGGACAGCAGGACTTTGGCAGTAGCTGATGAAAGAGAATAGAGTTGAGCAAGAGTGGCTGCAGTGTGAAAGGTGACACCGTGCAGAAAGTGACAGAGATGCTGGTGAGTAATTTGATGACAGGGAGGGAAAGAAAAGAGAAATTATGTCCAAAAGGGAAATACAGACAACTAAGCCAACCTCCAGCAGGAGACTTCTCCCTCCAAACAGACTGTGCAGAGAAAGGTACCTGCGTCCACCCTCTGTTGGGTGTGGATGAGTGCCCTAAGCCAGCACATCCTGCAATTTCTGCTCCAGGATTTCTGGCAGGTGATGGACAAGTGCTTGAATTACAGTCTCTCTTTCCTGAATCTCAGCAGTGACTAAGTGCATATTCAATAGTGCCCTGTGTGCTTGTCACGTTTCCGTTGGTTCCTAGAGGGTTAGTTACTAAGCAGAGGGGGTAAAAATCATAGAATGGTTTGGGTTGGAAGGGACCTTCAAGATCATCTAGTTCCAACTACTCTGACAAGGGCAGGGACACCTCCCACTAGACCAGCCTGACCAAACCTCTATCCTTAGAAAACAATCCCAATGCTATTCTTTCGGGAAAATGTGATTTTTCTGTGTAAGCACGAAAGGTACATCTGGCATCATGATGGGTCAAGAGGGTCAGATAACCTATTTAATGTACAGATATCAAATTAAAATAGTAGGGTTGATCACAGTAACAGCTTTCCAATGAACCTATTAAGGCCACAAGCTGATTCTCATGATCTGTTTTTTTCTTGGACTCCACTATTTCTTTTTCTGCATTCTGCTGCCATTCACTGATCCTAGAAGGAAAAGGTATACAGTCAGCACAAGGTGCTGTGAAGTTCAGGTCCTATTAAACTCATGTTTTATAGAGCCATCAAAGAATAGGAATAGGATTTTTGCAACTATGGCCAAAAAATCAAACAAATGGTTAGCTGAATGCAACACTGATGGGATATTGATGCTCTGCATACAGTCCAGCACTGGAAGAGGTGGTGAGATTTTTCAAAAGAACTCTGATTGAACCTCAGACACTCAAAAAAGTATTAATCAGCACTTAAACATTCTACACAAAGAATGAGGTAAAATTCGGGGTTTTATATGGATTTTCTGGGGGGAAAGAAGTACTGTTTTAAGTGGAAAACCACTTTTTTTTTTCAATTTTTAGAGTAACAAAACAGTTGCAAAATAATTCAGGTCAGCTGAATGCTTTGCATTCAACAACAGTTGTCAAAATATTAAAGGAAACATTGACAGCTCAAATCAGAAAATATTAGTCTTGTGAAAAATAAATGCATATGGAAAGAATCTGAATGTGTTGTTTGGCAAAAGTGTACTTCAAAAAAATTTTTGTCACTTTTTTGGAAACTCAAAATGCGACATAAATGATTTACATTCGGTTATATTTTGTGGTTCCTGAATCTGTTTTTTATAAAAATAAAAAGCAAAAGTAATTCTTTATTATCTGAGGCCTTACCTTCCAAGATGGGATTTGCCTCCAGGACCTGCTGCTCAATCCAGGAGTGCTGACCACTGATTGCTGCCAGGAACTGCAGAATCAGTTTTGTGCTTTCTGTCTTCCCTGCTCCAGATTCTCCACTGCAAAGACAACAGGAGTGGAGGTCAGTGAAAGCCATGCTGCATCCCCGCCAATGTCCCTTGCTCTGTCTCCAAAAGAACTTCTGTCTCTGTGTCTCTTGTTAGCGTAGGCAGGATGAGAACACCAAGGATGTGCTTCCAGCATCCCAAGGACTGGTTGTGGGAAAAATGGTAGGACATGGTACCAGGCAGCTTCCAGCCAAGATCCAGATTTGCTCTGTGTTCTATTTGCCCCAAGCTGTTGCCTAAGTTTCAGTATCTCCAGCAAATGCCATCATTCAATCAGCACTAAGAAGGTCATGAAGTACTTCCAGCCAGTGCTTTTCCAGGTATGATCACCAGATCATGACCCTATGGTCCAGGATCTAGCTATTCCCATGGGACATTTTTATCACCAGTCTTGAGCTGTGATAAGGCAGACTGTGAAATACAGCCTTTTAACAGCAAGGACTTCCACAAGTCTCCTAGGCTTATTCTAACAAGGAGCAGGTGGGAGAGGAGAAGCTTATGGGGCAGGAAGCCAGACTTATTCCTCAAATCTTTCTCTTCACTGAGAGATAACCTCAGTTATCTTGTGAGGCACTGAGCAGAAATATTTGTGTGAGTCTGATACATGGAGTAACCAAAATAAGTGACCAAAACATACCTTCCTGACACTAGTTGCCCAGCCCTGGCCTCATGGGCAAACTGTTTCACTTTTCATGCTGCATTGACTCTCCTATGGGCCCCACATGATTCTTTTTTAGACCAGCAAAATAAGCTTCACTGAATGGCCTTTTCAGAGTCATGTATCTGACATACTGCACACGGGATGTTCCAGAGTTATGTTTTTTATTCAATGAAACTTAAGGTAGGCATGCCTTGGGGGAAAGGGTGCTCAAATGAAAAAGCCTGTGGGTTCAGAATGTATAGGATTGTGTTGGAGGGCTGAGGATATCAAATCTGGCTCATATAACCATTTGGAACAGATACTGGAGGGAACTATACCCGTAAGTGTGACCAGGCACTTCTTGGTATCCAAGATTGACTGGTCCAGAGCAGAGCCATGCATGGAGACACTGTTCAGGAGTATGAATGACCACAGGCCCAGTGACCAAGCTTGTCCCTTCCTTCACAAGGAAGGCCTTGTGAAAAAGTATCAATGTTTGCAGTTTTGATGTCTGTAGGAGTATTTAGCTTATATTTAAAAGTGGAGGTTAAAAATTAATATGAAATCTATTGGTTTGTAAGGGTAAATACCAAAGTATTGATAAAGCACCTTTGCTAGGAACAGAGTGACTGCAGAAACCACCTCTGCACTGGCAATATGTGGATGGAAGATCTAGTCAGTCACTCAGTGTCTAATTCTATCTGATAAGCTGTTCCAAATCAAGCATGTTGCACCTGCTGAGCACCTGCTTTCAGGATATGCCCCATTTGGAAACCCAGCAACTCACCTTATGATACAACACTGGTCCTTGTTGTTGCGCTGCATGTTGAAGTAGCAGTTGTCAGCAATTGCAAAGATGTGTGGTGGCATCTCACCGATCTTTTTGTTAGTGTAGAGGCGTATCTGCTCAGGTGAGTAGATGGGTAGGAGCTGGTAGGGGTTTACTGCCACCAGTATTGAACCCGTGTATGTCTGGAGGAGAAGCACATGAAAGTTTATGGGGACAGTGAGGTGTAGCTGAGAGACTTTGGAGCTTGCATGGGATGTGGATGGAGGCCAGAAAAATCAAGGCTTTTTAAAAGCTGGATGAAAGATGATGTTCAAGTCAGAGATGCTTGCAGGGGGAGCCTGGAGTAAAATGGGAACAGGAGTCCCAAAATATCTAAATGAGTTCATATTCAGCCTTGCTCATGCACAGCGCGGTTTCAAGCCTTAATGAATATTTTGTATGCTCTCAGTCAAGATTCAGAGTCTTAAGAGAAGCTCATATTTGCAAAAATATCACTAGAGCCAGCATACACCCATACACATCTATTGCATTGCATGTATGATGAGAAAGCATAGATGAAAGAAACCTGACAACCATTCCCACATCTCAAGGCAGGACCAGTTGAATCCATACCATTCACACAGATGACTAACCTGTTTTTATAAGTCCACAGCAGCTGCTAAACTTCCCTCTGCAAAGCATTCTTTGCTACTCACTCTGCCTAAACCAAACCTCTCCATACTTCAGTTTAAACCCTGTCCTGTGCAGATGCATATTGCCCATAAAGTCCTGATATATCCCTTCTCATCTATTTCTGAAATTTTGTAAATGGCCTTTGGTCCGGCTGTCCTGGGTCTTGGGTAGCAAACTCCTCTGTAGTATCTTGGTCTTTCATTTCTGCCCATCCAAAAGTTCTCAAACCTTTCATCAAAGGACACATGAACTTGTTATCTTGCTCAGATGCAGTGCTGAGGTTAGGTGGTTTAGCCACATCCCAAGCTCAAGGCAGAGAATAAAGATCTCCTTCCCCTGTTTCATCTGTCTAAAAGTCAGTGTCTAGAGCAGGTGAGTCAGTAGGCCTCCACCTTGGGTTAGTCAAGGGGCATGAGATGAAGGCTACTTTCACTCTGTGACTTCAAAGAATTCAAGTCACTTTCCCTAGGCTAAGTTTTAGCAACTGAAGTTACAAGACTAATCTCACCTTTTTTTCCTGGTGGAACCAACTGTGAAAGTACCTCCACTTCTGCATCTATTTTTTCAGGAAACAAAATAAGCAATTTCAAGCAATTTAATATAATCCTTATGGGTTTTCATCTGCATGGCTTAAACCCAGTAAGGCTTTGGCACAAAGCAGCAAAGTGGCACAACCAAGGATGCTTGTGAGAGAGAAGAAAAAAATTTACCACCATCTATGCAAAATTGCCACCAGTTTGGGTTTCCTGAAAGCAGCCAGTAGGTGGCAACTGTGTCCAATAGCAGGGATGATGAAAGCCATTAGGGGTTCCTCACCTTCTAACACAAGAGAACAACTTTCAATTCAATCTCATGTGAGATTAGACTTTACAGTGGTGTCCTTTACAGTATTGTGTCCTTTACTGAAAAAGGACACAATACTCTTCTCTGTAACAGAGGATTATGTGTCAGTAAGGGGAAAAAAGCTCTTTGAGCTCCAGAACAATGTCACAAGTCCAAAGGGTAGAAATTGTCTGTGAAGTCATGTAGAATGGATTTTAGAAGAAGGTGGCATTGAAAAAAGGGAGCAGAGACATCCCTGAGAAGCCTTCAAAGGGGACAGAACAGGTAGCCTCAGTGCTCAGAGAAGGAGGAAGCTCAATTTCTAAATGGGATTATGGCATCAAGATCCCTAATGAAGACTCCTCTGAGTCCTAGCTGAGATATTTGAAAAACTCTTTTCCTCTTTACAATTTATTCCATTTCTGACTTTTTTGAGCCTCTTTTTAAAAAAAAATCTAACTCCTTTCAGAGGTTTCTGAAATCCCTCCATTTCAGTCACACAGGTCTGCCCTGCCACAAATGTAAACAGAGAGGTTTAAAGGTGTTAACCATTAGAAATGCTTTCTGGATGCTCTCACTGACCTTCCCTTGTGATCCACAAAACACTTTGTCAGCATGAACTCTTGTACTATTACTTGTTTTCGTAGGTCATTCCTGGTTGATAAATAATCACAATTTGCCCAATTCTCACAGCTGACAGAAGGCAAAACTTTGCTCACTCTGTTGATGAGGGGCCAAAGGGCACTTCCAAGAAAATAGTAGCTCACTGGTTTCTATTGCTGGGTGATGTCAAAGCCATTTTCTATTGGAAAAATAAAGCTTTACTGAGAGCAGGGGCTCCGCTGTAGCTGACCACAAGAACTGCATCTCACAGCAAATTCATTACTGCCTGCATGACCTACATTTTAATTAGCCCCAAACAAATCCTTTCTGAGCCTGCTTCCCTTGCTACCCAGAACACCTTCTGACTTCAGATGAAGACCAGATGGCTGACTTCATCTAGATTGTTATGGGGTTAAAGCTCTACCAAACATTACTGAATTTTGGCAGCCCTTAGAGAGCAGCAGCAGGCACTGGTTTTGTCTCCAGATAAAGAGATTTAACCTTTTGAGTTCAAACTCCCCACTGGACTCTCTTGGTACTCAGCATATTTTCTCCTGCTGTGTGAAAGCCAAACTAAGGGCAAGAAGCCCTTGTTGAAGTCTTTCATATTTTGCTGCAGATATTTCTTCCCTTCAAGTTAAAGTCATTACTGAGAATGAC
Organism: Anthoscopus minutus; assembly: GCA_013399455.1. Lineage (NCBI taxonomy): Eukaryota > Metazoa > Chordata > Aves > Passeriformes > Paridae > Anthoscopus > Anthoscopus minutus. The sequence goes on along the minus strand of VWYI01022537.1, from coordinate 9,709 downwards.
TTAAAGCTTTAACTACATTCACAGGTTGAGGATTTTCCAGCTTTGAGAAGGTGTGACAACTTCACCACGTGGGTCAAGCTCTGCATCAAAGCAGATGGATGCTCTCAATGCATTTATGAAGCAGCAGCAATGGTGGCGCAAAGTAAATGAGAAGGCACAATTGTGAACAGAAAAAGGTGATCCAGTGGAAGGCAAGACAGCGATTGCAGATGACATTGCCAAGAGTCATACTTACCCTCCCGCCGCAGTTTGTCTTATGAGTAAAATGTGAGGGAGAAGAAAAAGGGAAATTATATTTTATTAGAGCAGAACCACATCCTCCACAAAGCTAAGGACATGAGGAAACTAGAGGAACAAAAGTCCCATTGGAAAAGTAATAATGTACTCTCAGCAGGCTCAGAAATCCTTTCAAGCAGTGAAACTTCACTATATTTAAGACAAGGCTAATTATACCACAGGAAAAAAACACCTCAGTGGACTGGGTGTCTGTCCCCTGCACACATGGCATCCATAGGGTACCTTGGCTTTGCAAAACTGTCATCAATATTTACCACATCCAACATAAGTCTATTCCTCCCAGTGCCATCACTTTAATGGAGAGCAACCTTAATCTAAGGTTGGGCTCCTGAGCCTCCAACTACACACCAGTAGACAGAAGTAGTTTGCATACCTCTATCATTCTGAGGGTGTCATTCTGATTTTGAGATTGCACCAATTGCTGTGCAGTGTCCAGTTCCTGGGCTGCCACTCTAAAGCCATTAGTGGTGTGGAGCAATCAAGACACAGTAACCTGGAACCTCTGTGATGCAAATGTCTTTGTGGGATGTGGCCATCCCTTAGGCAGGAACTCTTGTAGGACACATTGCACTGTCACCATTAAACCAGAAGAACTTGTAGAGAAACTGATGTGGTTACTGTGTCACTTCAGCCCAAATCACCACCCACACTCGCCTCCAGTCTAAAAGCTGCCCTTTGCATCAGCCCTTATTAGGATGATGTTGCTAAACAACACTTTGCCCAGTGCTTGTTTGTGCTCCTAATCTTCCTGGATGCCTGTGAATAGCTTGGCAAAGGAGCTCAACGATAGAGCTTTTAGGAAAGAGCTTGGTGTATTCACAGGCAATCTGATATTGTACACCCAGAATCTGAGGACCTCTGGTCACTTGGAGAGGCAACAGGCACTTTCTGGGTAAAACAGACACCCCAAAAGAGACACGTGGACACTCCTGACAAAATATCCAACACAATCCAAACTTTCTCAGAGAGAGCAGCAGGAATCCACTTTGTGCCACTGCAGGGTGCCCACAAGAAGGGGAAAAAGGGGCAGTGCTCAATGGGTAAATACAAGTTCCTCGAATGAGCCAGTCATTTACAAATTATTGGCCATCTGTACTTCTTGAGTGGCATTCAGGTTGCTCGAATTCATTATCCACGTAAGTACTGCACCTAACCTTGAAGACGGATGTGCTCTCAGCTAGGGGAGGTTGGACCATAGACCTCCAGCCTAAAATTTTCTTCCAACATAAACTCCTCTGTGATATCCAACCTCCAGTCAGCTCTAGAGCATCTGAGAGGCACTTCTGTTTGCATAGCTGAAAGGCAATCTTGTCTCTGTTGGCTCTATTGACTCCTATGGTGACTGCCATGGATTCCGTGGAGAAACCATCTCAAGTATGAATTTGGGCTGTTAACTTGCTAGTTTGTCATTATAAATGGCAAGAAATTTTAATTACAAAGGGAGAAATCCAGTTAATCTAAAATGGGAATAGTTTTCTGGTTATACTCTTTTTGTCCAAACTGACAATACAGGGGACTTCAGCATCACACACAACAAATAAAATGTCTGAGTGAGAGATGCATTTCGAGGTCTCTATTCTCCTCCAAGCTTGGGGACTTACAGGTACCTTTTCAGCACCCATGTCCTCTTCCTCCAGGACTGAATTCCATCTCTGAAAGAAGAGATGGATATCTCCCAGAAAGGGGGCAAGGAGCTGTCAATCATATTAACAGCCTGTGAAGCAGAGTGACGTCTTCTCCCATCACTACAGCCCTAATCCAAAACCATCCCATCAAAAAGCACTGGACATCAAGCAGTGATGAACAGACTTGACAGATAAAATCCCACCTATACTCTGTTAGCTTATTTTATCTGTGAAATCTGACTGTCTTGCAATTCCCTCTGGCCTGAAAATCTAGTAGTATCTAGAGCGTTTTAAAAATTAGATGACCAGGAGACTTTGACAAGGCCTTCAAAGGCGCAGCAGACACTTACCTGAACATCCAAAAACCGTAGGATTTAAGAGTAATACCAATTTTTCCGTATTTGCAGAAGCAGTTTGAGTATACTATCTAGCAGCTAACACATGTGCAGTCTGAATTTCTGTCTGAAGAATGTGCAGAAGACTACATAGCATAAAGAACACTGATAAAACCAGCACACAGACTTGAATGCCGACTCCTGACCTGCTGGGGAGGTGGCCTTTGCCATGCTGTCACAGAAAAGAGATGCAGTTCTGACTGGCTCCCTGTAAACCCCTCAATCTGTGAATGTCTCTTTGGGTTGGCAAGGCTGCACTGTGCCCACTGGGCATGACATGACTGAGCTGACCTAAGAAAGGACACTGCTGTTCTCAGAGATCAACTGCCAGGATCCTAGGCAACCCAGGACTCATAAGTCATGAACACAGACTGGGAAGGTTTTTTAGAGGTGTTCTGGGAGTTTCTCACTTCTTTGATCCCAGTTATTTCATGCATGCCCCTCTTCACCCTTCCTCCACCCCTTCCACATCCAGCAATGGTGTTCTTCACCCTCTTGGGTTAAATAAGTTAATAGTTCAGGGGGAGAGGGCAGAAGGGTCACATTCAGCATGTAGTTTACTCCTCTACAGAAGTTTTTGCTTTAGGATGACTACATCTTGCTCATGGCCTGGGCTGAACTGGTTATTCTGTGTGCAGAAAGCTAATGCACATGCCCAAAACTTCTACAGGGGTGGGACAGCAAGGTGGTGTGGACTTTGCCCTCCACCTAACTCATAGGGTCTTTCAGTGGGGCATCTAGAAGCTCTGCAGTGTCCTCCAGAGTCAGAAGCCCTTTGCCACTGGGACAAGGGGAAGGTAGAAACCCAGATGCTTAGTTTAATCAGGGCTCCTCCAAAAACGGGTTCCCCCAAGCTAAGGAGAGCAGAGGGTGCAGTGGAGAACCAGAGGTGGAGGTGAGGTGGACACTCACATAGATGAGGTGCTCCCGATAGCGAATCAGCAGATTCCTGAGAATTCCTGCCTCGTTCAGGTCCCCCAGGCGGATCATGTCCTCCACCCCATGGATGGAGGTGGGGTGCATGGGTTTGATGTGGCTGGCATTCTGTGGGGAAATCCAGTGCTCCTGGGAAAAGAGCAAGGCCACAGAAAGGTAAGTCAAATGAGAGACCACTTGCATGAAAGACACAAAGAGCCCACCCCAAAGAGAAGGAGCAGACAGAAGAACATACACAAGAGATCCTCAGCACATGTGCCACAGCTTCTATTCCTGGGGCAAGGCAGTGATGAATTTGCAAGATTTGTAACAGAAGAAAGAAAACATCTTTTTATTGGAGTTTTATTGGAGCAACAAGAGACAGGAGACACAAGCCATCCTGGCAGGAGCCTCCTCCAAGGCAACACGGTCATCCAGCACATCAGGGGAGTTTATAACAAATAGCAGATTTGTCTTCCCCTTCACAACTGCATTTTCACATTACTGGTTAACCCTCTGCCACAAAATACTGTTGAGCAGAGAGAAGATAATTTAGAAAAGGAGAAATGAACAGACACGAGTAGCAACGTCATACTTTTACTGGCAATGTTATTTAGACTCACCACTTCTAAGGGGTTCAAAAGCCACTACAAATTGCCCACAAGGACCCTGCCTCACCAAATCTCTATTATCCTTGAAGGGAGTGAGAACATTTACAATTATTTCAGCTAGGAAAAAATAATTAAGCACAGAGAACCACTTGATACAGACCTTATTCTAAAATAGCCTTCACTGCATAAAAATAGAGGTGGGAAATTGATGGAGAACCAGTGTTTGGGCACATCAGGTATTGGTAGGTGGTCAGGAAAAACTGGATAACAACTGAGGAACCTCAGGTTGAGGTGAGTTTGCTCAAATAATGACCTAAATGTATTTTGGGGGCTTCTGCTATCATTGCTCTCAAGAAGGTTCTCAATTCCTAGTACAGCCACAAAAACAGGGACACAATATTGTGTTTACAAATACAGTTGGTTCCCAAGGACATACGGGAAGTCTATAACAAAGTTGATTATCATTGATGGGATAATATCACCTAGGGACTCCTGGCCTAGCAAAGCCATATACCTGAAGAAGGGACATGACAAGCTTTTGTACATACATTGCCTTCATCATCCACGACCTGGATCTGTCCAGAGTCACACAGTTTAACCACCGCTCCAATGGGAACGTCGAATTCCCGTCCGGTTTTGAGGTCCATCCACACATAATCCCCCTGGAACCAAAGACAGCATATTTACACTCAGTGCTGCAGAGAGTTCAGCATCCCATGGGACACAAGTTGTTGACATTTTGTACCCAAGTCATTAGCTCAATGTTAATGTACAAATTCCTTCCCTCGAAAGCCACAAACCACCCCTTTTCACAGAGGCTCAGGAAAGCAGATGATTTACATGTGGCTCTTGGGGATATGGCTTAGTGGTGAACATGCTGGTGCTGGGTTAATGGCTGGGCTTGAAGACCTTAGAAGTCTTTTCCAACCCGAATGATTCCATGACTCTGTGAAATCCCCTGCAAGGTGCCAGGAGCAGGGCATGGTCCACACAGCATGTGGACCTAACTCCCTGCTGTCCCACTGCCCTAACTCTCTACTTCTCAAGCTCATGAGTAGTTGTTGGTCACAAAGTAGTTACAGAATAGTGACAGAGGCAGAAAAACCTACCCAGGTAGAGGTTTTTCTCTGTGTAATGTACAAACCTAGGAAGTCACATTTAAGAGTTGGTTTTGACCTCTGCTAAGCCTTACCTGGAGGCTTGTGGCACCTTTCTTACTTGCAGGTAACCACTGTCAAGTATTCCTTGGAGACAGCTGAAAAGGGAATGACTAAAGACGGGTAAAGAACATAAGCAGAGAGGCAGATATATGTTCTTCTTCAGGAGTTCTAGCTCCAGCAAAGTGTGGGTGGGCTGTTTGTATTTAATACTTCTCAGTGGATTTTATCTGCTGTGAGTGCCTTCATTTGAGTCCTGAAGCTGAGCGAAGTTTTAGCATCCATAATCCCAAAAGGCTGTGTCCTTTCACATGTTTTAAATGTTTTCCCTCTTTCATTTCAGACTTCTGTGTTTTCATTTTGAAAGACACGGCAAGCAGTTGATCCCTATCCACTCACTTTGTGTCACTACTGATCCTATACACCTTTGTCAGTCCTGCTGGGTGGGGACTATCTGTACTCATCAGCTCTGTGGATATTAAATTACACAAATGCAAAGAAGCTTTTAAAGAAGCTGTTTTTCTCAATACAAAATCAAACTCCAAACTCCCAAGCAGGACCCACACTGGAACAAAGCAGAATTGTGTCCCATCCCTACTCTCAAGGTGAAAAGGTAATAAAACTGGGAGCAATCCAGTTGTCAGGTGTGTTTTCATTCATGCAGCTGAGATTAATGCTGTGGACTTGTAGCCCCACCTAACACCACATTCTTGGGGACCAGCTCCACTTGTACCTATTAAGCATGATGCAAATGCAGTATCTACCTTTTGAAGTCCTGAAAAACTGCTGGGAGAGGGAGAAGGGAAAACCAGGATGTATCACTTTGCATGTGCTCTGATATCACCCCTTTCCTGAGTATCCACTTTCAACCATTTCTGCGGACAGAGCATATTTATTAATTTGGGTTGGCCCAATAGGCTGCAAAACAGTGTTCATCTCTATCTGGAGACATCACCATCCAAGTCATCATTCACTAAGACTTCCAAGAGACACAAACCTGTGAGTACCACCAGGATGTAAGGTTACACTCAGTGATCCATACATGGAGAAACTACACGCCAGGAATTCCCAACCATTTTGTGGCAGGCTCTACCCTTGACAGCTTGTTGCCAGGTTTCCAGTAGGATATCAACAAAATCATCTTGCTTTCATGGAGGTCAGGATCTAGTCTTTAGTTTGGGTTTTCATTTCCTCAGAGGATTGGGCCACAGCTCTTAGTATTTTTATCCAGCTCATAAAAATATAATATTAATAAATTTTTCTCATTAACTGTCTTATCCTCACATCTCATAACTTAGTTGAAAAGGAAAAAATCACTACTAATGAAGGCAGTGTCAGGAGCAGATATGTTATAAATCCATTTATATTAATATTTATTTTTTATCTCCTTTGATCAAATACTCTCAAAGCATTTCAGAATGTTCAGCACTGTTATCCTCTCTGCATCACTGGGCAAATTCATGCACACAGTGGGTAACCTGATCAAGGTGTCAGCAAGAGATGAGCCGGTTTGCTCAGTTCCTGCTCAGCAGAAAACCTTTCCAACACCTTAGAAGCTCTGTAAAAATTGCTCTTAATCAAAAATCCAAGAATTGTAATGCTGCTTTTTTTTTAAAAAAAAAAAATCTCTATTACTGAATAGTGGTAAAAGCAGCCTGCTTCATATTGTATATTTACCACACTGCTGAGATAAAAGGCAGTCTGCTCTCCCCAAGGTAAACTGATATTCTGCTACCACTAAGACAACTTCTGTGCTTTGTCTGCCTAATGCACAGAGTGCTTATCTCCTCAAACTGCTCTTTTTAAACCCATTAAAGTGCAGTTCTTAATAGCGGTGAAAAAAGTCTTATGTGATGGGCTAAGCTGGTAAGCTCAGGAAGATTGGGGGAGTTATAAAATAACATCAGTTATTAAGAGTGCTGACCTATTTCCTTTTTTGACTTTAATCAATTTCATATAAACCCCATGGATTTCAGTTACATTCCTTCTGCTGAAGCAATCACCTTCAGATCAGCCCAGCAAATATATTGGGGATTTCAGGGCAAATTGAGGTGATTCATGCATCTACCAGCTGTGGCTTGTGAGTTGCATAACATGCCTCATGCCTACACTGGTGTAGTTTATTTCCCAAAATACATGACAGAGTACTGGAGAACTGAGAATACCACCAGACCCTTTACAGTTTTAACATGGTCCATCTCTTCCTCCTCAATGAAGCCAGTGGGTTTTAGTACCCTCCCAAACTAGAAAAATCTTCCAAATTGTTCTGGGGCAGACCCTCGGGACTTCACAAACTGGGGGGTGTGACAACCAAACAGTGGTGGAAGAGGAGGACACACCACACACAGATCCACACAATTCACAAAGAGGATCTTTAGGAGGAGCTTCCAAATGTGAAGAGCAAGTTTGCACTGCAGGGGAGCTACAGTGCTTGGCGGGGGGGACAAAAGAGGAAAGTGAGAGAAGCTGGCGTAAGCAGCACAAGGATCCCATCAACATCAAGAGAAATTTCAAAGCAGCCTGAAAGCTTCCAGCCATGCTCAGGGCTTGAGGCCCCCTATCTTACCGCTAACATGGTCGTGGGCTTCAGGACCTGGTTGACATTGCGAAGTAGTGTCCATCTGCCCTGGTCTCTCTCCTGATCTTCCACCACCTCAGGGCATGGCTGCACGAAAACGACTTTCTTCTTCTTCAGCATCTCCGAAACTTTGCGGTGGTATTTGCCCCTCTTTCTGCTTTCTACGTGTATTCCACCATGAATGCCTGAATACGGCAGCCGGTTTGTTCTAGACCTGCAGCACGACCATGCCTGCTGCTCACAGGACACCCTCTGACCTGATTCACAATATGGCTCTTGGTAAAGATCTTCTCCTAGCAGGAAAATTTCCATGCACCAGCCATGGTCCTCCCCTGGCCAGCTGACATGCTCACTGTATATGACCAGCCCTGCAGGAATCCCAAAGCAAACTGTACAACTTTGCCTCTCTTCACTTAAATTCTTCCAGTGTCTCCAGCAAGGGCTTCTACTCAGTCAAGGACCTGAAGGACACTGCAACTACCTGTTCTGGAAAAACAACTTCAGGATTAACAGGCAACCTCTTCATTTCCCCGGGACTTCTCTCTGTTACCTTCCTTTCTCAGTGAAATAACCGTCTGCCAGCTTGAGGACTTTCAGCACAGAACACTCTGGGATACTTATTAATCCACAAATGCAGTCAGTCCCCATGCAACACATGGCATTTAATTAACCTAATACCTTTACATACCAAATTAACCAATGCGCAGAGGGAACTCAAAACCAGAGACCATCTGCATTTTCTTTAAACTGATCGCCTTGAGTAGATCCATAGCAACTGAATTTTAAATAATTGAGTGGAAAGTGTTCAGCGCAGCACAGCCTCTGTGCCTATAGGTGAGAGGAGAGCCTGTGCTGTGGATGAAAACGGGCTCAATACAAGGACCATGGAGATAATGAGGTTGCACTGACTCTACATCTGCCAGCTTCACAGACCCATTTCTGCAATCACTCCTCCTCTATAGGGAGGACTGTTCCTGATCAGTAGAGACTAGTCAGGACCACTGGACAAACCAGAAGAGCACAAGATATTTTACAGTCACCTCATATTTGCTTTTTTCTTGTCCTATATTAGATACACTTGAAATTTCTCATTTTCATCTAAGAAAAGCTTTTCTGGTCATTTGGAGATTTTCAGACCACTGTAGCTTGGCCCCAGTTACATCTATTAAAATATAGAATTTTGAATCAAAAGCAGAGCCATTTATAGAGACCAGAGCAAAGCATGACGAGATAAAACAGTGCAGCTGCTAAGACATTCTCATTTATCACTGTTTTAATGCAAAGCTCTGATGCTTTGATTCCATGAGGTTTTCAATCCATTTATCCACAAAAAACAGGGCATAGAGACATGGTTTATCGGTAGGCCTGGCAACATTAGGTTAATGGTCTTATTTGATGACCTTTAGAGGTCTTTTCTAACCTTAATGATTCTGAGATTTCATATGCTTGAAAGGTAAGCTTTCTAGACAAAGGAAGGCTTCATAGGTACCCTTCTTGGGGCACAGTCTCCAAGGACAACAGCAGATGATGGGTACATTAAACTCAGAATGAGCTAGTTTTTCTCATCCATGAGCAGCAGTGACAACAGAGAGGCAACCCTGGTCCAAAGGGCAGGCAACATTGAAGGCTTAAGATGTATTACAAAGCCCCAGAACAATAAGGTATATAGCTCTTGTAGCTGTGCAGGGAAAGTAAAAAAGAGTTCATGTCTCATGGATAAGAAGCCAGGTGAAGATTAATTAGATGGATGTCCACCAGAGAAGCAAGTAAAAAGGTACATGAGGCGTGATAGTAATACAGGGAGAAGGTGACAGAGTGAATGTAGTAATCCTAAGGGAGATGTCTACCTCCAGCATGACCTGAACACACAGTACTGTAAACGACTGAAGTTTTGCTCCCCTAGAAAGCAGAAAATAGATGTCAAATCATTTTGAGATTTAAAAAAAACGAGAGGATCCACATGGAAGGGAAGACTGATTAAATATATATAAAAGGGACCCATAGGATGGGCTCTTTGGATTTGAGTTGGGTCCTACAGAGACTCCTTATTCACCAGAACACCTCTCCTCACTGCTGTGCCACAGAAACTGGAGCAGTGTGGGAGCAGCAGATCCAAGAGAGCAGCTGGAGC
>VWYI01022536.1:24191-53096 GCA_013399455.1 Anthoscopus minutus | reverse complement strand
AGAGGAGGGCAACAGGGCTGGTGAGGGGCGTGGAACACAAGCCCTGTGAGGAACGTCTGAGGGAGCTGGGGCTGTTTAGCCTGGAGAAAAGGAGACTCAGGGATGAGGTGACCTCATCACTCTGTACAACTTCCTGAAAGGAAGTTGTAGTCAGGTGGGAATTGGTCTCTTTCACCAGGCAGCAGCTGACAGAACCAGAGGACACAGTCTTAAGCTGCACCAAGGGAAATACAGGTTGGATATTACGAAGAAGTTTATTACAGAAAGGGTGATCTAGTACTGGAATGGTCTGCCCGGGGAAGTGGTGGAGTCACCATCCCTGGATGTGCCATGGTTTAGTTGAGGTTTTAGGGTATGGGTTCGACTTGATGATATTGAAATTCTTTTCCAATCTAGTTATTCTGTGAATTCTGTTCTGTTGAATTCTGTTGAATTCTGTTGATCTTTTGAACCACCAAAGATCCCTGTCTCTCTCTGGCAAGACTGTAGGTACTTGGGAAGAAAGGAAAGAAATTTTTTTCTATCTCATTTCCTAAGGATTTGCTTCTCCTCTTGTATGGTTCATGGCTGTCTGGCTGCATTGTACCCCATATGCCAGAACTTAAATTAGAAATAGAGAAAGTTCCTGTAGGGCCATTATGTCTAAATGATTAAATGACTCTGGCAGGTAGAAATTGATGGAAGATATGTCAGACATGAGTTGGGGAATGGTGTGCAAATTTTCCAGCTAATAAATGATAATTTATAAAACTGAACAACATTATAATTCTTTTGATGTAGTGCCATTTGACAGTCCTTATTTTTATTTACACCATGCTCAAGAAAATATCTCTTGATACTTGAACTTGATAAATGGGGAAATTACTGATAAAAAAGAGGCATTCAGTCTCAGTTTGTGTAGAGATGTTCCCATGACTCCTGGCAGAGCTGGAAACACCAGCTGTCCTCAGCCTTGCTCAAGCCAAACCTCTCTTTAGTGAAGGACAGCTTGACAGCTTTTTCTGTCACTCCTCCCACCCCACTGACATTCCCTCAGACAACAGGCTGCTCCAAAAAACAAGTAAAGCATTCTAAAGAGTATGGATGACTTTGGGCATGGTGATGGATGAAGTCTATGCTGTCCATACATTACCATCTGATTAAAAAATTGCATGTTTTCCAAGCTTTACCACCCTAGAGAGAATGTTGAGGCGTTTCAGGGATAGAGGTGTGAGGCATAGTCAGCTCCTGCTCAGATGATGGTCTCCAAAAGACTGAAATAACTGTGAAAACAACAGATTTTGTAGCATAATAACATTGCTGACATCCTTGTATCTGACAAATAGAAGGTCAGTTAACAGCACCTGTGAATCCAGAGCAGAGAGTGAGAAAGTGCAGAAAGTTTAGATGTTCCAGGTCATCTTAAGATGTTCATTCATCACAGCTGTTTGAAGCTCACTGTGACAAATAACTCTAGGAGAGACACACATGGAAAAGCCTTCATCTCCATGGAAGTCAAAGTGGCAAGCTGAGTACATAATTTTGACACTGGGATAAAGTCCCACTTTATCCAGTCAGATATTCTGCCATGGATACACATGCTGCATTTCTCAGAAAACCCAAATTGTTCTCTAGCTCCTACAGCCTTCCAAAGGGGAATTGCATTAAAGGGGAATTGCATTAAAGGGGAACGTTCTCTGTCTCTGTTTGCTACGTCTTTATCATTTTATTGAAAAGATTTTATTACTGTTAGGACTTCATACTCAAGCAGTCCTAGAGCTAAGTCTCACATTGCTGTGAAGTGCTACAGTCTGATGGTGGGACACTTACAGCTGACAGAACAAGAGCCCACGTTTGCAAGGTTCAGCAGACTCCGGCTAAGAGAAGTATTTATAAAAATGCTGCCACATCAGGTGCTATTTTCCTGGTACAGCTTTGCCCAAATTGCTTTACCTCAGTTGATTTACCTCAATTTGTCCTTTTGAATGCTACATAAAAAAATGTTTCTGTGTTCTCCTTTTGACATCTAGAGGTAATTTTTTGTCCTTTACACAGATGCAAATCCAGACTAAAGGTACCAGCTTCTCTTAATTTCCTGTGGTTTTGGCAAGAGTTCTGTAAAAATATGGAAGATATTTGCATATATGAAAATGGTTGATAAGACATTTCCTTTCTTTGTAAGTATCTGTGTAAGAGTGCTGATCCTAGGACTAAAGTGACGCGTGCACAGAGGATGAGCTAGAAAAGCTGAAAAATCACATGTATGAGTAGATTTCTCTGAGCACAGAATATGAAATATCAAACAACATAATTAATGTCAGAACATTTACCATTTTCAGTCCATCAGAGACAAGGGAAAGAATAATAAATTGGATTTAATGCTCTGTATATCAAACCGTTCAGAGCAAGGCAGGGTGTACCACTGTGCAGTGGCCTGAAGCTTGAGACTAGGAGAAGGAAGTTTCTTAAAATGCACAAGAATGAAGGCGACATAGACAAAGAATTAAATGATGGACTCTCATCTGGCACAGATATCAAGGCAAGGAATTTTTGATTGCAAATTCTGTCTAATGGGAAAACACACGAAAGGTGCAAAATGAGAAGAAAGATTTTCTCAGCAAGGCCTCTGGAAGTTCTCTAAAATAAGAATCTAAAAGCTCAGCTCATGTTCCTCATTGCCTTGTTTAGCTAAACATAGATATTTCCCTGTTGATTTAAGTGATTGACTCTAGGATCTAAGCCCCCAATCAGCAGGATCTCAGAAAATTAACATCTTTAAAAAGACATCTTCCATATTTCATCTCTACCTGACTTACCCAAGGACAGTATCTTCTGCAAAGTCAAAGAGGCATAGGAAATAGATCCACTTCAAACTATGACAGTCATCACTTTTACTCAAGCAGAGATTTTTCTTTTTCTCCCCAGACCGTTTATGTTGAAAGGGCCTGGTTTACTCAAACAGCCTAGGGATCCTAGAAGCAGCAACCAGCAACACAGCTAATGAAATTACTTTCAAATATGTAAAGTGTAGCTAAAAGGAAGAGAGGGGTTTCTTTGTCACTTTGGTGGTGAGAAGGGCAGGACATAAGCTTCAGTAGATGAGTTTTAGGTATACCATGAGGAAGCATTTGCTAACAGCCATAATGACAAAGTCCTCAGAATGATTTTCATGGACATTGTCCATTTGTTCCAGGTGTGACTTGTCCAAAGTGATTGGTGATAACTGAATTTTTACTGTTAATCTACAACAGCTCCTACTCCACTTTTCTAGTTCTTCCTCTACTCTTTCTCCCAGCTCCTACTCTACTTTTCTAGTTCTTCTCTACTTTTTCTCCTTATCCCTAGACTAATTCTAATGTCTAAACCCACTAATTCTTTGCCAGTTAAAAATTCAGAGGATGGCTGTCATCCCCTTAATTGAATCTGCATTGAACAGATAACACCAGGACTGGCATTAGGTGTCCCTAAGATGAGTTTTCCAACACTGAAAGACGAAGATTTTTCATTTAAAATGGACCTATAAAGACCATCTGATGTAACTGCCTGACTCTTTCAGGGCTGAAGTGGAAACAGATTAAGGACAATGTCCAAAAGTCTCTGAAAGAGTGATAGCTTTGGGGCATTGACCACCACTTGTTGCAGTTTTACACAAACCTACTGCAGTGTTTGGCCACTCTCTCCCTAAAGAAATGCTTCCTTGTGTTAAGACTGCACTTCTCCTGGTGCAGCTTTGAATCACTCACTCCTGCCCTGTCACTAGATCCCAAGGAAACCTCTGAAGGTCCCTTCCAACCCAGACTACTCTATGATTCTAGGAGATGAGATCAGCACCTCCCTCCCCACAGCCCCTCCTTAGGAAGATGAAGAGAGCAGCCCCTCAAGCTCTTCTGCCAACCAGACAACCCAGGGACCTCCGCTGCTCCTCTGAGGATTCCCTGTCCCCAGCTGCCCTCCTCCACACCCATTTTGTTCCCACTGCTTCCCAATGATACCTCTGCAAGGCTTCTAGTCCCTCAAAAGAGTCACAGCACCTCCCAGTTTGAGATGAGTAGCAGCCTTGGAAGGGGGCATTCAACTCTGGCATTCTGACCACTGGTGAAAATATTGAACATAACCAGACCTAAGACTGAGCTGTGTAGTCACATCACTGGCGACCCGTCACCAGCCAGGCATAGCCCCATTTGCTATAAATCTAAGCCCAGCTGGTTCTTCACCCAGAACACCATGAACCCACTCATCCCACAGCTGGGCTACTTGTTCAGAAGGATGCTGTGTGACACAGTATCAAAAGCCTCATTAAATATAGAGAATTATAACTACCACTTTCCCTCCATCCACTGGGCAGGTGACTGTCTTAGAATGAGATCACATCAGTGAAAAAGGACTTTTCCTCTGTATACCCTTGCTGGCTGTCCTGCCTTTCAATAGTGCCTCATATAATTTTCTCCAGGGTTTTCTGTAAGCTTCCTGAATCAGAGGGCAGAGAGGTTCTTCCAGGGACCAGTTCTTTGTGCCCTGTGTTAGTATGAGATTGCTTTTGAAGATGCATGATTCTCTCTGATTACCATATAGGCATTTTAAATTGATCTCTTGGGTGGAATATCTAATTTCTACCTGTCCATCTACAAATGGGGCAAAGATTGTAATTATCACATAATGCAGGATTCATTGATTTTACCAAAATGGAGGTTCAGCCCTTAAAGGGTGGCCTTTGATGTGGCTGGAAGTTGCCATTTTACAGCTTTGTATGATTTGGACAGCACAGTGTTCAAGGAAGAAATATGTGAGGCAAGTGAGGCAAGTCTTAGGTACAAGCCCTTTTCTACCTGACTAGTCTGTGCCAACAAAATAGATAACCTGTCCTATGCTGTATTACGAATAAAGGCAAGGTTTAATCATGAAACTAACATTTTAAGTGCAGTGGATTTTAAAGTCCTATTCTGAACTAAAAGGAACGATGGAAACAAAGCAGTCAGAAGGAGTCTGGATGCCACTTTCAAGAGCACAAAATTCTCAGTGATGTCCTGTGGGGCATGAAAGATGCTCATAATCTCAGGATTAGTGTAGCCCTACACTGATGTCACTAAAGAAGAATATAGCATGGAATGATTTGATTTGTAAGCTTTTGTTTGTCTTTTGGTGTTCCTAAGGTAGGTTCCTAAGGTTGCCCTGAAACAGAGCAAGACGCTAATTCTTAACTAACTTGCTATTGCTCTCTAGATTGCACTGTAGCAGTCACCTCTATTCATCTCCAGGACAGCTGAATGGTAAATACGTCACTGTGTCCCATGGCAAAGTCCCACCTGTGGCCACTGACTTCCTATGCAAGCAGAAAAATACGCATCAGCATTCAAGAGCTGAAAACTGAAATGGAAAACATTTAGAATTGAAGAAAAGCTCTGACTCCATGCAAGAAAGCTATTAAGTGTTAAAATGTATTATCCATAGAAATGCAGTGGCTTTTCACCACTTGGGAGTGCTGCACTGTGTACTGCCCATTATCCAACTGTTTGTACTAGGTGATGCTAATGATTCCAGTTTTGCAATGTGTGAGTTTTTCTAATTTGGGGAAGCATAATTTGGGTCTCTGTGGTTCTACAAGCCCTAGCATGAAGCAGTGGCTCTGCCTGTTTATGCTGCAAATTGTAATGAGCAGAGAGTGTGCTTGTGCTGTGCTGCTTTACAGACCAGTTGGTCCCTGCAGGTTGCTCCCCAGTGCTTTTTGGTAGAAAATAAAAACTGTTGTAATTTATACTTAACTATTTTCATTCCCACAAGTAGTGTGGGGAAAAATAAAAGGATAAAAATGGGGAAAAAGCAAGGGTATGTATGACCTGAGCCACTCAAACTCCACCTCAACATGAATATGTAGTATAAAAATAAGTCAAGAATGGGAAGAAGTTAGGAAAGATTGCATTGTAACTGCTGGGATCAGGCAATAGGCTGAACCTGCCTTGTCCCTTGTAGGGACATCTGTTGGGTGAGATCTCTGTGTATGCTGAAAACATTTATTGGGGTTTAGAGCTTGTCTATGCTTTGAACACATTTTTGCAGGCAGATACTCAGTGATGCTCCTCAAACCTTAGGCTGTCACAATTTTATATTAACTGAGAGTGCTGTTCCACAAACTGTCTGTGAGATCCTTCTGGGCACTGGCAGTGCCTGCAGTGGGGAACAAACTGAAATATTAGTGGAGGGGTCTCCCTCTTGCTGTTGGGGTGTGTCCCTGAAAAGGTCAATCAAAATCCCTCCAAAGCAGGGCTGTTCAGTAAAGGGTCCCTGTAATGTGACACTGACAGGCTGGTGGAGCAAAAGGCTTTCCTGGGCTGCTGATAGACAAATCTGATACCAAGGGGTGAAGGAAATCTCCCCTTTTCATGTGACACAATCCCATTTGTCTTTTGTACATAAGTCCTGCTAGGTTTCTCTTAAGGTTCTTTTAGAGACCTCAATGCCACCATTTAAAATGTTTCCTATAAGCAAGGCAATTTTTATACTTCCAGAGTGCAGAAAAGAGAGACCACCTTGGGATCCATCCTGAAGATGCTGCTGCTAACTGCTGCTCAGCATCAAGCACAGCCAGTGAATGTCTATTTGGTGCTCTGGCTTGCACTGAACTTTGACTGTATTCACACCAGTTTTTCAAAAATCATCTGTGCATCATATCCAGATTTTTTTACTAATTTGAATATGCACAGGGGATACAATGTTGCAAAATGTAAATGAAGTATTACTCCGTATAACTAACAATATTTTGCTGACTGGCTGTGATGAAATATCCCATTGCTTTACACACCTGCCATGTCACACACATACACCCCCTCTAACAAGTTCCCTCTTATCCTACTGGCCTTTGGAATGGTGAGCTCTTTGGAACAGAAATTTCACATTATTTTTGCACATATTCATTGTTTCTAGAACCACAGACATGGTTCTGGCAATCCATCCATGCTACCATTATACATAAAGTCCTAAATAAAATGCTTTTGTATAATACGGGTAATTTCTAAATTGCTGTAACCAAGAGCCAAGCTGTGCCAGGGATTGACAGTCCAGAATATTAAGTTTCTCTTGCTTATCTTGCTCATCAACACTCGCAAACTGTTCCTGCTGCAAAGGCAGAAAATATATAGAATAGAAATATTAGTATTGCTAAAATCCATAAAGCCATTAATCATCTGGAATGTTTTAACTCCTAGATAATATTTGGCCACCATTAATAAATGAAAAAACTGCTGGTGCAGATGTAGTCTTAGAAGACACTATTACCCCAGAAGATCACAAAATGTTTTTTGCATTTACAATTAAAGTTTTAGCCCTGGATTCAATGTCTTCTGATATCTAGAGGAAATGAATAGTGGATTTCAAATCAACCTTCTTGTCTCTGGATATTTTTGTATTGACCGTTAGAACACCTCCCCAGAAATCTTCATCAAAGTATCTCCCAACAATCTTTTGTTGTTGAAGCTTTTGTAATGTGAGCAAGAAATCTGATATTGGAAATCAGTGATTAGTTTACAAAAGTGTTTTACTAGGTATTATGCTGGAGAGGTGACACAGGAAATAAAGAACTTTTGACAACAATAAAACCACAACGTGAGCAAGTTTAGGGGTTCAGCAAAGCTACCCATTTCTTTGATTTCTCGCAGGTGATTATAATTCTGCTGATGCCAGCCCTTTATCTCTAACTAGGACAGGTTACACATCAGCAAAAGTGTGAGCACTCAAAACACTCCTGAGGTATATGATGGGATGCAACCAATTCATTATCACAGGAGCATGACAAGGCAGGCAGAGAACTGGCAGGGCATTCAGAGTTTTTATTAACATACAGTCATTCTCTATCTGCTTTCATTTTGCCTTACTCACCAGGTTGTGCACAAGCTACAGAGGGAATTAGTCAAAATTCCTCCACAACAACCTTAAATTAGGTGCATTTAACCACTGAATCTTGATTATCCCTATTTTATGGCCCATTTCTCAACAAAATAAAACAGCAATTTTGAAGAAGTAAAATGCAAGAATCATCATATTGCAATAATGCACCAATTCTACATTTGAAGTATGCAAATCACAAAGGTGACAGCCTGACAACCAAAAAGCCCTACATCTTTAGCAGTGAGAATACAGAAAATACCTTAGAAGAAATTTATGCATTTAAAAAAAATAGAGATAGGTTATTACAATTCACGTCTCTCTCAGTCTTGAAATCTGATGTCACATATGCTGTTAGAAAATGCAGAGACTGACATAAAAATATTAATAAGCAAATGTAGCTGTAACTGTAGGTGCAAACCACTGCCCTTGTTCTCACTGGCTGAAATGGGAGAATAGTGTGGCCAGTCTATGTTGCAACTATTGGTGAATTAATACTACTGAGCAAGCTGACCTTGTGGGTTTATCTCCCAAAGATTTTTTTCCATTAAAAAATATGGAATCAATGAACTTAAAACTTTTCACAGGAAAGCATTTAAATGAGTAGATTTCCCTTTTCACAAGAAACCATTGAAATGAGTAGATTTCCCATTTCAATGAAGTTTAACAATTTATACCAATGCTTTCTAAGTGTTAATCTTTTGTAGTTCAAAATGAAAATGTCTATATTTTGGGGTGTCTATTTTCATGAATAAATAAAATTTGATCATAAGAGATGACATGGATAAAGGATAATAAATTTTTTTGCCCAGCAAAACCATTTTTCATTTTACTGGAAGTTGTTGAAAATTTGCCATCCAGGGAGCGAAAATAAAACCGATATAAATATCTGGGATTTGCATGTTTTTGTTTCTGTGGCTCTTACCAGTCCCTCCAAGCTGACAGTCTGAACAGGAGGATTTGCTTTTTGCTCTCTATAAATAATACAAAATCAGGAACGGCAGTAGAATGCTATATTAAACTCATCATGTCACCTCTGACTGCTCTGTAACACATCTATCCATGCCATGGAATGCCCAAGGTTGGATGGGTTGGAGTATTTCTGGGGGTGGTAGGGTAGTAATACACACAAGATGGATCAGGGAAGAAGTCCTGGCTAGTCACACTTCACAAGAATTCATTTTTTTGCTGCATGCAAAAAGCTTTCTTCTTCTGTGTGTCTGCACAACTTCACCTCCTGCTCTTTCTCTCTCCTCCACATCAAGTAATGGCAATTCCAATTCTTGATTCAGCCCCTCTCTCCCCTATCATCTCCACTTAAGCAGTGAAGGAAAAGAGCTTCAGGGAAATGACAGAGAAACACAGCAAGAAAGACACAAGCTTGGTTCAGTATCAAGTCCAGACATTTATTGTCAAAGCCTGGCAGCAATCAGCTGCCAGGAAACACTTTTAGCAAATAATTTGCATTTTGTTCCTTATACCATTTTTATCTGTTAGGTGAGTTGCAGAAGAATAATGTCCATTTTATGCACAAGTGGTTTCCCATATTGGTTTTTGCATATAATATATTGGCATATTTCTGAATGAGTTCTTCTGCTTTTATTAGAAATACATACATTCAACAAACTGGGAGAGTGTGGGCATTGCAGCTCCTTGACTTGGCCTGTTTTTTATCCTGTGGACTAAAGGGAATCATGAACAGCAATGTCTTGGTGTCTGCAACATTTTCATTTGCAGTTGCCAAGCACAGCTTTTGATTAAAATACTGGAGGTAAATATTACCCAACTACCAGAAACACACACACAGACACCTTTTTTTAAGGTGACTGCAACAGATTACACTGCTGCATGACTTTAAAAAATAACCCCAAGTTTTGAATAGTTTGAACTCCAGATTTTGGCTTACCTGTTCAGAGCAACCTGGCTCCTTAATGCAGTGATATCTGTGGGGTGCTTCTGGAAGAACCTGGCATACTCAGTGCTATTATAGGCTTTCCTCAGACTTTTTCCATCCTCTTATTTCATTGCAGTTTCTGCTTCAAAGTAAAGATGACAGGGATGGGTAGGAGAAACTATGAAGTTATACTGTCCTCTCTTTCTCCCTCCCCCCACCCCAAGCTTTCTATCAGGCTCTGAAAATCCTTTTCTAAATATTTTAATCTGTCGGTCTTTAAAAGCTCACTTCTCCAGTGAACAACTGAGTAATTATGTCCATATTAACAAAACTAAATATTCAAACACATTGCTGAATAATGTATTATTCATAAATTCCTTCAATAAATATTAATTGGCCTCAAAGGAATTTGTTTATCACCAAAACCACACCTTCTGAGGCACCTCATTGGATATGTGCTATGCTTTTGTGCAACCTGTTGTCTGAGCATATGGTATTCAGTAGGTGTTTTAATCTTTTATTTTCTTTTAAAATGTGGAAAGCTGCAGTGCTGTCTATAGGCACTGGGTGCATCCAATATGTTCTTTCTGTACACATTCTCAGAAACCCTTCTGCCTGCTTCTAAAAATACTTATCTGAATCTGCATACACAAAAGACCTGCTGTCTCTTGCAGATTACTTTTAATGAAATACGCTAGGCAGGGAGAGAAATTGAACCGTTTCTATCACTAGGTGCAAATGTCCAGGCTGGTAAATCTTGACAAATCTCAATAAACTGCCTTGATTCTGTGTCATGGGACAGGGCTTTTTAACAGAGCAGCTGGTTTCAAACAACTCATATTTAAAAAAGAAGTGCTATTTTTAATCTAAACCTAGAATTCCTCCCTGGAAACAACACACTGTCCATTGCCCACTACAGAATGACTGCTTAGACAGATTTATTTTTCTCCATTAGCTGTAGAGGAAATTCAAGAAAAACAATTTTCTTTATGATGAAAGTAATTTTTTTTTAGTTTTTTCTTCTTCCTAATACACCTATATAAAATACAAAAGGGCTGAATATTATAAGTTGAACTAGTGCAGAGAAATAATGCTGAACAAGACACACAAGCCCAACACAGTCCTGCAAAGGGCACAGGCAAAAGGCACTGCCACAGGCACTTATTTCCTCTGGATTATAGAAGGGACTAAACTTGCAAGTAAAATAAATAGTAAGATTTTACTGCCCAAGAATTCCTGCTCAAAATTGCCTTTCTTATCAAAGGGATATATTTCTGATCAGAAAAGACTTTTTACTAAGGAAGGGTCAATTAAATCTCTCTAGTGTAAAGACTGACAAAATGATGATATTCAGAAAACCTTCCTTCTACAACCCTATATCCCACTATAAACTCTTAGTTTTGCACACAGTGTAGGAGCTTTTATTGATTTCCTGCAGGCACCACACCAGAAGCACCAGGAAATGTTCTTCCTTCCTCAGAATGATTCCCTGAATCCCAGATAGCCACATACCCAAAGGCAACACTGAGCTCAGCAGCAGCAGATCTTGTGGTATCTTTAAAGCCAGTGCAGACTGAGAACATTTGTTCACTCTGGCAATTTTTCTGGCTTTTCTGTCCTACCAAGCAAATTGATTGAAATATTCCCAACTTTTTCTTGGATCAGAGTACATTCCCCTATCCTCTGCATGGAAAAAATGTTAAGGAAGAAGTAATGTGCAATACCCTGCAGAAAGAGGAGAGAATTGTCCTTCTGTGGTTTCCCATGTCCTCATGACATCAATTTAGCCCATGCTCAAACACTTCCTTCTTTAGGGTCATCTATCAAAGTAAGTAAACACTACAGCAATGCTGCTCTCAGCACTGCTGGGTCCAGTTTAGTGCTCTGGAACAGACTGGCTGCTCCTTAGGGCACACCCTGCTTTACTCGGGAAAGTATTTTCCTTCCTAGTATCCACATTTACACTGGATAGTTTTAAACCACAGAATTACAGAATGGTTTGGGTTGGAAGGAATCCCAAAAGTCACCTAATTCCAACCTATTCCACCATGGGCACGGATACCTTCCACTGTCCCAGGCTGCTTCAAGACACTTCCAGGGATGGAGCAGCCACAGCCTCTCTGGGCAACCTGTGCCAGGGCCTGACCACCTTCACAGGGAAGAATTTCTCCCTCCTAATATCTGGTCAAAACATAATCTCTTCCAGTGTAAAGCCATTGCCCCTTTTTCTGTCACTCCATGCTCTTGTCAAAAGTCCCTCTGCAGCTCTCATGTAGCCCCTTCAGGTACTGAAAGGCCTCAGTAAGTCCACGCTGAAGCTTCTCTTATCCAGGCTGAACAAGCCCAATTATCAGCCTTTTCTCACAGCAAAGTGGTTCCATTTCTCTGATACTCTTCATGGCCCTTTCTTGGACTCACTCCAGCAGCTCCAGATCCTTCCTGTGCTGGGTCCCTGAGCTGTAGGCGTCACTGCAGGTGGGGTTTCACCTGAGCTGAGCAGAGAAGATGAATCTCTCTGTTGTCTGCTGCCCATGGGACTTTTGATGCTGCCCAGGACATGTGTGGTTTTCTGGGCTGGCAGCTCATATTGCTGGATCATGTCCAGCCCCTCATCCACCAGCACCCCTAAGTCCTTCTTGGCAGAGTTTCTCTCCATCTTTTCATCCTCAGCCCAGGTTGATACCAGGGGCTGCCCTGATCCAGCACTTGGTCCTGCCAAATCTCATGAGATTTCCATGGGCCACATCTGGACCTTGCCCAGATCTCCCAGGATATCCACATCCTTTATGTGTGTCAACTGCACCACTCATGTGGTATCTGGAATGTACAACTCTGGAAGTCTCACCTGAGCTGGGAGGATATCAAGCTGAACCCTGAGAGAACACAAGATCATGACAGACCATACAATTCTTTGTTCCATGGCTCAGAAACTCGATGCACCCACAAGAAAGGAAACTGTACAATGAACTCTCAAAGCAAGTAATGGTGCAGGCGAGGACAAGGGATATGGCAGAATTCTCATTTCCTGAGGAGACTGTCTTTTCTGCACAGATCAACAGAGCCAGTTGGATGTGAAAAGGCATATTAAGGGTATGGTGACATAATCTCTAAGCCCTCCACGCCCTAGGGGCTGCCCTGACACTGCCCCACACCACCCATGGGCTGCAGCTCAGGGCATCTCCTGCTGCTTTGAGGCAAAGTCATAGGGTAAACTCTTGCATAAGTACAGCAGATAGAAATTGCCTTGATATGTCTCCTATCAATTTCATCACAGCCAGGGAACACATGAGGATGGACAATATTCCAAACTAATTTAATCTTCATGTTTTGTGGCTGCCAATGTCCTTAAATCCAGTTTGAGGAATTGTTTGAGATGATACAGAGGAGAGAGTAATAAAAAGAAACAAAAATTAAGTGCAGGAGGGAAAGGCTAAGGGCAGTGATGATTATCCATAGATTGGAACCAGAAGAGTTGCAAAGGCTTCCAAACCCGAAATTGGCCGTCACCAAACTGAGGTTTCAACACTGCCTAGAATAATAAGAAAGCAATACTAGGATCAGTGGATATTCAAAAGAAAGACAGTGAAAAACATTTTATAATGTTCCTAAGGTCTTTAAAATATTATAGTCAAAAGACATCACTTTATTACAAAATCAGAAAAGAAGTACAGGAAACTATTCCATTTAAATGAATGCACTCCAGAGTGCATATATCAATACTATCAAAAGTACTATAAAACAAGAGAGATTTCTGCTGCAAAACCTTTTTTTTTTGTAGACAAGAATGTTGTAATGAATGCAGGTGTATAGGATATAAACAGGAATTGCAGTCTATTTTATACTCAAAACTTATTAAGAAATGAAAGTGAAAAAAAATTCAGAGTAGATATGTAATTTTTTTAAGCTCTGTGTAGCCCAAGATCATTCCCTAAATCCATAGCATCAGGCTTTTGGTTTCCAGAGGTTTTTTTGGTGGAAGGGGAGTTTAGCATGGAAATATTTTATGTCATTGAACTTCCTTATTAAATATGATCCTTAGTAGTTTATTTTTAGAGTTAAAACAAAGAGAAAGGCAGGTGTTGCACAGAAAAATTATGGTGAAATCAATGAAAAAGCTAATGTTGAAAACTACAGAGACATTAGTATTGTTTTAATCTGCCAGAAACCTGCACTCTAAAAAATTCCAAAAATATAGGTTTTACCACAGATTCTGGGCATTTAAAATCTGTTCCTGTCTTTTATTTCTGTTAAAAAAAATTCTTCAATGAAACACTTAAAAAGCACTTTGAAAAAGCAATTGCATGTCTCGTTTTCAATGTCCAGTGAACTTTTGGAAATGAGCCCAAATAAAATCTTGGTGGGATTTGAATTTCAGGTCAACCTTTGCTATATCTTTTCCACAATGCTTCAAATCTATGTTAAAACCAATTCCTGTTAGGCAGTTGTTCATGTTCTGGTGGCACAGGCAGGGGTGTGGCACAATTTCTGCAGATGTTTTTGCTGTTGCAGTCCTGCTGAAGGAAGCAACATTTCTGAGCTAAGGCACAGCTTCAAGCTGATTATCAGACCTGAAGGTCGGATCTACATAATGCCTCCTAACAGAATAATACAGAATAATACAACATGGCCCCCAACAGAAATTTGTTCATTCCTCCCATCTAAAAGCATTATATCTAGACACTTGTATAAAAAGAATTATCTTCCCAGGTGATAGACAAAATACCATCTTGGATCTGGAAACTATTTTACAGTAGAATCATGCTACAGTAGAATAAAATAAACATACCAAAAAATTCACAAAGAAGCACAGGAACAGTACTTCCTTTTACTCTCAGAGTGTAAAAATAATGTAATTTTAGTTTCCAAAGAGCAACCACATGTATACCTGTTATTTAATGACATTTACATCAAACAGATGTATATCAAGATATTTGACTATATATGTATATTCGTGTGTATATAAATACATATAGTTCTATATGCATGTAAACATATTTAGTAATGTAGTAATGAACACAAATAGCTGTATTTAGACATATGTAGGGAGACAAATATACATTTAAATTATTACTCATATCTGGATATTTATATACTTGGATAATTTAGACATACTGTTATATGACCTGTTATTATTTCTTACCAACATACCTATGTCTGTATATGAGAAACAGACATTTAATGATGAATTGCAACAAAATTTCTCTGAGTAACTTCTGCTGTACTTTGGTACAACTCTGGTGTCTACTTCATGATCCCAGATTTCAGCTGAGTGTGAGAATGGTTCTTTCTGATAGATGTGAGTATCCACAGCATTACATCCAAAAGGAGCAAAATATCCACACATATGGATTGAAATCAACCTGTGTGAAAACAGCTGAAAGCAAATGACATTAGTACCACATTTAGAGGGTTTGTTTTTATGATGTGCATGCAGTTTCAAGCCATTTGAAATCTAACTGCTGTATCCTTGAGTGGCTTCTTGAGTAGAAAAAGCTGCTGAGCCTGGCAAAGCTGGGCAGGGGATGATGTGAAGGGAACATTTGACAATTTTCATTCACCAGAAGGCAATTACCAGCTTGTTTTGTGTATGAACTGAGCATGCAGAACATCAATACCAGTGAACTGTGCATCACCCTGGCAAAGGCACCGCCCAGGAATGGCATTTCCATTGAGGAGAAACACAGACGAGGAGCAGGGATGTTTGTCAGTAGCACCGGCAGAAGATTTAGCAGTTGTTCTCAGAACAGACCACCTGGCTTTGAGTGCTATCCACAAATTATATTTCCTTCTAACATTCATCACCGGATGTCTCATTTTAGTGCATGTTATGTTGCACTGAATTTACCAGTGCTGAATTACTCTGGTGACGGAGTTTTCCAGTGACCATTCTGCAAACTCAGTGTTGACTTTGTCTTGTCTTAGACAACATTAAAAATGTGGAGAAGCTCCCATCTTACTGATTCCTGGGAGTTTTGGGGTGGGGGAAGTGTTAATGTATTCGGGATGAAAAGCCAGACCTGACACAGCCTTCAGCAGCGGCTGCTGCTCAGCTGTAACCAAGCTAAAAAACAGCAAGCTATCTTCTTGTTTTGTTTCATGTCTCTTATCTTTGAATCTATAAAAGCACTTTACATCTCATCTATATATCTTGTTAAACAGCCTTCTGTGGCATACTGTGACAGAAGCTTTGGAAACTTCTAATATAAGTACCAGCTTGTTTACCTTCACCCTCCTTGTTCTAATTGCAGTAATGAGCTGCAGGGGAATTCCTGCTGGAAAACATGTAAGCCCACATGGTTTAAATGACAAATTTTTAATGAGATGAGGAATCAGTTAATTATTTCAGAGAAAGCTTTATACAGAGAAAAGTTTTCGTTTCAGCCACTCCTGAAGATCTCCCAAATTCCATTATTCCATTCAAATATTCTTGAGAGTTTCAGCTAGGAAAAAAAAGAGGAAAAGAAATTTTAAAAAGGGAGGTGGGGAGGAGTACTTTTTTCCTCTGAATTATTGGGTGGAATTACAAAGATCCTTTAAGCTTTTGTCTGCACAGAGCACAGCAAGCTATCCTTACCTGCAACTGCACAAGAAACATGTATCCATGTATCTAGTCAGGTAATTTCTCTAATTCCTCCTTGCTGTATTCCAGGATCGCAGCATCATAATTTCTCCCTTCTATTAAACAGGGGAAATAAAAGCAGTACTCAGAACACAGAAGAAACACTCATCTTTTGCTTTCTAAATGAATCCTGTAGAATTCTGAGAAATCATGTGGGAGTTATTATGTGTGTGATAAAGTCTACTTTTTCACGTAGTACATCTCCAAAATTTAGGACTGCTTTTCAAATATGTGATTCTAGAAAGCTGTAAACAAATATATTTCACCATGATACTTAAGAACATTGTGTTAAAGTATGTATTTGTTAATTTCTAATTTGCCAGACATAAAACACATTGTGGTTTTACCCCAGCCAGAAGATCTACCCCTCAGAGCTGCTCACTCACTCCCCCACCAGTGCGATTAGGGAGAGAATCAGAAAGGTAAAATCTGGAAAAATTGTGGGCTGGGATAAAGACAGTTTTATAGGGGAAGCAAAAGCCATCCACTGAAGCAAAGCAAAATGAGGAATGAATTTCATGCTTCTTATGTTTGGGCAGGTATTCAGCCATTCTCAGCAGATCAGGGCCCCATCACACATCACAGTGACTTGGGAGGACAAATGCCATCACTCCAAATATCCCCTCCCTTCCTTCTTTTTCCCCCCACTTGATAGACTGAGCATGGTCTGGAACATCCCTGGGGTCAGTTGGAGTCACCTGTCCTGGCTGGGTCTCTTCATTCAGAAGGAGGAGCAGCAAAGGCCTTGGCTCTGTGCAATCCCTGCTCAGCAATAACAAAAACATCTCTGTATAATCACCCCTGAGTTCAGCACAAATCCTAAACACAATCCTACACCAGCCCTCTAAAGGAAATTAACTTTACCCCAGCTCAAACCAGCATACACATCTAAATAAATTCAATTTGCTGTAGTAAATATGAACTAGGAAGTGAACTTGCCTGTCACCTATAAATTGACAGGCTATTTCACTTTAAATTTCAAACATTTTCTCAAATAGCCAGATTTCAAGAAAATGTAAACATACTATCCAGTTTCATAATCCATACAAATAGTCAGTTTCAAATTTCACCTTTTTGAGGGAAAGTATATTTCTTTGTAACTACCAGTTAAAAAATCAGTTTCATTCAAAATCTTGAAGTAGAAAAAATAAAGAGGATAAATACTAAAAGGATATTACTGTCATGAAATACTTTACCTGAATTATCACTTCAAAGAAGATGGTTTTTCAAAAGATAGAAACAAGTATATTTGAGATAAAAACATAACAAAAAAAATGGATATCACTTTTTCATAGCATAACACACCAGTGAATCCTGACATCAGAGATGCTGGCAGGGAGAAAGCGCAAATATAGTTAAATGTAGCAAAAGGGATAGGTCACACTGAAATGCAGGAAGGATCACAGTTCAAAAAGAGCTGCTAGGTTTGGAGAGTGTAAATGGGGTGGTGGGGAGTCATTAGGAGTTAAGAGGAAAGAACCTGCAGTGACTCACTCCTACAAGAACAAGCACATCAAAAATGAACTAATGAAAAGAGAAAAAAAAATCTTATAGCAAAATAAAATGCTTGGACTTCAGGTGGGCTAGGCTGAACTTGTGGAGTGGGGACCTCAAAGGACACTGAAAGGCAAAGAAACTCAGGAAAGCTAGCAGACCTTTAAAGAGCATTGTCCATAAGAACAGCCCACTCTGCTGTGAAGGCAGACAAGTCAGTCTGTCAGGACTTGGCTAAAAAAGACATCATGGCAGAACTCCAGCATAAAAATGCAGGAAACAGGTCTGGAAGCAAGGACAGAGTGCAAAGGAGGAATTTAGCAGAGTTAACTGGGCATGTAGGGCTGGTGTCATTCAAGCCAGAACTCAGCCCAAGGACAGAAGAAGGGCCATGAATCACACACACCTTCAAAAAAGGAGGTCCTCTTCACAGGGAATGACCTATTAATCAGTCAGCCTCATCTTGACTCTTGATAAAATCACAAATAGAGTCCTCTTCCAACACATTTTTGGGCATATGAAAAAGTAGAAGGGGACTGAGTACATTCAGCATGGCTTTATCACAGATGGAGCATGCCTGACCCAGTTTACTTTCTGTGACAAAAAATGCTGGATTAGTAGGGCAGGGGAGCAGTGGACTAAGCTAGATTTGGCCAAGGCTGGTCAAAACTTTATATCTCAATCTGATTGTGTCCAAGTTCAGACAGTACAGCCTGGTAAGAACTGGCCTGCTGTGGTTTTATTGCCGAACCAGTCCTTAACCTCTCTCAGTGACCTGCAGGACACACTGGTTGGGCAAGTCCATCAGCTTTGAAGGCAACAGAAAATTTGAAGGATACTTGAGAACGGGCAGGACAGGGCAGGGGAAATAGGGCCAACAGGGTCTCCATAAAACTCAGGGAAGAGCGATGTGCAGCTTTGACCTGGGAATGCAGACCCAGCCAAGAAGATAGTAACAGCAAACCATGCAAATGCCTTTTGAATGGCATAATCTGGAGGTAAATAATAGCCTTTTACTCATGAAAAGGCAGTGGAACAAGTTGCTCAGAGATGTTGTATCACCTCCTTCTTTGGAGATTTTCAAGAACCAATTGGAAAAAGCCCTGGGCATCTAGGTCTGATCTCAGTTCTGACACTTTGAACATGAGATCACACTTGACACCTCCTGAGATGCCTTCCTGCCTGAATTACCCTTGTGACATTACTACAAAATACTCTTCCTGTGAATATGAGGGAAATGTAAAGGATATATGAAAATGAAAATCACTAGCAGTGCCAAAACACAATTAGCATATGAGCTCTGGTGTTCCTCATGTCTAATTTGTTCTGCATAGATCAGTTCAGAATAAAAGTAACTGCAAATATTTACACCTATTTCCTATGTCCTAGCAGAGGGGGCCAGTTCTGATGGGCTGAAAAAGAAAATACCTGAAATCCATAGAAGAAAGGAGTGGCTCTCTGAAAAATTGACATGCAATTATTTGCAAAGTTGGTAAGAATGATCTGAAGTAAATGCAAAATGCATTACACATAATGGAGAGTTAGGTTCTAGGATAGGGTGGGATGTTTTGAGACAAATTTCTATTTCACCAATGGAAATGTATCTTCACCAGAACAGTAATTGGGGCGATGTAGATGATACTGAATTACACTCTTCTTCAAATGAAATCCTAGTAATTTGCTATTTTAAGCAAAATCTTTTGAAATTTTTCAATATGACAGTCAGCAATTTTTTACAATTTCATTACAATATCTGTACTGTGAACTGAAATACTGTGGATTTTACCATTCTTATGAAAAGGAAAAAAATATTTTGCTGAAATAATGACAGGACATGTACTTGAGCATTGTACTCTTTTTTTTTCTTTACTGATCTTCTTTCAGCATGAGCAAGAATTGGACAGACTGAAAATTTACTCTAGAGATGCCCATCTTGAAACATTTTATACTTTCCTAAGGGGTCAGGGCTTATTTCCTAAGAACTGATTTGAACCTTCTATATCAAAGAACAGGGGTGAGCAGCAGTATAATGGAGTAATATATACAAAAGTAGTAGCAGTAATTTGTAATTTAATGATTACTCAGACTTTCTTTCTGCTAATTATTCCATTAGAATGGCATGAAAAAATACCTGCTACTGATGGAAACATGTTCCAGCTGGAACAATGAAATACTGCCAATAAAGCAAATTGGAAGACTGCAGTCAGGATAAGGCATACTCTGAATTGCCCTAGCCATAATGCACCATCTCAGAACCCATTATATTAGTTTAAAAACACAACTTTTGTGATATTCGTGCTTTGTTTATTTTATTTCATAAAGTGTGCCATAGTTCCAATGCAACTTTTCAAGAGAAGCTCTGGCGATTAAGGCATGTAATCTCATTTCAAAAATTACTATGCCTGCTTGTGTCCCACAAAATATTTTAATTGGATTTGGTGCCTTTAGCTATGCAGCTAGCCTAGATAGCAATTGGATAGCTAAACACATGGATCTGAGCTTTACAGTGTTGCATACAAATCAAGTCTGAGCTTTGAGTCAAAGCTCTTTTAACAGTTTGTCAAAAATACTTCAACTTTACAGGACCTTGTGATTCATAAATGAAAATAATAGCTTCAAAGAGATTTATTTTGATTGTTCAACTTTTCAAGTACCTCTGCTAACTGAGAAGTGTTAAAAGATGCATCATGTTCCACAGTTGAACACCTTTATGTTTTCAAGACTCCATGTCAGCTTCAAAACACTTTCAAAGCTCTGTCTGGTTTATATGGTGATATTTTTTTGAAAGGTATCACAAGTGCACAACACCTTGAAGAAAACTTAGGTGAGCTCACAATGAATGCCATAGTATGACAATAAGGAAAAACAAAAGAGAGGAATCAAAAAAATAAGAATGAGGTTGTTCAAGCTAAGGGATGCAGTTACCAAATAATTCTTCATGTGTTCTCAAACATTGCTGATTACCAATATTTAAATTGTTTAAATACAAAGTGAGTAACATTAGTGTTTTGTATTAGAAATGCAGGAATGCTTGTATTTATGGCCACACTAAAGCATTTTTTAAAAGCTTCCTGAGAAGTATTTATTTAAAGAAACTTCTCCTGTCAACAATATTTCAGGTCATAGTCTCAAACCTATTTTGATTAGGCATATTGCAAATAACACAGACAACACTTTTGCAATGTTTTTCACTACATCCACAAAGGCAGACATCTCTGCGTTGGACTCACAAAATTATGCTGTTCAAAAGGACAGGTCATTAAAATACTTTCTGTCTTTCATTTATTATTTCCTGCCCTTCTCCTCGATCCCCTTTCTTATGCTCCACCTTACACTTCCTTCTCTGCATACACCAGCTGAATTGGCAGCTATGGAGCCAAAACTGATTCTTGAACCTGATAGGAGTTTTGCTCCTGCCCCTGGTGGAAACATTTCAAAGGAAATGTGCTTTAGCTTGAGAAATTTATTGGAGTATTTTAACCTGTCCTGAATACAGAAGAGGGTCTCTCTTTTGCTGGCTTGCTTTCATCTTCCCAGAATAATAGCTCTGCTGAATATTCTTCCTCTTTCCATTATCATGGGGCACCTGAGAAACCAAAGGTAGGGAACAAAATGGAACATAAGGCTTTGAGGCAAAGCAGTTTCATAGCCTGCTTCTTCAACACTGCCCACGTGTTAGAAGTTAATTTTGTAGAGATTTTGCTACGTATCACACATGAAACAATAATTGCTCTATGAATTATACCATAATGGAATCCATCTCCTCTGGAATAAGACTGCCTGTCTGGCAGTCACTGTGGTGTTCAGTGCAAAAGAATCATAAATGGGACTGAAAACTGCATCTGTTCTCACAGGGTGGTCCTTTTGATTTCCAAGAGATTGCTTTGTGCAGAATGCATTACACAGTGCATGCAAAAATTAAAGTACTTAGGCATTCATCAGTATGAGAGCATTGGGGGCTTTATGTCCAAACCAGCCATAGTATGTGTCATATATCCTAAGGAGCACAGCTTGTAGATTTAACAGTTCTGAAGCTCTTCTTTTTAATTCTTTGGATTTCCTCCCAGCGCCACCTCAGGACAGAAAACTGTCTCTGCCACCAATTACACCATCACCAAAGAAGGTGGGGAGAGGTAGACAAGGACACTTTCAGTCCTGAATCTCCTTTATATCCTCATATCCACTATTTATCTTTGTTTCAGTTACAAGAGAATCTGCAGCTGTACGAAACACTCATCCAGTAAAGCAGACAGCTTCTCCTTTTAGTTATCAAGGTATTAAATGATCGGTCACTCCTTACCTGTGGTAGTGGAAATGAGGGTCCTTTGGATAGCCTACTGGCAGACATGTGCCAGAATTCTTTTGACCTAATAACGTATTATTGTGTTTATTAACAATTCATCTGCAAATTTTCTCATTCCTGCCCCCTTGCAATCAGTCCCTCCAAGTACAGTGTGTAGTAGGGATACACTTTGAACATCCTGCAAGCATTTATGAAGGACCACCAGTATTCCACTCTCTGTATTTCACCAGTGGAGAACTACTCTGATTATCCAGTGTCTTCATTCAAACAGTGCAAAAATTTAAAGTATCCATAGTGAGAAGCCAGGCTAAGAAAATGCTGCTGCTAAAAATGTCACAGGAAACAAGCACACAAGCATATCACCTGCAAAAAATGTTATATTGATGTTACGGTTATTTCAGTGCTAGGGAGAATTCCAGACCCTTGGATTTAGTCCTAACTTCAGGGAGAGAAAGCGAAACTCCTTTCAATGAACTGCCATGAAGATAATTAGAAAGAAGGAACATGTCTCTTTTATAAAGATGCATGATACAGTAAGGACTGTTCAGCCTGAATATGATAAAGCTCTGGGGAGACCTTGGAGCTCCTTCCAGGACCTAAAGGAGGCCCAGGAGAGGTGGAGATATACAAGGGCCTGCAGTGTCAGGACAGGAGACATTTTTTTTGTACTAAAAGAGAGCATGGTTTAGACCTGATATTAGGAATAAATCCTTCTATGTGAGGGTGGTCAGGCCCTGGCACAGGCTGCCAAGAGAAGTTGTGGCTGCCCCATCCCTGGAAGTGTCCAAGATCAGGCTGGACAGGGCCTGGAGCAACCTGGGACAGTGGAAGCTGTCCCTGCCCTGGCAGGGAGTTTTAACAAGATGGATCTGTAAGTCCCCTTCTAATCCAAATCATTCTATGATTCTATGATTCTATGATTCAAGATCTGTCAAAAAAAAGTATAAGCATCAGTAGATAGAGTTCCTCTGTTTTGGATAAATCTGGAGAATTTTGATACCTCCATGCTCAATTAACTCATCGTTAGTGACCTTAACTGGGCCCATTCACAGTTTAGCTGGGCTACAGATGCAGATTTTTTCCAAAACTTTTTATCACAATATTTCCATCACAGCTGTAATTATTTACTTTACAGAAGGTCTCTGCAAAAGGGCTCCTGTCAATCTATTCCAGCAGACAAGGCCACAGGAAGCCATCCAGCCTCAGAGCATAAAAGCTTCCATGTTCAGAGCACAGAAGTCTTCTCACAGCCCAACCAGGGCTCAGTTGTAGGGGTGCACTCACAACACCTCAGCTGCAGAACTGCTTGTGATAGACTTCAGGCCAGACCTAGAAAGCACTTCCAAATTCCAGCTCCTTCTTTCAAATTTTTTTACAGTTTACTATCCAGACTCCAAAGCAGGTGATTAACCACACATAAAAGGGTGTCCTTTCTCTTGTTTTTCATAGTGACCTCTTCTACTGCATCCAACTTTCTACAGGCACACAAGACCGTGTATTGATGAAAAAAACCCCACTGGATAGCAACAGGAAATGGAAGAACATGAAGCATAAGCAGAGAAGGTTATTCTCAAAATCTTCCACCATGTGGCATACTGACATTATTCACAATGAACAGAGTAGTGGGTGCATGCCTACATGCACCACTGCACCACTGCATTTTGGCAGAGCCAATTAGACCAACTTCAATATTTGCATCCAACTTGTCAAACTAGCTGTATAACTAGTAATAGGCAATAAAGGCCCTTCATTAGCTCAAGCAGTCAAGCAGTGATTCATCAGAAGCCAAAATTACAATAAGTTCCATTAGCACCCTGTGCCTCAAGGTTAGCATGTGGGCACAGTGCCTGTGGTATAAACAAGCAGAAGGATGTTAAAGTAAGAATGGAAAAGTGCTTCTTCCTTGCACTTAGAAGATACTGTTAAAAAAGGGAACGAAATCATTTTCACCATTCTGCAAGAGTTCTTGACATTTTCACTGGTTTGAATCAAGTCTATATTTCAAACCCTAAAAAAGCTTGAAAAGCAAAAATCTTATGCAAATAAAATAAAAGGGAGTCAATCAAATTCTTTGGTTCAATAATTTGGAAGACTTGCTATATTTCATCTATACTACATACTATAGATCATGTTTGGTGTCCACATAAGCAAATTCTCAAAGCTGTTCTTTAAATTGAAATGTTTTCTTTTACACATTTTTTTTCTTGTAACGGTAGTCTCATTGAAAGGGACCTTCATGCTCAACCAGTTTATGTTGTAATGACTGAAGTGTTTTCCTCTTAAAAAGTAATTTGAAAACCATTCAGCTAGCTATGCTTCTATTGATGTGACTGAAGGGTACCTTTTTGCAAGGCTGATCTTCCAAAACAGTCATCCCATAATCAAAAGATATTGAAGGAGATGTAATATATCAAGTAAAATGGGAGGAAATTTTTGTACGTTCTTCATGGTACAGGCCTTACAATTACTTTACTGTATCTTTACTCCACTAGAAATAGAGTTTAAAATCATAGTACTATCAGGTACCCCCAAAATTACTCATTTACGGAGGTACATGTTTGCTCTGGTCTGTGCATGTCTTTATCATTAGCAGGTGCTGCAGCACAGCTTCATTTACTGAAATGTGTACATAGCACATCCAGTGAGTCCCACAAAGGTTCTGAAATCGAATACCATTCACAACAAAATTGCCCAATTTTATCTTTGAAGAGCTGACTGTGTTTGAAAAATGTGCATTGTGCTTAAAAATAGCAATAGGATGAACACAATGAGGATTATCATATTACTGATGAGACTATTCTGCTGAAAAGGGCAGAGTCAGGCAACTCATAGCTGTTCTATTTGTAGAGAAATATGCTGGGATAATCCCACATCAGCCACACAAAAAAGTTACATTTCCCTCTTTGCACTCTCTGACTCATTTCTTAAGGATTTTTATCAGTGTCCTTTTAATTTCCTTTTCATTTTCTTCAAGACTCAAAAAGGAAGACAATACAGTATAAATTAGTCCAGTCTTGTCCTCATATAATTATTTCTTCTTTTGAAAAATAATTATCTTCACAACCCGAGACTGTGTTTGCAGCAAAGTGAACAAAAAAAAGAAAATCTTTGAAGACATTTTCATGTAGCAAGGAAGGACACAGGTTCTTTAGGACAGGCAGGGAAGATGAGGGGTCACCCTCTATGTCAATGACCAACTGGACTGAAGTGAGTTCTCCTGGGAATGGATGGATGAGAAACTGTTTGACAGATGATGGACTAGGATTTAAGGGAAGTGACCAGGATTAAAGGTGACTTTGTTGTGTTCTGCTCCAGGCCATCCCACCAGGAAGACTGAGGGGATGATTCCCTCTACATGCAGGTAACAGCAGCCTCTCATTCCAAAGCCCTGGTTGTCACAGGGGGCCTCAACCACCCTGAGATCTGTTGGAGGGGCGATACAGCAGGAATAAGCAAGTCAAGGAGGTTCCTGGAATGTGCTGATAATTCCTTCTTTCTCCAAGGAATAAAGGGGACAAGAAGGAGAGTATCAATGCTAGATCTTGTTCTCACAACAAGGAGGGGCTGGTGGAGAATGTGAAGCTCAAGGGCAGCCTGGGTTGAAGGAACCATGGAATGATGCAGTTTAAGATCCTTTGGGCAAAGACAAGAGGGCATGGCAAGATCAGCACCCTGGACTTAAAAGAGCAAACTCTGGCCTCTTCAGGGACCTGCTTGGTAGAGTCTCATCAGATAAAATGCTGGAGGAAAGAGCAGCGCAGTAAAGCTGTTTGATATTCCAGGATCACGTCCTCTGAGCTCAGGAGCATCCTAAAGGCAGGCAGAAACACCAGGAGGCCTGTGTGGATGAACAAGAAGCTCCTGGACTAACTCAAGACACAAAAATGAAGCCTAAAGAGGATGGAAGCAGAGACAGAAAGTCTGGGAGGAATACAGAGAGACTGTCCGAGCAGCCAGGAATTGAGATAGGAAGCCTAAAACCCAGAAAGAATTAAACTCTGCCAGAAATGTTGAGGGCAATAAGAAAACTTTCTATAGACATGTTTGTGATATATGTATTGAAGTAATTAGTGTTTTATTGTAAAAATACAGTATAAAACCTTTTATATATTAGAAATATAAAACTGCCTGGGGATTGTGAAAACTCCTGCCAGGAACTCAGGAAGAGAAGTCATTTACAAGAGAACTAAGGGTGACACTGAGAGGAGATGAGTCCACCCCACCATAATGAGCCTGACAACGACCCAGCAATTATCACCTCTTATGTATCTGATCTAGCTCATCAAGACAGTGCATCTCAATGCCCAGTTCCTGAAAATCCAATCAAACACCCTTCCCTTCATGGAAAACTGATCAACAGACCAGCAGCAGAGATATGAATATGTAAAACCACAAAAGACACAAAAGACTGAGGCTGTTCAATGCCCAGCCAGAAAAACTGTATAAAAACTGTCTCCCAGAGGACCAATTTGTGAACTTGTAGGGGATTGGTGTGATAGAGGCCATATCCATGGTTCACCCAGTGTTGATCCTGGGCTTGACATTGATTTTGCTTGTGGCTATCTCAAATTTTGACACTGCAATTTTACAATAAATTCCTTATTGATAAAATTGGCTTATTTCATTTATAACATGTTGATGATAAAAGGATGGCTGTAAAAAAAGGTAGCCTTCTCTGGAAGGAAACAGGGGACCTAGTTACCTGGGACATGGAAAAGTTTGAGGTACTCCATGCCTTTTTTGTCTCAGTCTTAACCACCCAAGTCACAGGAGGCACAGACAAGGACTGGGGGAATGAACCATCCACTGCAGGAAAAGATCAGGTTCCAGGACATCTGTGGAACCTGAAGATGCACAATCAATGGGACCTTATGAGATCCTGAGGGTACTGGCAGATGAAGTGGCTGAGCCATTCTCAGTCATGTTTGAGAAGTTGTGGCAGCCCAGCAGTATTCTTACTGACTGGAAAAGGGAAAACGTAAACCCCACTGGTAAAGAGAGGGATAAGGAAGACACAGGGAGATACAGACCAATTAGTCCCCACTATGTGACCAGCAAGATCCTGGGAACTTTGCTAGGACACAGGGACAGCCAACATGGCTTCACTGAAGGCAAACCATTCCTGACGAATTTGATGGCCTTCTGTGATGGGTTACAGCAGTGGTGGATGAGGGAATGGCTGCTAACATAATCTACCTGAACTTGTACAAATCATTTGACAGTGAAATCCTTGACTCTCAGAGTGGTGAGGCCCTGGCACAGGTTTTTCAGAGAAGCTGTGACTGCCCCTGGGTCCCTGGAAGTGTCCAAGGACAGGCTGGACAGGGCTTGGAGAAACCTGGGATAGGGAAGCTGTCTTGAACCAGAGTACAGTGTTTGTAACTAGGTGACATTTAAATTCCCTTCCAAACCATTCTGCTATATTATTTTATCTGTAATCTTTAAAACTCTATCTTGCTGAGATCTAAAAGGTGTAACAGAAAAGAAATTAATACAATAGTTATTTTTTTTCCTAAAGTTTGTTTTAACTGAAAGCTCTGTACTAGGAAAACGGCCTACTCAAAGCAAGGATTCTTAATGATTTTGTGTGTCTTAAATTAATATATCATTGTTATGTTTTTTTCCTTAATCCAAGTGTAAAACATTACATTATTAAAACATTAGTCACCCAACTGAAAAAAAAGAGTTGCATGACTAATCATGTTTTGTCAGTTTTCTCTCTTTATTGTTTATATATTTTTTAAAATTAATTGACTTAACAAAATACTAGCCTGTAAGCATAAGAAAATAAGATTACTTTTTTCCTAATGGCTTCTGAAATTTCCTATCTGCCTTAACTCTGATTAATATTTCCCTGGTGTTTCTGGCTGCTTCCTTGGAGAAAGAACAGGAGTTACACAGTTTGGCACATAGCAAAGATATTAAATGGGCAATTAGAACAGGCA
Source organism: Anthoscopus minutus (assembly GCA_013399455.1). Classification (NCBI taxonomy): domain Eukaryota; kingdom Metazoa; phylum Chordata; class Aves; order Passeriformes; family Paridae; genus Anthoscopus; species Anthoscopus minutus. Next base: position 24,987 of record VWYI01022536.1, on the reverse strand, counting down.
TATCAAAGGTTAATTGTACAGGAGGATTAGGTAAATGTGTTCCAGTTCTGCAAATCTGTGAATTAATAAAATGCCCAACCTATGTTTAATCAAGAAAGAAATGAGGAGGAGATGATCAGAAAATATCTGGAAGATTGCTAATTAATGATCCTTTCCTATACTTAAATCGCTATTAATTTAATTCTCAGAAGTATTCATAGTTAAACACATATTTGACTAAGTAAAAATAGAAGGTAATAATAAAAGACTTATGGATTCATTCATCAATCTAGTATACAACCTCTGATTAAAGGAGTTTTAGGAAACCCATGGAATGTTACAGGAGATTATGGAAAGAAGAATATCTGATTAGATGGACCCAGACCACAGATATTTAGCATAGAATAGTTATAATTAAGTCTCTGTAGACCATGTAATACTAGAGGCTCTGAAACTCCAAGTTTATTCGCTAGAAAGGTATCCAAAAATTAGGACAGTGGAGTAATGTGGATAATATTCCTCATCTAATTTGACTGCCAATTCAGGAAAAAAGTTCTTCTGGAACTTTAAATCTTTACAATAATTAAGACTCACAGAAATAAATTTTTGTTCTAAATGTAACAAGCAGGTTTGGACACCACAGACATGGAGCTCTCATAAATGTTACTCATATTTCTAGGCTTAAGCAAGATTAACAGTATGGGAATCCAGAATCTATACCACCCCTAAGGGTCAAAAGCGCTTCAAATTTCTTTTGAACAGGAGCTTTATATTTCTGTTTGTCCCGGTTTTAGAGACAGTTATCTGTCAGGGAATG
>VWYI01022536.1:192-23660 GCA_013399455.1 Anthoscopus minutus | reverse complement strand
AAAAACAAAAAAACATGTAACCCCCAACACTGTTGAACAAAAAAATGTCAACTCCTTCAACTCTTAAATCTTAGAGAAGCTTTAAAATAAAACCAGGAAATCTCCTTTCCTGAAAGTAGTGTAAGGGGGAGTCTTTTGCCACAGCCTCAGTCCTATGAATTTTCTGCTTAAGGACATCTGCAAAAAAGACACCTGAGCAATAAGCAATGCTAAAACTGAGGGGTGAGTTGGGCTTTTTTTTCTCAATGCTATTAGCAAAGAGATGGAAGAAGAAAATTTCTCCGTTTAATGCAAAACAGGGAATGTTGCTCCAATAAGAATCTTCTGAAAGGTACTAAAACAGTTTTCATGAGCAAATCTACATACCCATAGAGGCAGTGATGATTTCCAAGTAGACTACAACAGGCAGCATTGAAACAGCCAGACTCCTTCCTACTTGAAAGTCAGTAGTAAAAATTCAAAGGTATCAGTGAGGACAAGATCAGGCCAGCAGAAAATGCTTTTGAAAACTGCATCCTGCTAAATCCCTGCTGAGCATGTGAGTATGCCACACATAAATGGTACTGAGGGAACTCCTTGGGAAAGCTCTAGGTAAGTTACAGGGGTGTAGGAAAAGAAACAAAATTGGTAACCAGAGAAACAAAGGGCTCCACACCTTTCAAGCACTACATTGGGAATTGCTTTCATGTGCAGGACCCTGAAATAAATAAACCTCTCTGGAATTTTTTTCCATCCAGGCAGGCAGTTCTTATGTCAGCAGCAGTGAGCTGAAGTGTGCCCCAAAAACCTCCCTGCTGCCAGCAGCTCTGTGCTCTGCAGCCGGCAGCACGGCCTATGGTGTGCTACCAGCTCATGACAGCAGCATAGATCCATTGAGACTCTGGAAAAGTCTCATGTCTGTTCCAATGGACATTGGAAAAGCCCTCTAAGCTCACACAATCCAACCATTAACCCAGCACTGCCAAGTCCTCCAAGGATACGCTTTTGTCCCTTCTCATCACTCATTCCATGTGTTGAATAAGGTTACCAGAGTGAAGCGACACCTCTCTGACCTATTTCCCCAAACCCTTGGCTGATCAGCAACAAACTGATTATCCCCATTTACCCCCAGTTCTTTATATACTGGACCAACACCATCTGCTCCATTCACAACACTGAGCCTCAGCAGTGATGTACTCCTTTGCTGCTGAGTTTAGCAGTCACAGACCACGTCTGGAGGCTGACGCTCCTGCTAGATTGCTCCTTGCACAGCAAATTGGTTCATTCATTTAATGGTGCTTTTTGAGGAGAAATACGTTATCCTTAATGAGGAAAAAAAAGGCTTTTGCACTCTGAGTAACTTGTTTTTTAAAGCCTTACATTTCATAAAACACTGGTTTCCTCCTGAATGTATGGCAAAGTGCTGTGGTCTTAGTTTACGATTTGTGTACTTTGCATTGATTCTGCTTTATTCTGCTTGCCAATAATTTTATCTCCCCCAATTTATTATTATTGGGACAGATATGATCCCTTGAAAGATATTTCATTTATTTTTGCTATTCCTATAACTATCTTCTTCATTTATCTGTTTCTGTACTAAACCAAAATCATAAAAACATTGAGGCATTAAATTTTTATAAAGACATGCCATGGGATTAGTATTCTATAGTTTGGTAAAATCACAGAGCTGCCCACTAAACATTATACACTCATGCATAAAAAACCCCAATATGCTGAATATAACTGAGTCATAAAAATGAAAATTCATGTAGCCCACACATGTGATGTATGTAGGAAAAAATCACTTATGCTATCAGAGAATAAAACATAATTTCTTATTCTTGAATATTAAAAAAAATTCAATACACAGAAAATTAAGTCCAGTCATTCATGACCATTAACTAATCACTCTCCTCTTCTTCTCCGTTTCCCCCAATTCTCTCTGCCTCCTTGTAGATTCACCAGAAAATAAGAGAGGATCTTCCATATATACAGATTAATATTATAGTGCATGTAATATATTGCAATCACTACAATAATACAGCTCACAAACTGGATTTCAGAGGGACAGAAATATAATTGTCTGTAAGTTTAAATTTATGTTTATCTCAACTAGCCATACTCTCTTACATAAATAAGTCTCTGATAATTTCAGAGGCTGTCTGGTAAATTCTATTTCCTCAACTATCAGTGAAAATAACTTGCACAAAATGCTCTTGGCAGGCAATCTGAAAGGACAATTTAGGAGCTGCAGAGTCATACATCTAACTGCCCCTTTGAGTATGTCTAACTATGCATGCTTACAAGCTGATAAGCATTTTTCTAAATCTGCTTTTAGCCTGTAATTTTTTCACCCCTGAACTCAGTGGCAGTTTTGCCACTGACTTCATTAGGAGAAGATGAGGCCTTGACTCATTTTCATTTCTCATATAACTAATTATACAGCTCTGCATTCATTTTCTTGCATAGAGTGCAAAACACGTATCAATGTGTTAAGACACAGGATAATGAATTAGCTTTGAATTTCTGCTGTAAAAGCTAGAACTACATGTACACTTTCCACTTACAAGGAAACTCCTTTCCATGCAAAAAAAGGACATGATTAATATCAGAAATAGTGTTTAGTAGCCTTGATCACAAGCAGCTAGCATAGTACCATGAGATTATGAGATTAGACGCATTAAGATAAAACCTCTGAAGTCAGGATCAGAGAATCTGAGTTATCTTATGATATTGTATCTTTTAATACAGAAAATACAACCTGTTTGTGTGGTACCACAAGCACCCTGGCCATTTTCTCCAGTACAACAAAGGCTAATACTGCCTGCATAAAACACCAAAAACTAATTTCTTGTTTGCAGTGTTTATTCATCAGTCTTGGAAAATAAGTGCTAAATAAATTTGCAAGAGGATCAGCTTGAATTCCACTAGTCTCTGGATCAGGGAGTCAGACAAAAATGCCGGGAGGAATTCTCTGGAGTCCCAGTCACACACACAGAGCTGCATGACCCACTCAGAAACATCACCTCCCTTACCCATGAAATGTTTTCTGGCAAAAGGACCTTGAGCTGTTACTCAGCACTGATGAATGAGATGTAGACGTTTCCTACATAAGATGTCCTAGACGAACAAGCGCACAGCTCTAAATACCTTTTTTCTGAACTGTGCTTCAGAAAGTCTGTGGTCAACAGGTACAAGGATGGTAACTAAGAAATTACAAACCCTTTGGAAGACACATAGCAGCCTGCAGAAGACTCCAAGCATAGATTAAGGAAGGGTTTGGGTTAAAAGGGACCTTAAAGCCCATCCAGCCCCACCCCTTGCCACAGGCAGGACACCTTCCACTATCCTGCATTGCTTCCATCTGACCTGGACTTGGACACTTCTAGAGTGTAGCATCCCAGGAGTTGGTAGGGGATGCAGTTTGTGGGGTGCCCTGGGATGAGACCCCTGTTTAAGGAATAATTCTCCCTAAGTCCCTTGTCATTTTACGGACACCAGTTACATCATCCCAGTTACACCCTTGTCCCCGCCAAAGAGTTATGTCATCCCTGTTCTCCACACCAGTTCCAGAATGCAATCTGTTCCTCTCTTCCCTATTGGTCCCTGTTCCCTGTCACTCTGCCCCTGGACCCTAGTTGTTTGTTATAATTTAACCCCACCTCTGCACCGCCCCTGTGCCCTCAGACCCAATTCTCTGCTCTTCTCTGTCTATATAAAACCCTGGACTCTCCTTTTGTCTCAGTTCTTTGTTCTTGGTTCTTTTCTAGGTGAGGATAGTAAACTCCCTAGGAACACCATGCAAAGAACCCCTTTCACGTCATTTGTAGGCATTAAGTGAACATCACAGTGCATGAGTGTCTGCTGATCTGAGCAATCCCTTTCTGTGGAGACAAAGCTCTTGGAAAGGTGGTGGTTTTGGCAGCTCCTGCTGCAGCACTGCACCAGGGATGGTGAAGCCACAGATTCTCTGGGAAACCTGTGCCTACAAGCCAGAAGCACAGGCAGGAGCCGCGGCAGGAGCTCCTGCCCGCCCTGCCGCAGCAGGGACCTGCTCGCCTCGGAGGCTCCGGCACTTCCCAAAGAGAAGGGTCCTCAGTCCTCAGCTCCGCTGGAAGCGAAACCGGCACAGCGAACGGCAGCGCAGACGGTGCAGGTTCAGCAGAAGGGGCTTTTTCTGTGCCACGCTGTGGCAGCTCTGCCCTCTCTGCCTTCTCCTTGAGCCCTTTGGTTCTTTTCCCTGAGCCCTGATCCCTATCTTTGGCCAAGGGCTCCCGGAACCCTTTCCAGGGCTGCAGGAAAAGCTCCCTCAGCGACGACCATGGAAGATCTTCTGGAAAGTCTATAGTCTGTTGCTCTCTGTTAGTTAGAATTTTTATGAATTAACTTGGAGCTGTAGAGAACAAATTTTTAGGGATTGTTCTTCTAATTTATTTTGTTCTAATCCAGAAGACAGACAAAGAACAGGTTCATTGATGGTGCCATGTGATACTTGTGGTTGGTGTCATATTAGTTATTTATGTTGGGGGAAGCAACAGGAACAGTGCAAAAAGTACCTCACTCAATAAAAGTTGGAAGCCACCCAAAAGATGCTGAGCTAATTCAGCTACAGAGCATGGTTTTGCCCAGGAAATATGTGCTGTTTTCTTTTTCTAGGAATGCCCCCACCTCCCTGGTGTAGATCAGAAGAAGGAGCTTGGGAGCAGGGCAGCTGCCAGCAGTTTTAAATTGAGATGTGTTGATCATTCTTCACGTAAGACTCTTGTCATCTTTGGGATAGATACAGGAGGCTTTTCTTTCCTTTTAATAATGGATCTGTAGTACACCAAATTTTCTCCTTGGTTTTATAGAAACCTTTCTAGATCTGAGATGTGGATGGGAGAGAACCAATGAATTTTTAATTCCTATCAAAATTGCTTGTGTTGACAACATGCTAATGTTTCTGACTTGTGTATATTCTTACACAAGTGACTTGATGGTAGATGGAGTATTAGTCAAAGAATTGAATTCTTTCAAAGAATAAAAAACTGTGTAGCAAAAGTCCTAAGGATGTATAGTTTTTCTTAACGAAAACTTAGACGTATTTGAAATCATGTTAACCTTCCCATTTCTGCCTTGGGAGGTTTCAGAATTATTATGATCTGGGTATATTTTTCAGAGTTAGTAACAAAGGAACTAAAAAATCCTAACAGAACACAAAATAATGCCCCATGAATAATGGTTGACTTCACCTTCCTCAACTGCTTTATTCATAACAGTGCTGTCATCTCAGCAGCGCTGGCATCGTGGTAGTGAGTCTGAGATGCAGCAGCTCTCTGGCCCACATGGTGCTGCTGCCTCCTCAAGGCTCAGGATGGCCCCTGAGCTGCCTTGCTGCACAGCCAAAGCCATCTCAATGCTGCAGTGCAGGCCAGAGTTGCTGCTCAGATGGAAGCTGCAGCACTTGCTGGAGGGAAGCACTGTGAGCTGGCAGTGGTGTGAGTGGGGCAAACGCTGCCAGGCTGATGCCACCAACATTTGCACCCAGCAGGTGACTTTCCCTGTGTCCAAGTATGAGCCTGTGCAGATGGTGTCCAGGAGGTACCAGTGCTGATCCCTGGGCAGCTCGCCACCAGAGGCGTGGAGGAAGCACATCTGCCCCAGCAGCTGCTCCCTGGAGCACAGGCACTCCAGCAGCACACGGATGCGCAAAGCTGGCGGCTGCTCCGTGCTCTCTGGTCTGAAGGAGTGGCCAGGGGGTGGCCGCAGGATGACCAGCGGGCGGTAGGTGCTGCTGTTCTCCTGGACGCTCCAGACTTCAGAGCTGTGTATGTCCTAGTGGCTGGGCGCGTGAAGTGGACAGCACTCAGCAGACATCGAGGAGCTCATCCACCAGCTCCTTCAGCACATTCATGCTGGGAAGGTCCTTCTGTAGAATCACAGCATCACAGAGGAGTTGGGCTTCGGAGTGACCTTTAAAGGCCATCCAGTGTGACCCCACAGCGATGAGCAGGGACATTCTCAACTAGATCAGGTTGCTGAGAGCCCGCTCCAGCTTCATCCTGGATGTGCCCATTGGCGATGGGGTAGGCACAGCCAAAGTGCTACCACCACTGTCTGTACCCTTGACCTTCTCCTCGTGCTTACTCACCTTCTCCTTGCCACTGAACTTCTCTCTGCCAGCCTTCTCCTTGCTGCTGGATCCCTCCTGCTTCCTGCTGCTGGCAAAGCCATGCTTCCATCTCCTGACCAGCCAGAAGGCCACAGAGAGCAGAACAGCCTTGGTGAGCCAAAGCAGCCTGAGTAGCTGTCATGCAGGAAGGAACAGGCTTTCCATCATGGAATTGTTTCCCTCAGTCTCTTGCAGAAGCTGAGTCATTTCATGATACAGATGTTCCTCACGCTACTGCATCCATTTAACTTCATTCTTTTCAATTTGTAGATTAACCATTAGCCCAGTGTGGGTGGCTAAAAGGGCCAGGATGAGAGCAAGTGTTAGAGACATGGCCTAGTGGGAGAAAGGGGACTCAGCACTTCTGGCTTGGAGGGAACAGGGGGCTTGGGGCACCTAGAATGTCCCCAGAGCCTCTCTGGGCACCTATCACACTGAGAGCCCCAAGCCCCTCTTCCCCTAGCCGTGGTGACAGTGCTCTGCCCTGTGGGTCCCAGCTCTCACTCTGGGTTTAAGCCCCCGGGGCAACTTTCCCATCCCCCATCCTGCTTAGCTGTTGTGGTGCATTTTTGTACCTAATAGTCTGTTCTGTTTCCTCCCTGCTTTATTGGTTTTAGTTTAAGTTATACCCCACCCCCCTTAGCTGTCTGTCTTCCCTAAGGCAAATTCTTGTAGCCTCATCCTGGCTGTCCCAACCAGCTGTACCATCAATTCCTGTGACCTCATGATGTTTTTGGACCAATGATGACTGAGGAAGACCCACTCTATTATCAAGAGAGGGTCTCTCTGGTCCTGGTCCCACTGGAATATCAACCCGTGGATGTGTGGCGACTTTCCCAACACAGTAAGTTTGAAGGGCAACTGTTATTTCTATGTGCTTGTCTCCTTTCTAGCATCTTTCCCACCTTTTCCAGAGCAGTCCTTGCCTGGGTCCTTGGAGAACTTAGTTCCTCTCCCCCTTTCATTAAATTGAAAAGCGGGGCTAAGTCATCTGTAGTAATGCCTAGCCAAGGCCTGACCCAGTTTAAAGTTCCACACAGGGAGTGCAGACCCACTAAAGTTCTGGAATCACTGTTAAAAGACGATTTTTGAGAAACAGTGGTCCTTGCAGTGATCTCCAGGCCCAGGTACTTCCAAGGAGGAATCCTTTGAACTTTCTTCTTCTTGAAGGTAAATTCTGCAGATGTCAAAACTTTGACCGGTCTATCAAGTGCATACTGTGGTAATTTGTCATGGGGGGTGCACACGAGCACATCATCTATATAATGTAGGATGATGGCTTCCCCTACTTCGGCGCGAACAGGGAACAGCAATGAGGAGACTTACCATTGGCAGATTGTAGGTGAGTTTTTCATCCCCTGAGGGAGAACTTGCCAGTGGAATCACCTCATTGAGGCTCCTCAATTGGTGGTAGGCACCAGAAGGAAAATCTAGGAGCATCTGCAGGGTGAAGTGGAATTTTGGAAAAATAATCTCTGATGTCAATTACAAAAGGCCAGATTCCAGTTTTGGGGGAACATTTTTGTGGAAGGTATCCCTGGTTGAAGGGGCCCCATATCCACAGTGATTGTTCATTTCTTGAAGATCATGAATGAGCCACCACTTATCCTTCCCTGTCTTTTTGATGACAAATACCAGAGAATTCCAAGGGCTGAACATAGGCTCAGTGTTTCCTCAAGCCAACTGCTCCTCCACGAATTTGTTGAGTGCCTTTTTCTTTACTCAGCAGCCACTGATCTTCCCAAACAGGTCAATCAGTAGTCAAACTGAGTTTTTGGGTAGGGCGCTCTATAGTGGCCACAATCAAAAATCCCAAGGGGTTTTCGAGATCAAAATGCGTACTCCCCATTGTGACATTGCATCCCTCCCTGACAAGGGAACCTGAAAATCTGCAATGACCGTACATACAGAATCCACTTGCCAATCCGGTCCCTTAATTTGCACGAGCTCCCTAGAAACTTTTGCCCATTGAACACCTCCTATACCCTGTATTTGGCTCACCATAGGCTGCATTTCCCAATGTGATGGCCATTTCCTTTCAGGGATGACAGTCACATCCATCCCTGTGTCCAACAAGCCCACCATTCCCAGGGCCTCATTGTCCTGTCTCAGATGGCAGGAAATGATGGGCTTGTACTCATCCACCACCTCTGCACCAGTAGACCTGAGGAGTGATGTCATCCACTGGGACCCTTGATGGGATGGGGATAGCCTGACCAATGACTTGCCCCTTGGCTAGGTAAAATAGCAGGTCGATGCAGCACGCCAGGAGAATTAGTCCATCCAGGTCAGCCGACAGGGTGACTGGAGGGATCTTAATCTCCGGGAGTGTGTGCTTTGTGTCTCCAGTCACAAAGTACTTACTGTTTGGGTCTGGAACCATCAATCTTCTGCACAGTGGGTCCAGGCAACCTCAGTCCAGTGGCAGGACCTGAAAAGGTGATCGCTGATGTTAACCTTAGCAGTGACAGAGGTAGCCATTCTTTATTGGTGTCATTGGTGTTGTCGTCAGTCCGGTGGTGGCAGAAGTCTATCTGGTGAAAATTGTCAATTCTGGTTGTTAGGTCAAATCCATTTCCCCCTTCCCCTGTGAATTCTGCTCCACTTATATCTTCACACAGAGCATATTCATGCTGCCCTCCTAGCTGTTTTTATTTTGTACCCATCTTCTTTCCCTGTCTCCCTGCCCCGGCCTGTTGGGATATGGCATGGGGCAGCATTTAGCAAAGTGTCCCAGTTGTCCGCAGTGGTGGAATGTTGGTGGTCACACCAGCACTGTAGGTGGTGGTGGCGCTGGCACCGCTGCAGCTACAATCCTCTCTGATGACCTTCTTTTCATTCTGCAATCTGTAGGTGGTGACCTTCTTAGTTTACATTTCAGTGAGGGTGGTTAGGGATGGTGGAGAATCTAACAGCAGTCCCATGATCTCTCTTCAGCAGGCCTCATTCACATTTGTCTTTGCCATCTCCCAACAACAGGGCCAAATGTAAATTTTAATTCTCCACCTGCCTCTCTATTTGTGCTTTCAATCTGTTAATGAAGTCTATGAAGCAATCATTTGAGAGTTGTTTGATATGCACCTATGGGATGGAGGAAATGGTAGGGTGTGAAAGGCTTTCTCTGCAGCCTTTTAGATTTCATCTAGGACTGGCCCTGGTAGTGCACAGGCCTGGTCCCTTGCCTGCTCAAACGGTCCATCGTTATGATATTGCCAATTGTATCAGCTGCACGGCTGGAGCTTTGCAGCAGCTCAGCGTGAAGGGTCTGCAACAGCCTGCTCCATGCCCCCTCCCAGAACATATAATCCCCTGCGGATAGGAGGCGTGAAAACAAATACTGGAGGTCATACAGGACCCATTGGAGGAGATTGTAGCCTTCAAGAGACCTTTGAAGTACTCAAGTACTCACTCCCACTCCCAAACTCCTTCTGAGCTTTGCAAAGTTCTTTTTTGTTTTGATAGGAGAAGGGCTCCCATTCTGGATGCACACCTCAACCATTAAAAGTAATTGGAGTGGCTAAGAAAGCAGCCCCCTGCTCTGGGTTTCGGTTCCCTGGCTTGTCACATCTAATCCTTGGGGCATGGGAACCAGAAGGAGGAGCATGGGAATTTCCAGTCCCAAGGGCATGGGAACTGGAAACCGAAAGAGGGCAGGTGGGGCTGCAAAGAGGATAGGAGGAGTCAGAGGCAGGGCAATAGGAAGGACTGGGGCCCTTAGGGGATGGAGAAGGAGGGGTCCAGGGAAACAGGGAGAGGAGGAAGGGATTGGAAGGAGGAGGAGGGAGGAAGAGATTCTGGGAAGAATGAGCACGAGTTGGGGGGTCAACCATGTGGTCCCTGCCATATTGTTCCACGGTTGCCATTTTCAGGGATATAAGGTGATGGAGGAGCACAGGGAGGTAGCCTGGTCATGTGGTCCCCACCATCTTGTGTCCTCTGGGGGCCATTTTGAGGAGAAGGTGGAGGGGAAAACCAACAAGGAACGTGAGGAGATCAAGGAGGGAGAGGAGAAGGAGAACAGTATGGAACTTTAAAACGCACTAACTTTGGGGTTTTGAACTGGGGTAGAAGGTTTCTGGAAAGGATGTCCTGCAGCATGGCCAGTGCTGCAGGAGCAAGAGTGCTGGGGGAGATGCAGAGATCCAGGGAGACTGAGGCTGGTCTTGACTGCCCCACACTCTGCGGGTTGCTCTACACAACTCCTCCAGTGTATGGTGAGAGGGTTGTGTAACTGGGGTAACCCTGGGGATGTTTCTCAGCTCCCCATTTCTCAATCAGTGTTATCCAGATTAGAACAAACAAAGAGATTAATTTGGCCTCTGACATGTCCCCTTTATTCATCAAATCTGTCAATTTTAGTTCTACTTTGTCCCAAAAAGGGACAGAGGACACATCGGAAGGGGACACTTTGGGCAAGTGGAGAAAAACCCACCTAATTAATCTTTTTAACATCCCTTTTGAGAAACATTTCCCCCCACCCTCAAGGATTTCCACTACCTGGACAAAAATGTCCCTCTGTGAGACGGACAAATGAGCACACATTCTCATTGATATTAAAGTTCTTGTCTTACACACACTCCATCAGCAGTTGCAGCGAAAGGAAACTCAAAGAAATAAAATAAGGGTCCAGGGGTAAACTGGGGAAAGACACCACACACCCACATATCTCTCTCAGCCACACACAATCCAATTCTGCCCACACAGGAGACTCATCAACCCTCCGGACAAGGCACTGAAACTGCTGTTCTGACCCCAGAGGCAATCCCTTGGTGCCTCAGGGGTTGCTGCCTCCGTCCCTGGGAGCACCAGAACTACAACACTGGTCTGCTCCCACCAGGGTCCAGACATTCAAAGAGTTCCTCAATCACTCCTCTGTGGGGTCATGGCCACTTGGGAGGCCACACATTGGGCACCAGCTGACACAGTGCCGGAGTCTTGGTTGGTTAACTCTGTCCCCTCTAGCTTGCGCTGAGTGTGGGATGGACTGGGAAATCAGGATGAATCCTGGTCCAGCATAGAGCTCAATGCTTTATGGCACAGATATCAAGAGTCGGGTAATGGAGGAGGAGGAGGGTTTTGGTGTGCAGTTCCACAGCAGGTTTATTATGGGGAGGATGCAGGGACCAAAAAGTAAGAAACAAAGGAAGAAAATTATCTTATATCAACTTGGGATCAGGGGAGGATAGAATCAGAGAACCAATCAGGGAAAACAGGGAGAGGTTCAGGAGGTGGGGTTTACAATCTTACAGCAAATGGGAGGAATGCAGGGAGGGAACATGAAGTGATAGGCTTGGGCGGAATCTACTGCGGCATTGTGGTTTGGGAGATTTCCAAAGCGGAGTGGATAGACAGGGTTGGAGATTGGGGAGGATTGACATGGAAGATTCTGGTGCAAGGGGCAGGTATCAGGGTGGATTGACAGGGGAAGGAGAAGTCACAACTCAGGATTGACACCCCAGGGAGGAGGAACAGGAAAGGTGCCAGAAGCTGGAGAGGGTATACAAAGATTGGCAGGGGAGGAGAGTGGATGCAATAGCTGGATTGTTGTAAACGAGGCCAAGAGAAAGGAAAGCCAACTCATTTATTAACAAAAGCAAAAACTAATGAAGTCGGGGACCTGAGATAAGCCGAGATCCCACGCAACAAGCAGTACACACACACACACACACACACACACACACACACCGGTGTGAGCTCCTTTCGACAGTAAAGTTCTGCAGGAGAACCCCCAAAAAGGTCCCAGTGCAACTTTTATAGCCTCCCTTCAGTCCGTGATTGGTCTCTTTTTGATCCACTTCATGACTGGCTCATTTTTAGAGCTCTTATTTGTCTTTATCACAGTACATTCAAGTCCAATCATTTCTTCTGGGCGTTGAGTGATTGGTTGATCTTCTCACCAATCACCGTCTGTTGTGTTGATGTCACTGTTACAAGTCATGTTTTAGAACATTTGCCCTCTTTATGGAGCCATCTATGTTGCCCTCTCTCCTTTTTCCTCTCTAGTTTCACTCAATGTACACATCCAGTGCCAGACCCACATTATTACAAAATCCCAGCATCCCAATTAATCTACAACTTATTAACAATGCTTACATTAACAACATTTTAACTGTAAAAATCCATTCCCTCCCCAAAGAACTATAAATTCATTATTAACAAATATTAACTGATAATTAACTCATTAACTCTCTCATTTCCCTTAATTTTACTCATAACAGGATGAAACCAGTAAACACTGGTGGAGGAATACAACTTGGGGTAAACCAACAGGGAAAGAACAAGATTACAGAAAACTTCTAGCAAACTTTACAAACAGAGCAAAAACCTGCCATAGCCCTTAAACTGCTCTGTAGATCAGCTTTTTAGCTGCACATCCACTATGTGGATCATAACACATAGTTGGTGTGGACTTTTATGAGGAGTATCATGCATGACCAAATGTCTTTCTCTAAGGTGTTTTCAGTTGCTCAGAGCTCTGCTGTTGGTCTTCCTTAAGTGTCAAAGTTCTTCTGGTTTTAAAACATCTGGAAATCCTTTTTTGCCTTTTTAAAGAGTGTTACACAGGTAACAAAACCTTGCATCTTTAAGCACACCCAAGGCATCAAAAAAACTCTGAAACATTGAGGAAATATATTCTGCACAGCAAATTGCTGTCATTCCATGGAGTCACTGCAGTTTGAAAGTTTTTTTTGTGAGTGGTCCTTGTAAGGATCACATTTATTATGCTGAGAATGAAGAATTTCAGAAACACTTTTTTCCCCTCCTTGAATTAGGAACATTTTTTATTATTCTTACCCCATCTCAGACCTATTGTGCCAGCTGTTAAGGGATGTTTGCAGGAGCTGTGCAATATTTTCTCTTTTCTTCCTTATTGAACTTTTGGTCAAACAGTGCCTGCCGAAATGCTGCAAACACAACACACATATACAGAGCAAATACTTTGGATATGATCAACATCACAAGTAGTTGCAGGAAATTTCCATTTTTCCATATGACTTCAGATTTCTCTCCACAATCTAAACTGTGGTCTGGCACAGACAGACATTTGCGTCCCATCTATCCAAAGCTCCTGGTTTTAATCCAGCAGAGGTACAATCTTTTCACTGGAATTCCAGCCACTGATTTATTTAGTACTTCCCTGAAACAAGACCTTGTGCCACATGGAATAACTTTTAAGTTTGATCCAACTTTAAAGTCAGCCCTGCTTTGTGTGGTGGTGTTGGACAAGAACATTTAGAGATTGCTTAGAGATTTGCAGCTGGGCTTGTCCTTTATTTTTGTGGTCATAGAACTGCATTTTCCAGGGACTCTAGTGGCACCAAGGCTAGCTGAGTATTTGCAGGTTTAGCCATCAGAACATTCTTTATTATCCCTTCTCAAAATGCTCATTCATGGTCTGGTCTTTCTTCAGCAGAACTAGAAATAGAAAGTACTTCTTGCCTGTCTCTTGGTGACATAACTTCTGTTCATGCTGAAATGCAGGGATGGCATTTGGTCACTTCACAAAAGATGATGAACAAATATCAGAGTGTGATTACTGGTGTAGAGAAACAGGAAAAAGATATTGATTTCTGAATGTTAATAGTTCTAGTGTTTAAATAAATAGTGTTAAAGAAAACATTACAATTCTGATTAGAATTGTTTTTTATCATTTTAGATTAGTCCGTAGAGAAAAAACAATAGTTGGAATTAGTAATATCTTCCAATTCACAGCAGGGACAAACCAAACAATTGGCACATAGCAATGTCAGCTCCTTAGTGAGCACTGTGTAGGTATATGTGCCACATATGTAACACAAGTAACAGGCAGAGAAGAGATGAAGTGATCAGGAGCCTTTGATCACCTGAGGGTGCACAGGATGTTGTGGGCTCTATTTTTAATATAAACATTAATTGTAAGACTAGTTACTTCAAGGCAGAAAAGAGGAAATTCTGCAAAGAGCTCTGCTGGTCTCATGGTCTCTGAGCACCATGAAGTGGTGGGTGTTCCTGAGTACCAGTTCCACTTGGAATATGCCATCACACCATTCTTCCAAATTTTAGAACTGGATCCCCATACAGTACTCTTTCTTTTCCCATTTCTTGAGTGATCAAGCACACATTTGCTCCTGAAATGCTCCTTAAAGGCTCTTGACACTTTTCCTTCAGCAGTAATAGGAGCAAATGACCGAATTGCATCTCTAGCAGTATCTCAGCATTTGAGTGCAACTAGCCTTACATAAATCATGCAAGTAATGAAATTACAGCTTTTTTCTCTTTTATTTTATAATTTTTTGTCATTTTTACTATTTTTTTCATTTCATGCTTACTGCTTCAGTGACCACAGTCTAGCCAAGAATGGCCTTTGGAAACTCCATTCAAACTCTTGACTTAGACAACATCTGATGAGGAAAAAAAAATATTGAGTATATTTCACTCATGGGAGGAGATACCCACACCAGAGTGAGAATGCAGGACATTTTCAGTACAGTGTCTGTGCTCTTCTCTTTCCCTCCTACCTAACCAACCTCAGAGTGTTCCCAGACAATTTTTGAATGGGTTGCAGCACTCAGCTGTGCAACTCTTCTGAGAAATATCCTCTCTCTGGGATCATTTTTAGTAGCTGCTGTGCTAATCATGATTTGTCAAATATGTCTCTGAAAGTGCTTGCCAAACATTTCTAAAATACCACAACCCAGTTGAAAGAAGCCTCAGTTCTTACATGAGACAGACAAGTAGTCTGTGCTGAAATCCATGTTCAACACAGAATTGTTAATGGAAGTTGGAAAGAAAATATGGATGTGAACACCACTTGATGGGAAAAGAGGAATAAATGAGCTCTGTTGAATTTCCTGGATTTACCAAATAGGATTAAATCAATCCTGCTCTTCCACCTAACCAGTGGCAGGAAATTGGTGTTGCACTTACTGTGTTGTCCAAAATTCATCTTCTGCTAATGGGATAAAAGCTAAGCTGATGTCATTGTGACTGAGAAAATGTCTCTGAGAGTTTTATTCCTTATTCTCTTAACCCAAATATCACTCCTGGTCGCTGTGGAATAATATTTTTGTCCAACTTGTTGACACAGGAGTTAAAATTGCTTATATCCATCCACCTTTTACATAAGGTAAATGACTGCTGCAGGAGTTTTGTGGGGATTATTTACAGGATGGGATAGACTAAGTTTGGTTCAGCAGGTATCCCTCACTCAACCTAGAAGATGAAAAAATGCAAGTGAGATACCATCATGAAGAAAGGCCATGTAGAACAAGGTGATTTGGTGAACTATGAGGAAATCTTCTGCAGGTAAGAGCTGAGATTTGATGGTTAATTTAAATTGTTTGAAGGGTTGGGCTGAAATCTCTGACAACTGAGAAGAGCTCATAGTACATCCTTCTACATCCTCCCCTGGTCTGAAAGAAAGGTTTGGCTGAGGAAAAGGACTGTTTTGCTGTTCCCTGGAGGGAACCATTTGGACACCCTCATGATTTTCATGTTACTCTTTTCCTGCTGGAAAATTTGGCAGTAAGGCGAAAAGACCAAGCCTGCATGGCTTACTGCAGATGGCTCCTATGTATAATAAAACTCAGTGAAAGTAGGGTAGCACAATCATTTAGACTACCCAAAAAACAATAACTGACTGGTTAAATTTGGTGTGGATTGCACCAGAACATCAGCCAGGCAGAGCAGCTCTCTTCAAAACTCAGCATTTTCCGGAAATGGCAAAACATTGGTGACCCTATGGGGGAATGGAAAATGTTCAGGAAGAGAGGGTATTTCATTGTGGAACAAGCAGAATGCAAAGATTCAGAACTGGCTGGGGTGCAGCTCATGCCGATCACCCAGCCCAGCAGAGGCAGTTCCACTTTCTGAGACACAAATGATTACCAAAAGCTGTACCTCTGGAAGAGCGAGAATTCACAAACACACTGCAAGGGCAGGGAAAGGGAAAGGGAAAGGGAAAGGGAAAGGGAAAGGGAAAGGGAAAGGGAAACGGAAACGGAAACGGAAACGGAAAGGGAAACGGAAAGGGAAACGGAAAGGGAAAGGATCTTAAACAGCTGCTTGGACAGAGAACACACTGGGAGTTGTTTCAATGAGAGCAGTACTGCCTGTGGGGACTGACTTGTCTGAGCAAGTCTGAGCTTGTACTCTGAAGAAGATATCCAGAGGTAAGATTTCCAGGCCCAAAGAGTGGTGGTGAATGGTATGGCATCCACCTGGTGGCCAGTCACCAGTGGTGTTCCTCAGGGGTCTGTGCTGGGGCCTGTTCTGTTCAATATTTTTATTGATGACATTGGATGAGGGGATCAAGTCTTTCATAAGTAAATTTGCAGATGACACGAAGCTGGGAGTGTGCATTGAACTGCTGGAAGAGAGGATGGCTCTGCAGAGAGACCTGGAATGGGTGGATGGAGTGGCAGAGTCTAACATGATGAAGTTAAGTAAGTCCAAGTGTTGAGTGCTGCATTTTGGCCACAATAAACCCCTGCAACATTATAGGCTGGGGACAGTGCGACTGGACAGTGCCCAGGCAGAAAGGGACTGGGGAAGACTGGTCAACAGGCGACTGACCATGAGCCAGCAGTGTGCCCTGGTGGCCAGGAAGGCCAATGGCCCCTGGTCGGTATCAGGAATAGTGTGGCCAGCAGGAGCAGGGAGGTCGTCCTTCCTCTATACTCAACACTGGTGAGGCTGCACCTTGAGTACTGTGTCAAGTTCTGGGCCCCTCAGCTTAGGAAGGATGTTGAGATGCTTGAGGGTGTCCAGAGGAGGGCAACAGGGCTGGTGAGGGGCGTGGAACACAAGCCCTGTGAGGAACGTCTGAGGGAGCTGGGGCTGTTTAGCCTGGAGAAAAGGAGACTCAGGGATGAGGTGACCTCATCACTCTGTACAACTTCCTGAAAGGAAGTTGTAGTCACATTGGGGTTGATCTCTTCCACCAGGCAGCAGCTGGAAGAATGAGAGAGGTGTCACATTCTCAAGCCACAATAAGGGAAATATATAGGTTAGATATTAGAAGGAAGTTTTTAACAGGAGTGATCTAGTACTGAAATGGTCTGCCCGGGGAGGTGGTGGAGTCACCATCCCTGGATGTGTTTTAAAAGAGACTGGATATGGCACTCAGTGCCATGATTTAGTTGAGGTATTAAAGCATGGGTTGGACTTGATGATCTTGAAGATCTCTTCCAACCTTGTGATTCTGTGATCCTGTGATTCTGTGAAAATCTATAGTTAAAAACACAAAAGATTTTGTGATTGGCAGAAGCGAGGGACGAAAGACACAAAACCTGAAAAGGGTAGAAACAAAATAACTCTGGAAGCAAATTTAGCAACCACTGTGAGCTTTGTTTATGCCAAAGAGCCATGAAACAAACCAACCAGCCAAATAAACAAACAAGTTCACAGATTTGTTTAACAAGTATAATATTCAGTGGACTGAATTTAATTAATGCAAAGTTTTGTCAGCTGAAAATCTGGCAGCAACACCAGCAGTGACTGCATTTGCTACAGCAGTACTTTTGTGCAAAGGGGAAACATAAACCCTGGAGATTGGTTTTGTAAACTTCTGCTTTCTGCCTTCTGATTCTGTTATCATACTTTGTCAGCACTTTATTAAAGGCCACGATTTTAACTTTTTCTTAAAAATTTATATGAAGTAATATTCATTTAATTCACACTGTTCAGGTTCTTAGCCTGCACAAAAGTTATAGCCTTACTTAGAAGATAATTATGACGTGAGAGTGAGCAAATTATCATGATCATTGTGCTGTCAAACTGCCAGGTATGACCAAGCTGAAAGCTTGAACCTAGCTGTTGATTTTTTATTTACTTTATTCTACTATAAACACCTGTACTGTTAAAACTTTCATTGCTATGGATTAGGAATGAAGCTGTGTGATTTAGAAAAAGAAATCAAATTTTCTGCTGATTTCTTCTGTCTCTGGCCAGGCAGGGGAAGGAATATATTTTTTTCCTCATGAACACTTTCCTAGGCTTCTGAGAAAATATTGTACAGAAAAATCTTAGGACAGATAAGAGAGGAAATTAACTAAATATATATTAACATAATAAAATCTTCTGTTTCTTTCCAAATAGCCTTGGTCTTAAGCTACAGGGACTCTATACAATGTTGCATTACTTATCTTTCATCTGATGGCTGGACTTCACCGGTACAAGGAGGGCTATTCAAGTGTTAAATATTGGTTTCCTAGGGCTATTTAAGATGCTCTTGCATAGTCTCTCTGGTCTCCTGCTGCCCTGCAGAAAGAGGTTTATGCCTGTCCATTCTGTGTGATCCTTGGGCCATTACAGCTAACGGTGAAGAGAGATTAAACCATTGGATTAGGAAGCCCCACAAAATCCGTTTGGCTGAGGGGTCATTTCCATTCTCCAGTGGGATCAAGCCACTCAGATGTCTTTGCCAAGACAAACAGCTTTAGACTGAATGCGCAATGACACAAGTTTATTACTTAATGTGTAGCTTTCAAAACCAGTTTTCCAACTATAACACATGGGTGGCTTTTTCATTCTCTGGCTCCTTTCTTCCAACTTTCCAGTGCAGAAGTGGGATTTGAGACTTGCATTATGAAAACAAAATATTCTCCATCTGACAATGCACACACACACACAGAGATCAGAATCATCCATAAGTTCAAGATAGTCTGGTGCAGAGACTCATTATCTTTCAGGCCTTCCAAAGCATATATCAGCACTTTATTGATCCATGACTACTAAATGCAATCACATTAAACAGTAACAGTCTTGTGGTGAATGCTATGGGCAAACTTAGCAATAAATATTTATTGCTATTTTCCTTCTCTGTTCCTTCCCCATATAAACAAAGTGGGAAAAAATACCAATGCCTTTCTGCCCCATGTCGAAATCCTCCTGCTGGTGATGTTCAGCTGTTTTCTAGCTCAGAAAGTCTACACTGGCCTTCAAAGATGACTCAACAACCTGGAAACTGTGATGTGAAGATTCTGACAGTGATGCTTTCTTTGAAGGGATTGTGTTTGTTTTATAACTCTGTTTTCCCCCCTATAGTCTCTTATTGCCAGGGTTTTTCTATGCTGCCTCCAGTGAAATTTCAGCAGCAGCATTTGGATGCCCCACTGATGGAGCGGTTCCTACTCAGTTTGTGCTGTGGGTTGTCAGAGCTGAAGGAAGAGGATTAGAACAGAGCAATACTGAAAATACTGCCAGCATTTCTCATGCTGCTGTCAGGCACTTAATAGGGTGGTGAGGGAGAAAGAAACAAGAAATTTCAGCAGCAGCATTTGGATGCCCCACTGATGGAGCGGTTCCTACTCAGTTTGTGCTGTGGGTTGTCAGAGCTGAAGGAAGAGGATTAGAACAGAGCAATACTGAAAATACTGCCAGCATTTCTCATGCTGCTGTCAGGCACTTAATAGGGTGGTGAGGGAGAAAGAAACAAGAAATTAAAAAAGCAAACCAAACATATTCTAGGTATTCATGAATAGGTCTGTGGCACAAATGGGGTGGCACATAACATGGTGTCATGGTTTGCTCAGCTTGGAAAAGACCTCTAAGTCAAAGTCCAACCTTTAACCCAGCACCACTGTCTCACGTTCAGCACTAAACCATATCCTCAAGTACCATAGCTGCATGGTTTTTGCACACTTCCAGGCTGTTGTCTCTACCATTTCCATGAGCAGTCAGTCCCAATGCTTTACAACCCTTTCTGTGGAAAAAAAAGTTTCCTAATACCCAGTCCAAATATGGAATGGTGCAACCTGAGACCATTTCCTCTCATCCTATCACTTCTCTGGGAGAAGACACTGTCACTCACCTCGTGACACTCTCCTGTCAGGGAGTTGTGGAGAGTGAGAAGGAACCCCCTGAGACCCCTTTTCTCCAGGCTGAGCCCCCTCAGTTCCCTCAGCTTCTCCTGATGTTCCAGACCCTTGCCCAGCCCCATTCCCTTTTCTGAACTCACTTCAGCCTCTCTATGTCCTTCCTGAACTGAAAGCCCCAAAACTGAACACAGAATTTAAGATAATAAATTCTGTTTCATACTAGCTGGAAGACAGACCTATGTTTGCTAGGAAATAACCCTAATTCTAGAATGCTTTTTGAACACTGCACCATGAGAAGCCAGCTCCACACATGTGCAGATAAAACTGAGAAAATTAATTTCCTGGGTATGGAAGTTAGTCTTTTTAAACTGCCCTGAGATTGGGTCCTCAGAACCTGCTGCCTTTGAACATCCTGTAGACTAGAAAAATGCAATTTGGTGTATCAGAAGTAGTAAAGAGTATTCTTGCTCCATAGCTTTAGGAGAGTTTTGGAAGAGACTCCCATAAGGGAGAGATGTGTCCTTTCAAGAGACCATGCCATTTGAACCTAATGCTTTCAATTGCTCCCTACTTGATCTTCACTGAGATGTGGAGATCCTAAATGGTCTCCTTGGCATAGGCAGCATCCTGGATTGCATGCTTCCAGTCTGGGTGGTGACAATATCTCCTCAAGCAATCAGGCAGAATATTGTTTCTTTCTGGACAAATTTCTCTATAGCCAGTGGCCAGACCTCAATTTGTTGATTTTTTGCACTACTATAACAAATCCAGAAGAAAATTGCTACTTTATTTGAACTGGCCAAACTACACACCGGTAGTAGCCAAAACGTGGTACTCCGAACTGCAGAGACTTCCCACAACACAAAATAAATGTCTCATCATATTGTCCAAGAAGGAAAACCATTTTCTTGCCCTGCTAAGGAGCAGCATATATTGTGCTAAATAAGATAGTCAAATAAGTGAAACTTTGGTCCAGTCCAGAGCAAACATTATTGCATCTGTAAGAAAGCTGGAGGACACAAAAGATGAGAAAATGGACATCTGAAATGAAAAAAATTGTAAATGTGAGGAGTGATACATGCCTACACTAGATAACACCACCATTTGAAAATCTTTTAATGGATTTGATCTGGATCTGCATCTATGTATTTTATCTTTGTGAAATGTAGCCACAATGCGCAAGTTTAATTCTTTCCTTAATGCTGTCATGATTGCAGTAGAGAAGATAACCTTAAATAAAGGAGAAGCAATTTACTAATCTCTTTCTTAAGATACACTTAGTCATTGAAACTCACTGAAACTTCCATTGCTTTTAAAGGCTATCTAAGAATTCTAACTGAAAAGTGTGAAGTGAATTTTAATTATCATAGTGAGTCAATTTTTGTCCCAGCAATACCATGAGCCTTTCCTCCCTCTGATTATGATAGAACTGAGCCATTTACTGGACTTTATGACAATTCAAACACAAACAAAATCAACCACAACAACCACAGCATTTTTTCATCTCTCCACAAATCTGTTGCTGGGCTTGCAAGGTTTTATTTCACCTTCAGCTTGTTTAATTACTTGGTTCAGATCCTTGGCAGTGAAAAGTGGCAGGAACCAGACTGAAAGTTTTCAGGGTTCACTGAAGTTTTACATTCGTCCGTACAGGTTCTGGGAAAGATTCTACAATGAAGAAGCTGAATAAAAAAAAATTCCATTATTAAACCTCCACTGGTGAGTTAAATAATCATGTCTAAGAACATCTGGCTTATTATTATAATCATTATTCCCAAAATTAAATTTTTCCTGTTGCACTATTTAACAATGTGAAGCTAAGAAAAAATGAAAATCAAAAACTGGAAGGAACATCTGTGTTTCAGATAGTCTGGGGAAATAGGATCAAATTAAAGAGTTTTAACTGCTGCATGCCACTGTTCTTCTCTGTAGTGTCTGCATCCCATACAAATCCATGGAATGACACATTCTGTTTCCGTATCCCTTTTCCTCACATCCTTGGATGTGTCTTCCACAGTCATTAAAAATGAGGGACAGATGCAAAAACAAATTCTGAAATACAAAACTCTCCTGTGCTATAGCAAGAAAAGAAAGGTCTGAAATCGTATATCCCTTCCTTGTGGCAAGGAAGCTGCTATTGCTAATCAACCAAAAAAAGTCTGTTGTCAAATGGATTTTCAGTGTCAATGGAGGTAATATGTCAATGTCGGCCTTAAATGAGCATTTTTTTTACACAAGAAAGGAGGAGAGCACCAAGATATCTCTTCCTGGAGATCCTTTCCTATAAAAGTGCCAGAGTTGCTATTGAGTTTATGTATATTCATTGCCGACAGGTAAGGGTGTGTAAGATATTTCATTGACTGAAACAGCAACAAATGCAATTATGTTGCAGTTATTGATCTATTTTTCTCAGTCATTATTTTTATCATCTCCTTTTATTCTTTTTTTCTCTAAAGAGATGTATTTTGAAGTATAAGAATTTAATTTACCTCTTCCAGTAAATCTTTATTTCCAGATGATTACTGTATGGATTGACTCAAGCTGTAGGCTTTTTATTATTTTATGTGTGCAATTTAAGCCAAAGCGTTAAAGAAGGTGCACTTATGTTGAGAAGCTGTTAGTGTTTGAAACTAACCCTTCTAAGATTCAGACTCCTAAAGTCAGGGCAGGTTTGTGCAGGCTCATTTTTAAGGTTAGACTGAAGAATGTGGGTATGAGTCTGTGACACAGAGTCTTTGGAGAAGAGCTTTACTTTAGTGAACTAGCAGAGAGCAACAGGAGCAGGGCCCTCATCTTGAGGGATCTTCAGCCACAAGTTCTATTTTTCCTTAAAGAAAAGACTATTTTTCTTTAAAGACTGTTGGTAAGAACAGTCTCATTACACTTGCCTAAGGGAAACGAGCTAATATTTGTTCATCTTTCCAGTCATTTAAGAATTAATGTTTATACTATTCCTTCATTGCTGATCACATTCATGTTGAAAGGTCATCTATGCAACTACATGTTGGCGACCAGTTCCCTTCAGCACTTGAACTCCTTCTGGCCTGGCAATAATTTGCTGAGATGTGATTATCACCATTAACACCTCCAACAACATTTATGGGACCAAGATGGGAGAGGAGGTCAAGTTTCCTAGCATTGCTGGACACCCTTAAGGTATGGACAATGCTAAAGTGTTCTTCAGGCAGAAGCAGGAGACAAGGTTAGAAATGAAACTGAAGTAGCTATTACTTAAGCCTCTTCTAAAAGATAAAATTTATATGCTAATCAAATTAACAGGTTTTGGTTTTGCATTACTGCATTTTCAGAGATGTTGTTACTATTTGACTTTCAGGTGAACCTGAGATTCCTCAGTCACCAAAGGAAGCTGTTCAGGGGGAGATAAGTGTGGCTGTGCCCTGTGGGTCTGTGCATCCGGTGTCACACTTTCCCCAGAGACCTGCTAAATCACATATTGATTTCGGCTCCTCCCTATCTCTAAGGAGTGAGATGGACTCAGATTTCTCAGATGAAAGAGTAAAATAATTTCTTACATTTCA
>VWYI01022535.1:81827-101974 GCA_013399455.1 Anthoscopus minutus | reverse complement strand
CATGGAGCATATACACACATCTTTGTTACCCAGTGCCTCTATCCCAGTCTATTTCCCTTTATGCCTCCTTCACCATATATTTCAGCTTTTCCAGTGTGTTCTATGATTAGAATAATTTCAGTATTTCTACATATCAGATAAGATTGCCCCAGTGTCATAGTTGAGATTGAGGAACTATTTGTTTATTTGTATTATTAGGGGAAAAAAATAAGACCGCAGTCTGTATGAAGTAGTGTGTGATCTCTTCAGGGTCTTTGCATTTCACTTTTGACCACATTTTCATTTCCTGAAACCTTCCAAGTAAACCCATTCACTTGCTTCTGTTAATTTCAATGATATATGAAATTTTAGAAATAAAGCAGTTTACTGCAAACTTACTTTACTATATTTCCCCAGTAATAACAGCTCTTGTCAAAATATGCCAACACCTGAAACTGAGAAGAGCTTATTTCTTATGCATAAATCAAGAACAGTTTTTATAGTTGTTGTTAGCATATGAAAATTGTCTCTATGGCAGTTGAAGTATGTTATTTTTTGATTGCTGGAGAAAGAACTCTTCAGACTGGCTGTAATCTGCTATTCTTAGTGGCTTTGAGGCTCTTGTTCACTTAGTTGGTCATTTGCAGAGGATTTTCTCTTGTGCATTGATACCCAAGTCTAGAGAGTATGTATTTAGGCTTTATATGTTTTAGTCTAGGATTGCAAGCAGTACTTGGCATACTTGTTTTATTATGGTACAGCTTCATCCAAGTAAGGAGTAAGGAGCTGTGGTGCCCTGGTTATAAATCATCCTACTTTTGGTTTCTTGTTTTCTTTTTAATTGTATAGTACTTTCCTTTCTAATATTTGATATTTGACATAATGTGAATATTTCCATTATTCACATGCAAAGGTACTCTTGCCTACTGGTGACTGCAGCAATGTAGCTATTTAACTAGGAATGATGATACAAAAAGAGCACTCTAACAGGTTGGGAGTTGAATGGAGGTTGAAACTTTGCCAGTGTGCTGTCCAGAATTTCATGTCTTTTAATGGCAATGTATGTTGTGGTTTGCACTTGTAGCAGTAGGTACCTGCTTCTTCAGTACTGACCTTATACAGTTGCTGCTGTGTGATTCTGAGAACCACCAGACTTTATATTCAGGATATCTAAGAAGGGCAGGTGGAGCAGGGAGGCCTAGGAAAACAGATTGTTTCAGGAACTGGCAAAATCATTCCAGAACAGGTATTGCTTAGCTCTGGGACTATGTAATGAAAGACACTGTGTAAATGTTAGGTTTGGCTCAGAATGAAAAATTCAATCTTTATGCTTTCCTCCCTTGTAGAAATGATGAGATAGTGATGCCAGAAGAACAGACGGGTCTGGTGAAGGAAAACTATATCTGGAATGTCCTTCTGCATCGTGGTGCCACTGATGAGGGAATATTTCTCCATGTGCCTCCTGGAAGCTATGACCATGACCTCTTCACCATGACGTGGGGGCCCACCATTGCAGCACTTTCATATGTTTTTGACAAGAGCTTAGAGGAAACAATAATCCAGAAGGCTATCTCTGGTTTCAGGTAACTCTTACCTTCATAAAGACCCAGAAGAGTAAAAGTTGGACCATTGACTTCTGTTTATCTGCTAGAGAGACATCACAGTGAATATCAAATGTTGCTTTTCCTAGCAATTGAAAAGCACTTTTTAATGACCTATGATCCTCTAGTGTTCTGTTATTTGTATCAATTCATTCCATCTTGGTCTCTCTGGCTTGCCAGTTTAGCTTGTTCAGGGACATGTTTAGGTTGACTGCTGTGTTGTAATAAATCAAAGTGCCCAGGGTACATATTTTTGAATTCCAACTTGGTTACATTTAAAGGGACCTACTGACACAGCTAGGCTGTTTAGAAGTGAAGAGGAAAAGTCACTCAACTTGCACAGTGATGCTGACAAAATTTTCATGTAGGAACAAAACCTTTCATGTGTATTTGTCCATAACTGTGGCTAAATGGGATGGGTTGGTTTTTCTTTTCCTTCCCAGATGCCCAGTAGTCAAAAAACTTGCCACCTGTGAGCAACTCTATTGGAATGATCTTTGGTCATGCTTAGATCAGACCAAATGATGCTTTAAACATAGTTTTAAAGCTTTGTCAATACACTGCCTTAGCCATGGTATCCTGGAAACTGGACTTCAACACTACCACCAGTCTCAGCAACTCTCTTATATCAGGACAGGAGGTTGGATATAATGCTCAGGTGCAAGTGGTCTGTCTGTTTAGACTCACTCCTGTAAATTGATCCTTGCATCAGCATAGACAAATATCAGTATCTATGGATAAGAATTGAGCTTATTTAAGCAATAATAGTAGACTTCTGTACATAAACATTCATTATGAATGGGTGGAGAGGAAGGTCTAAAATGTCAACAGAGAGAGTCTCAGATTTGCTGTCCTGCAGATAGGCTTGTCTGTGCTGACTTAGTACATTATTTTCTGTTTTCTTCTTTTCCCAGGAAATGTGCAATGATTTCTGCTCACTATGGCCTTAGCGATGTGTTTGACAATCTCATCATTTCTCTCTGCAAGTTTACAGCTCTCAGCAGTGAGGTAAATTTGCAAAGAGGGGAAAGAAGCATGACTTCTACTACACTGGAGCTCTCTTCCTCTGTTAAGCAGCAATATTTGCTTATTTTAGTTAGTGTATCTGTAGATATCTATCAGCTCCTGCCCAGAGTTTTCTGGAGGAAGTAATGGGAATTGTGTAGTGAAGGGGGACTTCCATAGGACAGGTTCACATATGCAAATTTTCATTTACTCACAAGTGTCAGTTTGTGCAGAGCAGAATGCCTTGATGTAGGCTTGTTTATTCACCTGTTTTATCTGAAGAGACTTAGATCTCCCTGTGATCCCAAACAAGTTCATACATTTCAGATACTGACTATTCAGGGTTTATGCAGTGCCTAGGGGGACTGTTTTTGGAGATGCACTTCTAAAGTGTAGGAGCTATGTAGATGCACAGCATAAGCACAAAGGGGCTAGAAAAACAAATGCTTTGAATAGTCAGTTGGGGTGTGGAGTCTGGTAATAAGATCAGCTGTTAGCCCCACATTTGGCAAGCCCTGAAGACTCTTTCTTTGGGGTGTACTGTGAGAATAAATTCAAGGTGCTGTGGTTAGTGCAAGCTTTATTACCCAAATCTGTTTGTTTATGTATTACAGCATCTGCCTGTTTCTCCCCCAAGTGTTTGATAGACAGTATGTGGCCCATGCTGTGTAGTAAGAAGCAGTTGACAGCAATTCCTGTAAAGGGTCAGAACTCTCAAAGAATCTCACAATATTGCTCTCAGAACCACTGCAAGACCCATGGTGAGCAGAACAGAATTGCCACACATACAGGAAAGATAAACAAGATTATTTTAGACTGAAAGTATGGGAGTAAAAACACCAAGACAGGTGAATTTTTTAAAAGACAAAGAAATCCCAACCAGACGATTTGCTTTAGATTCCCTCTTCCTCCACAGCTCATAACAGTAAAGATGCAGTATTTGGTGATCCTCAGGCACACCAGACCTCAAGACTACCAATAGGTCACACAAGCAGAGGAATGTCTGCCATGAAACAGTTCGACACAGATTTACACAGCACAAGCAACTAGACTAGACTTAGCCCTCAGATGTACCAGCTATTGCCAGCTGCATTCCATCTAGTTGTGAGACTGGAATCTGGAGCAGTCTGATGTCTGAGTTAATTAAGTAAGCATGTCTTTTGGTGATAATGTAAAATCAGGGACTTCTGGATTTGAAGAAGGCTGAGTTCTTATCTCTGGCTAGATTCCAAGTACATTAATGACTTTCTGCTGTCCTAAATTCCTGTAAGGCTTGAAGACAGTAGTGGAATAGGACAACTGAACAAATGTTTAAGTGTCTGGAGGAAGGAGAGAAGGAGGGGCCATCTTCAGAGAACTGAAGAGTCAAAGCAGGCATCATCTCCTTGCACTGCAATTGCTATGCATGGTTACTTTGATTGAAAGAAGGGAAATGGAAAGGAGCATGGAGGGGCTTTAAGTGATTAGGAAGAATGAGTGCCCCACTTGATGATCCATAGTTAAGACTCATACTGACTCAGTATGTAAGCAGTAGCAAAACCTGTGGGTGTGTGTGGTTTTTAGTGATGTGGCTTCTTGCCACAGAGCAAAATCAGGCATATTGCTGTTTGCACCCTGACAATTCAGAGATATATATATTCATGTAGTTTCCCCATAGCAACAATTTGGGAAAAAACCCAAATTGGTTGTTGGATTTCTGCCAGATTTCAGATTGGCACTTCTTATGGAGTTTGCTTCTAAATCAAAGACCCATTTAATAACAGTTTTGCCATCAGTTTGGCTGAAGCAAGAGACAGTTTTTCTGAACTTCAGATCTGAGATAGGATGCATTAACTCCTTCAGTCCCTTGTCTTCTCTCCCATTCTTGGTGAGAGGGTAGGTATGGATTTTGTCCACATAAACAAGAGAATGGCAAAGCCCATCCCTTCTCAAAAGAAAGTTTGCAATGACCTTAAGTAACTTCAGAATCATGGAGAATATTCACTGTTTGATATTAGCTCATGTAGTTGCTAGTTTTTTTCTTGTTTTGGCAAGCATATGCTTGATTGGTTTCAATGACTTAGCACACTTTTTGTATTTTGAAAAGCTGTGAGTGCATTGAACAGATTATGAGGATTTGAGATCCAGCAGTCATTGACAGATACTCCACGTTAAGATTGAATTACTTTGAGTCTTGCTGTTAGGTAGTGGTAGGAGTAATTTTACAAGTCAGTAATGGTTTTGGCCATAGTTTCCTTTTCTAACAGCACAGCAGAGTAGTTGCTGCTTCTAAAGGAGATGTGGTACTTCTTGTAGAAGGCTTTGATCCTGAGCTGAGTTCCTGTAGCAGGATAAATTATTGGGTTTTCAGCAAGCACTTTCAAAATGTTCTGAGTTGTCATTCTTGAGGAGTTT
Organism: Anthoscopus minutus; assembly: GCA_013399455.1. Classification (NCBI taxonomy): domain Eukaryota; kingdom Metazoa; phylum Chordata; class Aves; order Passeriformes; family Paridae; genus Anthoscopus; species Anthoscopus minutus. Next base: position 96,995 of record VWYI01022535.1, on the reverse strand, counting down.
ATGTCTAGGTGGTTCAGTGATTCAGCTTGTATCAGGTAAGCCACCTTAGCCTTGTTTTTGTGCAAAGTGAATGTGAGCTGAGGAGTTATCCAAGCATTGTACAGAGAATTGTTATCTTTCCCATAACCAGTTCTGAAGCATCTGCCCTAATTTCTGTTGAAAAGAAAACATCTCTTTCTGACTGATTGCCATCGCCTCTTCTTTCCTGCAGTCTATTGAGAACCTGCCCACTGTTTTTGGAAGTAATCCCAAGGCCCATATTGCAGCAAAGACAGTGTTTCACTTGGCCCATCGCCATGGTGACATTCTGCGAGAGGGCTGGAAAAACATCATGGAAGCCATGCTACAGCTTTTCCGAGCAGAGCTGCTGCCCAAGGCCATGGTGGAGGTAATAATTAGCTGACTGGTGGGTAACTGAAGAGTTAGGGGAGTGGGAAGCTGGCTTTTCATAGAGCCGGTTCCAAAAGTAGGAGAGCTGTCTTGCAAAGGCCTGCCTTCGGTAAAGTGTGTACAAACTTTGGAAACCTGTGAAGGATATAGTGTTCAAGTTAAGTGCAGCTTCTTTTGTAGCTTGGTTCATTTTTTCTCATTTTATTTCTTGCTAGATTTGAGGAATTCCAGCATTTTTTTCACTAGAACCAATTCTGAATGTTGTGCAGAAGAGGGACATGCTTATAGGCATGAACTACTAGAGCACTGCATTGGTGTTACCAGATGAGAGTGGAACTTTACTGACAGGATAGTGGGGTGAAGAGCTGGGTTTGACTGCACACATATGGGCTGTTTAGTGTAGTGTTTCATCACTAAGAGAAATATTATAGGGAAGGCTATAAAGAAGTGGACAGTTGGTCATATGTATGTCCTGGTCTGTGTTCCAGGTTGAAGACTTTGTGGATCCTAATGGCAAAATCTATCTGCAGCGTGAGGAGACACCATCTAACCGGTGAGTGGCATTGATGTCCCAGGCAGTCTTTTTTGTACCAAGGTTGTAAAATAACATGATTTCTTGCTTCCTTATTGATGCTGGTGTCTTCTGATTTGCAGTGGTGAATCAACAGTACTGAGTTTTGTTAGTTGGCTCACCCTCAGTGGGACAGAGCAATCTGGTATGAGAGGGCCATCTACAGAAACACAGGAGGCAAAGCGAGCAGCTTTGGAATGCATAAAGGTAACCTATAGGCTGTAGAAGAACCTCTTTTTTTTTCTTGATGACAGTACTATGTGGGTAACAGGCAACAGAAGTATAAATATGCGTGCTACTTGGCAGTATTGCAGGTAACAGGAGACTTGAGAATGGAAAGAGTCTACAGAGGAACAGATCTGGATTGAAAGCTAAATGATCTTTTGTGCTGCTGTGCACAAGGGTACTAGCACATCAAAACAGGAGTGATTCCTCAGACTGGGATCTGCCCTGGGTGTCACAGTCCTATATTTAAAGACAAATTGAAGACAAATTAATGAATTCTCAAATGACTAATCTTTTCCAAGACAGTGTAAAGGTATATGACAAACAAAACAAAACAAAATCTGAACCTGGGGCCTGACCATTGTGTGGCCAGTGGAGTTACCAGATAAAATCTGTCTAGCACGGATCAGGTCCGTTAAAAATAATTGATGTTAAAGAGCAAACTAGCTGGAAGGAGTTTTCCTCCATATATTAACAACTATCTGTGTCTTCCTGTGAACATGATATGTTTCTGTAGGATCTGTTTGTATGCCTTCCACAGCCCCCAGATGCACAGCTCTCTTTTCTGTGTTTTGCAGCAATGTGATCCTGAGAAGCTGATTACAGAAAGCAAATTTCTCCAACTTGAATCCCTCCAGGAGCTCATGAAAGTAAGAGAGATACCTTCAAGGCAAGGAATGGATGGTTGTGGAACAAATAGGCTATGCATGATAGTGGATATGTGATGTGTACTCACTTAACGCCTCTGTCCTCAGAGGAGGTCTTGGAACTATTTGGGATGTGAAACTAGTCTTTAGCTCACCTGTTAAAAGTAACTTCTGTGCTGGCAGACATAAACTGCTGTGGCAGTAGAAGAAAACAATAAATTGTGGAATGCATTCTAAAAGCCTTGAGAATTCTTGGCAACTGTTTGAAAGTATTTTAGTTCTGTGTCAGAGCTTAAAGATTTTCATCATTTCAGGTGTGCTGTGTACCTAATGAGAGTATTCTAAGAGGCCACTCTAGAGGCAAGAGCTGTACAGAAATATTTGACAGTGTGTCCCTAAGTAGTATGGTATCTGGCTGCTGTGGGAAATACAATAAGGCTGGACTTACTAGCCTTTGGGCAAGAGAAGCTCATCTCCCTGGGGAAGTGTAATCTCAGTTCCAGGGGAACATTGTGCTACTACTCCAATTATATCAGGAATTCTCCCTTTATATCAAGCTGATGGTTTGAGAAGAATAACTCTAGCATTTGTAGTCATCCTTAGGTATGTCTGCTTTTTTTGTGCTTCACACATTATTAGCAAGATCCTCTTCATCTGAGACATTTTGTCAGAGTTTAACATCTTTAAGTTCATACTGCATTTTGCACAGTAAAAAAAATTCAGTTTTCCTATAGATCTAGTTTGACCTCTATCCAATGCCTTTGACTATGCATGACCTCACTAGGCAGTGGAGTACAGTTTTAAAGCCAGACTCAAAGCATTCTGTCGGTTCTCCATTTTTGGGAGCTTGTGATTCATAAAAATATCATGGCTCTTCCAGGCTTTAATCTCTGTGACTCCTGATGAGGAGACATATGATGAAGAAGATGCAGCCTTCTGCTTGGAGATGCTTCTGCGGATTGTTCTAGAGAATAGGTATGATATTGAAATATATGCATATTTACTGTGATGTCCCTGCTTTACTGCAGCTGCTGCCTGGGTGCAGGGAATGAGTTCCTTATGTCGGTGATTAACCAGCTGAAGCAGCATGTGGCTGTAATTTCAGGGCTTAACAATTCCACTCTAGCATGTGCAAACAGAAAGGCTATTAGCTCCTGAATTAGTGCTTGATATCCTGAAATCTGGAGAATATAAACTAAACTCCACAGAGAGAATTGTCCCACCTGATTGCTTTGCAACTAATGAGCAAGAAGTTTGATGGTTTTGTTGTTTTTATGTGTCTATTGTATCTCCCAAATGGAATTTTTTACTTAAGTTAAGAAATAATGGATTGTCTGGAGTTGTGGGAGAGGTTACTGGATCCTGCTTGTCCGACATCCTTTCATTCTACCCTTTCTCTCCTCCTTGCTGTGACTAGGGACCGTGTGACCTGCGTCTGGCAAACTGTCCGAGACCACCTTTATCATCTCTGTGTCCATGCAATGGAGTTCTGCTTCTTGGTGGAGAGGGCAGTGGTGGGGCTGCTGAGACTGGCCATTCGACTGCTCCGTCGAGATGAGATCAGTGCACAGGTAAGAGATTCTTGAAAGGCAGTTACTGGGGTTTTGTGGCTATACCCAGTGACACAGGAAACCAGCTGCTGTTGGTTGGACCCATACTTAACCTGTCCGTGATGCAGGCAGCAACAAACAGCAGTTGTAACTAGCTCTAATAGATGAAGGAGTACATTGCTAGAGAATGGAAGGTAAGTAATGGGGTCTGTTATTCTTGTCTCCTTCTCTGGCCAGGTTCTCCTCTCATTACGTATCTTACTTATGATGAAGCCAAATGTGCTGTCCAGAGTTAGCCATGAGGTTGCCTACGGCCTCCATGAACTCTTGAAGACCAATGCTGCCAACATTCACTCTGGGGATGACTGGTACACGCTCTTCACCCTTCTGGAGTGCATTGGGTCTGGGGTGAAGCCACCTGCAGCCCTGCAGGTTACAGCAAGGGCAGATAGCGACACAGGTAAGACAGGACAGCTTTTGCTAGGAAATCTGATGCCTGCCTGCCAGATAAGCAGCTGCTTTCTCAAGCTTTTCAATTAGCAAAGGGGACTGCAAGAAAACAAAGCTGATATTAAACTACATTAGCAAGATTAAAGACCAGCACCTGCTGTTCAGTCCTCATGGTCTGTTCCTGTCTCTATTCTGCCATCTCTTCCTACTCACTGAGCAGTAATCCAGGTGCTAGTCTCTGGGGGACAGTGGGAGGAAAACTGATATCATTTCTGGCAGCTGTAGGAGGTCTTTGCTCTACCCAAGGAGCATTTTCTGCTGCTTGTAGTTTGGTGCCTTGGGTACCGTAATCTCTTATCTGGGCATGTAATGTAAACCCAGCTGCTGTTCCTGTCATACTTACTTATTTTGTGGGACTGACTCTTTTCTGCTCCAATTTTTAAGGTTCTCATAAAATGAATTGTTCTTTAAAACTGTATTTCTAGATCCATTTGTATTAATAGTCCCTGAACCATTTCCACAAGACCAATGCACTATTTCTCACTTCTCTTGACTGTGTTTGAAAGGTGGTCTTTTCAGCAAATTGTTCAGTTTTGCTTTAGTCACCTGTCAATATTCTTGAGGCTGATACCTTCAAACTTCTAAAGCAAAGAGCAATAACGGACTTTTCCAGAAGGCTTTGTTCTTTTTGCTTTTCTAGAACTTCTTTGATGTTGATGTCAATAGGTCCTGATGCTTTGTGCTAGACAGATGGGAGAAGCATGATCTTTTAAAACACTTACAGACGTTGCCCTCTGGATTAATGCTGAGCTGTGACCTCTTATGTCTCTCCTTTCTTTTTTCTTTTTTTTTTTTTTGGACTGCTTCTATCTTTGCTGATAGAGCAAATTGCTTGACTTGGCATCTTGCACATCAAAACATTAGTTCTCTATCTTCTTCAGAAAATGTTTGCTGTACTCTGTTCACGGCAAATCTCTGTCTGCTGATGAGTTTCTACATGGTGATGAACAATGCAGAAAATGGGTTTTTACTTCTAAATAACATATCGGTAATTTAAATGTGTCCCTTGTAAGAACTTCTCTCTTGGGACATGTGAAATTTAAGGTTATCCTTAATGTCAGGGCAGGTAGATCTGACAGGTGTAGATCATACTGATAACCAGTAACATACTAATAACCAGTTGTGGTTCCTGATTGATGCTGCTCTGACTAATCTGAATTGCTTCTCCCTTATCCACAGCTACTCTTGCAAGTTCTTGATTTGGCTTTGATTTAAACCCCATGCCTTTTTGTCTTCAAGGTGCTCAATCAGATAGCGAGGTGTCCTCTTCTTGTCATCCAAGTGACATGAGCCTGGACCGCGGCTACACCTCTGACTCTGAGGTGTACACAGACCATGGAAAGCCAGGCAAGATGCATCGCTCAGTCACAGATGTGGACGTCATGAACAGTGGCTGGCTAGTGGTGAGTAGCCAGTGGGCTTCTGATGCCCAAAGAAGACTACTCCTACCGTGGTTGTGAGCAGAGGGTATGGTAGTGAGAGAAAGAATAAGACAGTAGAGAAGAGAGCTAAGATGAGCTGATAATGTAAAGGCAGGATGGGGAGAGACACAGCTGTAAAGGAGAAAGCTTTGAGGCAAGTGAGGAAGAAAGGGAAATGGACCATACAGTAACATTACCTTTTGGCTTCTGAAGAAAGGCCCTTTCATTGTGTGCATGAGATGCTTCTTGTTCTGCTACCCTCTCCTGCTTACCTGCTTGTGCTGTGGTCTGCAGGTGGGGAAAGATGACATCGACAGCTCCAGATCCACTGCTGGGCTCAGCAGGCTGGGTCCATCACCTCTCGTCAACCAGTACAGCCTGACAGTGGGGCTGGATTTGGGCCCACATGACACAAAGTCTCTCATGAAATGTGTTGAGTCCCTGTCCTTCATCGTGAGAGATGCTGCCCATGTTACACCTGAGAATTTCGAGCTCTGTGTCAAAACAATACGTATCTTTGTGGAGGCCAGCTTGAATGGGGGTAAGATTGCCCTTCATGAACTAGGATTCAGCTTGGGGTGGCCAGTCGGCAAGCAGTGTGATGTATACTGTCATGTAATGAGTCCCCAGCCCAAAGAAAATTGTCTACTAGGAGAAAAGTGTCCTGTCTCCTGCTAGGAGCAGGGACCTTATTCTTACACCCCTCCCTGGGATGGAGGGGAGGTGTGGAGTTGAGGCAGCATTGTTCCTGAGGGGCACTGGGTCCCCTTCAAGCAGATAGTGGTCATTTCAGAGAACAGGGCCCTTCACTGGGGATATCAAAAGGTGGCTGCCCTGCGTGTTGAAAAGCAGAACATTTTGTAGTGGACTGTTGTATATGGAATGTTGTTGCCTTTTACATTCTAGGCTACAAGTCGCAGGAGAAGAGGGGGAAAAGCTACAGGTATGACAGTAAATCCAGTCGATTAAAAAAAAAGCCAAAAGACAGCTCCACACGGCGATCCCGGGTCTTGAGCCAGCACCAGGCGCACACACACAGTGATGAGGACGAGGACGAGAGCATCCCTGCCAGCTACCACACTGTGTCTTTACAGGTTAGTCAGGACGTAAGTATAGCAAGGATTTCCTCCTCTCCTTTCCCATTCTTAGGGCCTGGCTAGGTAATCACTGGAATTCTTGATGGGGCAAGGGAAGGCTGCATCCTGGATAAGTGGGTGCTAGATGGCAGAGGGTGTCTGTGGGGCAGTATGTGGTTCTGCAGTGAAAGAGGAAGGCTGCAATTTGTACTGGAAAAAGCAGAATAGCAGTGGAGAGAGAGGTCCTCTGAAAAGCAAGGAGGAGGTCTGAAGCTGTGAGTCACTGTAGTAAGAAAGATGGATTAAGGTCATTTGGACACATGAGGTTCCTGTAGCATTAGCAAGGAGTCTGACTGGGCATCTGAGCTTGAGGAAAGGGGAAAGCCCTGTTGGCTGAGGCACTGGAATTTCAAGTACAGAGGACTGGGCTAAGGAAGTAATTTCTCCCCAGCTGGTACTTCAAAGGTGTAAAGGCACAGTGAGGCCTGCTGACAGCCAGGATGTTGGGTTTCAGTTCAGTAATAAACTGACTAGAATGCTGTCGTGTGCCCATACAGGCAAGGGAACTTTGCACGTGCTTCACATGCCTTTTTTGTTAAGAAAAAAAAGTTGCAGAGTTGTTCTGGATAACACAGCTGAATTACTGGGTTTATGCCTCTGCCTGGGAGAAGCAATGCTTTGTGCCAGGAAAGAGCCCATTCTTCTTTTAGACAGGACTGGAATAGCGTTCCTCAAAGATGGGACTGACGTGGCTACTGAACTGACATAAACCTTGTTGAAGATACCTGGCCCTTGACCACTTAAGGAGGCCACAGACAGCAGGGCTTGACACCATCTCTACAACTGTGTGTGGTTGTGTATATACAGAAAGCAGGCTTCAGTAGCTCGAGCCTTTCAGCCTCGTTTGGAGAACAGCAGAGATAGAGTTGCTTCAAAATTTAAAGTCCTTTGTGTTTCTTACTGTGCTGTGTACTTGCAGCTCCTGGACCTCATGCACACCTTGCACACACGAGCAGCTGGCATCTACAGCTCCTGGGCGGAGGAGCAGCGACACCTGGAGACAGCAGCCAGGAAAATCACAGCGGATTCCCGAACACTGTGGTCCAACTGCTGGTGTCCTTTGCTACAGGGTAAAGCTATCCCCAGGCAATGAGAGCTAGCAGAGATGCTTCCAAAGTAATGGCAGGAAAGTTGAGGAGCCAAGAACTTACTGCAGAAACCAGGCAAAGGTTGTTTTTAGGGTCTGTTGTAATTGAAAATGAACTTGGATTAGATTTAGAAAAACATCTTTAGGATGAGTTAGCTGCCAGCATATTTCTGGATCTGGTAGTAGACTACCAGTCTGTGGCCTGGAACAAGTACAGTCCTTTTTTTTTTCCACAGAGAGTTTTTGATCCTCACTAGACTTTTTACTCTAGACTGGGGAAGTAGGGATGTGACACTCGCCCTGTGGGCTTTGCCCTGAATCCCTGTCTTGCAGGTATTGCCTGGCTGTGCTGTGATGCCCGACGCCAGATACGGATGCAAGCGCTCACTTACTTGCAGCGGGCCCTCCTGGTACATGACCTGCAGGCCCTGGATGCCCTGGAATGGGAGTCCTGCTTCAACAAGGTAACTGCCTGGCTGGGATAGGCATGTGAGCAGGGCAGGATTATCATGAAGAGCAAAGCTGTGTGCAGGAGTATTGTCCTCCAGCACTGTCTTAAGCAGTTTGTTCACTGCAACAGACAAGATGTTTCCTATTCTGGTGCTGTGGAAAGTTCCTCTCTGCTTAGGCTTCTGATGGAGCCTTTTGGAGTACTGAAGTGAGTTCACTGATGTGTGTGTCCTATTGCTTCTGTCATGTCCTCTGTCTAGAAGCCACAAGTCCCAAAAGCCAGTGCCTTTCTGTAAGGCTGTCTGTGAAAATCTCATCAGTCATTTTTGAGCTCTAAAATATCCATATGTCTCATCCAACAGGTGCTGTTCCCTCTGCTAACCAAGCTACTCGAGAACATCAGCCCAGCTGATGTTGGTGGGATGGAAGAAACTAGGATGAGAGCCTCAACACTACTCTCCAAGGTGAGCACCTCGGCTGCCTGAAACAGTGTTCCTCAAGGAAACCAAACTGTTTCCTGTGTTTGCTTCTCAGCATCTCCGATCTGGACAGGTGTCAGGGTGGTAGTTTGACTGTCTTCAGTGCTGGGCTTCTCCACCAGCTTTTGCTGCTGGGACGTGCCTTCATTGCAGAGCTGCCTCCATGATTCTCGTCCTTGGAAAAGTAGTCAGGAAGAGGTTTGTGACTTTATGAGAGAGAGAGAGAGAAGTATTTCACTCAATACTTGTTGAAGACAGTCTGTTCTTGGGGTGAAGTGATGTGTGTTTCAAGCTGATAGTCATGACCTGAGGCAGAGATCTGGAAGGGCTAGAAGACATGGTGATGCAGACTGCAGAGGTCTTCTACAAAAGGAGACAAGATCCACTCCTTCACATGTGCAGCTCAGAAGAGTGGAGGCCTGTGGCATCCTCAGGCCAGTCCTATGCACATTCCCAGCCTGCCACAAGGAGGAGGGATCCAGATTTCTGAAACTGACTTGTCACTGAGCAGCAGCCCCTATACTACTTGTTGACAGTTGTGTTTTTTCCCAGGTATTCCTACAGCATCTCTCCCCACTACTCTCACTGACCACCTTTGCTGCCCTGTGGCTCACAATCCTGGACTTTATGGACAAATACATGCATGCTGGCTCCAGTGACTTACTGGTAAGGTGCTGGATGCAGTCCTTTGGACAACCATTCATCACGTTTTAACCTTCTAAACTTGAAAGGTGTCTTGATTTGGTGTGGGTTTTTGGGTTTTTTTAACTTTTTATTCCTTTCCAAACCATTTTATTCCATGGTTTCGCACCCTGGCCACAGTTTGCAAGGCAGTCCATCAGCTGTTCTGAGCTTTGGTTCGCTGCTATCTATCCATTCTTTGTCTTGTCTCTGATTATAGCTGGAGGCCATTCCAGAGTCTCTGAAGAATATGCTGCTTGTAATGGATACGGCTGGGATTTTCCACAGTGCTGACTCAAGGACAGGATACTCAGATCTCTGGGAGATCACTTGGGAGCGCATTGACTGTTTCTTACCTCGGCTGCGGGATGAGCTCTTCAAACAGACAGTCATCCAAGGTATGAGAAGCTGGGAAGCCTTTAGAACAGAGGTTTTGTACAGGACAACACCTTGTCCAGTACCCAGCTGCCATAGTGCCTTGATGCTGATTAAATTATTTGTAGGAGACTGTGGGAACTTGGCACAAGGGCAAATTTAGGGAGGGTGAAAGGAGTAAGCAAACTGGTGTGTGGTCTCATTGGATGTTTTGTTTTCCCAGATCCTGTCCCAAACATACCAATGGAGCAGCAGCATCAGAAAACAATAGTGTCTGCCTTGCCCCCTTCTCCTGTGGGGGATGTGAGATCATCCACCCATGTGGCTCCTTTGGAGAAGCCTTGTGAACTGAGTGTCAGTGGTGGGTCCTGTTTTCTTTTTTCTGGAATCATTTTCCCAGCATGCTGGCATAGACCTGCTTTTCCTTACTTTAGCATGATCTCTGGTGACCAGGCCTCTAGTGTTGTGAAATGTGCTTCCATATGGATAAATTGTTGCTGAGGTTATTGGGGTGGGCAGAGTGCCTATGACTGATCCCTGCTCTTCAGGGCATTGTATGAAGGGGCAAGTCTGAAAAGGCCCCCGAGTTATTTTCAGCCCTGCTTAGTTTTGAGCTAATAGGTGACTTTGTCAGGACCTGTGTAAAAATCTGTTTTGTCTCTTCTTTCTTCTAGAGTCTGAGAGAGTCACTGCACCTGCCTCACCCACCATCAGCACCTCTGCCTCTCCTTCCTTCCCAGCATCAGCTTCAACAAAGTCAAGCCCAGTTACAGACATACCTCCTACAACAGCACAGCCACCGCTCATCCTGCAGCCTCTTGCCTCTCCCCTGCAGGTTGGGGTGCCACCTATGACTCTTCCAATCATTCTCAACCCAGCCTTAATTGAAGCCACCTCTCCTGTTCCCCTCTTAGCTACTCCACGGCCCACTGACCCCATGACAAGCTCTGAAGTCAATTAGTTGGAGGGTGTCAGAGAACTGTCTGCTGACGAGGCTCTGTGGGTGGAGGATGCTGGCCAAATGTTCTCTGGTAGTGGGCATGTTTGTTTTAAAAGATGATGGTAACCTGAGCAGAAGGGCTGTTGCCACAGTCCTCTGGAGCATGTCCCGTCCTGCTCCCTCCCTTCTTGTGGCATCACCTAGAAATATGCCTAAAAATCCCTGTCTCCATGGAGGAGTGCCCAGTTCCACTGACTAGTCTCCTTCCTGCCTTTGCAATCTCAGGGGCCAGGCAATGCCTATGCCCAGCAGCCTGGGACCAAGCTGCCACCAGTTCATCTGGTAAAGAGGGAAAACCTTGTTGATGTCACACCAGAGAGGGGCTGCAGTACAGGACTGCCTCTCAAGATTACTCAAGTAGTCCCGTCCCTGGGCAATTCCCCAGCCATTCCCTAGCTTTCCTGCTGACTCTTCTGGTTGCACTGCTTTGTTTGGGATCTGGGCATGCCTGGGTTCAGCAAGTAGAGAATTTTATTAGAAATGTGGATTGCTTACAGTGCAGCTCCCAGATTGCTACATAGGGCTTCCTGCCTGCTGGCACATGCTTTCCTGCCTGCAACACAGATGACAGCAAACCCCAAGCCAGATACAGACTGAGCAGCAGGTGAGTCTGATAGGAGCTTTCATCCCTGCTCCTGTAAATATAATCAGGCTTTCTGGTTGGAGAAGGCAAATCCAGAAGGCTCTGCCTAGCTGAGTAGATGAGAAGGAAATGCTGAGAGCAGAGCACTGTGGCCATGTCTCACACACACTTGGGTAACTGTGTTGTTTGCCACTCGCCACACTTTGGTCTCTTGGTGACCAGCCCCTTCCTTAGGAGAACATCCTCTTCAGCTACAGGTGTGGGAATCTGTGGCACCTGCTGACAATGGTTTCTCTTGGAAGCTCTGAAGAGATGGCACCCTTCAGCATCTTGTTGGGAACCTGTTGCCCTTCTACCCCCAGAAGGCCCCTGCAGCTGAGGCCCTGGCAGTGATTCTTGTGCTTCCATCTTGCTGCAAGGACATCCCGCTCTTCCCCCTGCTCATGTCCAGAGCAGAGCTGGCTGCCTGTCAAGCACTGCATCACTAATCCTCTTCCTCCTCCCTCGACTAGTTGGCTAAATTCTCAGTAATTTCAATCTTGGAAATCCCCCTGGTGACTGGGAGGGGCATGGGTGGGTCTCCAACCCAGTGTATCCTGTATGGAGAAGAACCTGTAGTTTGTGTGGGAATACAACCAGTGTACATACAGAGTAAATGGCTACAAATCCAATGGACTTTTTACAGTGTAATAAATACATCCTGTAAATGAATGTTCCAGTGTTGCACTTGTTTTCTGTCATGGAACTTTGTCTCAGAGCTTTGGGAAAAGGGGAGTTAGCTTGTCAAGGTGTTATGCCCTGGCTTCATATACCAAGATCCTTCAACAGAGTGCTCTGTCTGAAGGGAGCACTGGGGGACTTGTCAGCTCAGGACTGGAAGCTGCAATGGAGGTCACCCATCAAGGGACTAATCCGTAATGGCTGCCATCATGGACAAAGCAGAGCTCTAACAGTTTGGCTCTTCCAGAAGGTAAGTTTCAAGTGGGCTGTAACATTTCTAGTGTTACACTGGTGTATATTCATGTACCACCAGGACTGAGGGCAGAGATGAGAGCTGAGGAGCAGGTCCTCTGTTCATATGGTCATGGAGCCAGAACACAGACCTTGGAGACAACTTGACTGACACTGGTGATTCTCTGATGAAGAAGAAATCCTTCTTGCCATGGTCAGGACTCAAGAGTAGGAGAAGGTGTGAGAGATGCTGGGCTCTTCAAGGGCTAGTGCTTGCTATGGATTTGAAAAACTGCACTTCCCTCCTGGTATTTTCTACTTTGTTTCATGGCAAGACCCACGCAGTGCTACAGTGTCCTCAGAGCTGTGTGAGGTACCAGTGCCTTCCCTATTCCAAGAGACTACTACAGACTTGGTAAGGGGTTAAAAACTTAGGAGTTTGTTTGAATTGCATGAGAAAAGGTCTAAATATTGCATAATGGAAGAGTGATGTGCATACTAGGAAAGTCCTGTTACTAAATCCTGGTTCCCTAACCCCATTTGTACCATTCCTGGAATATTTTCGCTGCTGCTGTCTCTTCCTCACCCTCCAGTGCCTGTAGATGGTGTCTTTCCAGCCCTTAGATGTTTTCATTAGTGTATTTGAGTCCTTGTGGTGCCCATGGTGCTTCTGTATTCTGTTCATGGTGTATTCTGTATCAGAGAGACCCCCTCTCTGTCTTGTCTTTCTGAGCCTTCACGTCTATTTACAGCTCTGTTTTTCTGCTCGTTGACAGCTTTGGAGGATTAACTCTTTGTAAACCATTGGTCAGTTGTCAAGTACCTCAATGTCAGGACTGCTGCCCTCTGATTCCCAGGTGGTCCTCTGACTTTTTGGGATGGTGTCAGCTAATAGCAAAGCTCATTTTTGCCAGCTGTCTTCAGATAGCTGTTTTGGGCTCATGGTATGTTTTAACCTGTGTTTGCAAACCCAGCTTCTGCTGGGAGCATTACATCTTAATTTCGACAATTATGGTGCAAAGCAAAAGCCACCTGAGAGAACTGCAGGAAGTGGGACTAGAATGGAAGGAATGTTGACTGGAAAGACAGAATTTTTACTTTAAACAGTTTTCACTAGACTGTAAGTAGGAATGGACTGGAAAACCAGAAAAAGAATTTTTTGAGTATTGTTTGGATTTTGCAAGAGTGAGTTTTAATTTTACAGAGAAAAAATATCAGGGAAAGTATTGAACTGAAAGGAGATCAGAATCAACTGACAGGTAGCATGTGCTACCTGGTATGTTTATCAGTAAGTCTCTTGAACTCTGTAAAAGCTAATCATACTACTAAATGGCTGCTAGTGAGGAGTGGTGTTTACAATAGTGTCCTTTAGATTTGTCCTAGCATATCCTGTTTCTAGTCCTGGACTTCTTTCTCATTATTACTCAGGGTCTGACTAAATATTTTCCAGAGTAGACTGCACAGATATCACTATGTTTTGGATTTACCTGCCTCTTCTATTTACATCAAGGACTTGTATTGCTAAAACAGAATAGAAATACATAATGGGATTTAGCATGTGCCTCTAGAACACTTCACTGTGGAGCTGCTGTTTTCCTCATTGGTATGAAGCTTACCAGTGTGAAAAGTCCTATGAAATTATAACCCCTGGCTGTAAAACATACATTTGGCACTGAAAGTTGTAAAACAGAAGCACTGCTGCTTTTTGTTTCAATTTAAAAACTGGGCCTGAGCATACTCAAAAGGTCTGTTAAGAAAGATTTCCAGGAAATATCAACAGTGAGCTGGCTTTTTTATTAGTTACCCTCAGTCCTATAAACGTCAGCCGTTGAATTCTGGAAAAGTTTATGCCCGTTACAGAAGCTGATGTATTCTGAAGCCACTTTGCCCGGTATTTTCGGCCCAGCTGCGCAGAAGGCAGCCCTGCAGGGTTTGTGCTTCTCCCCTGTGGTCCTGGAGTGTTCTGAGCCCTGCCAAGGCTGCTGGAGGCGGCAGCCCCGTTGCAGCGGGCACTGTTCCCACTGTCCATGTGGTGTGGAGGCTGCCGGGAGAAGGGAGGGCCAGGGCTGCTGCCCGCTGAGCGACGGGAATGCACGGGGCGGCGTCGGGAGCACGGCCGGCTCGGGAGCGAAGTTGTGGAGTGCAACTCTTGTCCCGAACTGATGGGCTGAACAGCACGGAGAAACCCTGGGCCCGCGAGGAGCCTGCCTGGAGCGCGATTCAGCGCGGAGGACGATGAGATCCCCCAAGACTACAAGTCCCAATGTGCAGTACTGCTCCTGCGGTTGTGTAACCAGCGCCCTGGCCCGGAGGAGGTGGTGGGCAGCCAGGGCTCCTCTCCCTCGCAGGGCAGGGCCAGAGCTGTACCCGGGCACCTCCTCTCTGCAGAAGGAAGAAGGAAACTGCAGGCTTTATGAGCACCAGATGCTCCGTGCTACAGGGGTCTGCGCACACCCCTTGGCGATGCAGGATGTGTTAGGATTTGAAAACACATCCCCACAAGGAGCCGGGGGCAAGAGTGCAAGTTACTGATGGGATGGCCATGGCCTTACCAAAGCCCTGCTTCTCTGCCAGGGCAATTTGTGCTTCCTTTCTTCACATCTTCTGTGTAAGAAAAATGGTAATTTCTCTAGGCAACAGGGTTGGTGGTTGGGTTGAACTTAATCCCTAGTTGTAGAAAGCGTCTGGGAACAGAGAGGTCAGGGTAACCGGGTCCCGAGTGTGCGCAGGCAGTGTCTGGCAGTGAGCTGCAGCCATTTAGTGAAAGCACAAGGTCAGTCACTCCTGGGGCGCAAACAGAGCCTTGTCCTCAAGAGGGAACACTAAGCCCCATGGGAGAAGAGTGAACTGAACAAGGTCTTTGCTTCGCTCCTCCCTGTTGCAAGCACCTCCCGCCTGGTACTGTGGCAGTGCCCTCTGGGCCACGCTCCAGGAGCCCACGCCTCCTTGGAGATGTGGGCCTAGGGCTCGTGTTCGGGGGCTGAGGGGGGTGAGGCCCCCAGCCCTCCAGCCGGCTGTCGATGCCCGAGTCAGCCTTGGCAAAAGCTGTTCGGGTCCCAGCTCCCGGGAGGAGTGTTTGCTGCTAAGCTGTGCCTGCACTCCCCTGTGCCCT
>VWYI01022535.1:23272-81590 GCA_013399455.1 Anthoscopus minutus | reverse complement strand
CCATCGCCCATGGAGAGCGCGGCCCGGCGGCGGCTCGGCAGTAGGAGGCAGTGGGGAGCTTCCCCCGGCAGCCCTGCTCGCCCATAGCCCGGCGGGGCATGCTCGGCCCCAGGATGCCGGCCTGGGGGATCCTGCCCGTCACGCTGCCCGCCTTCACCATCACCGGCATGTGGATCGTGTGAGTGCCGCGGGGTCGCCGCCAGCCCCCCACCCACGGGCGTTGGGGCCGGGGCCCGGCCCCGATGCTGCGGGATAACTGAGGGCCGGGGGTTGGAGGATGCTTTCGAGTAGGATGCTTCAAATTGGGATGCAGCGGGCAGGAGGCTGCGGGGAGCCGCTATCCCCGGTCACACTGTGGCACTTCTGGACACTCGGGTGCTCCCACATCCCCCTGAACCCCCACAGCCGCTCTGCGTGGTCCCCGCGTCCCCTGCAGAAGCGCTGGCATGTGCCTCCCTCTCCTTACATCCCTGACAACCTGCGGAATTGCGTGCCCCTGTCCCGGCGTGGGTGTGGCTGATGCTCAGGTGGCATGGGAGCGGCATCGCGAGCCACGCCACCAGCCTAGGTACTGCAGCGCCATGGCTCCAGTCCGTACATAGGCACCCATCCCATGTGGTGGATAGATGGAAGGGCCTTGTGCTAGGAGTAGAGGCTGTGTCACTTGGGTGAACAGTACTAGTCCACCCTATCAGTACCTTTCTCAGGCCTTAACCCTGGTGAGCAGGGGATGAAGGACTTTTCTGAAAAGCACCAAGAGGTTCAGTATAGGTGGTGGGACTTCCTGGGGTGTGGAATGGAACAAATGCACCCTCATATGCATGCAGGTTCCTCCAAGAGCTTCCCCCTGAGGTATCACCGGTCCTACTTCACAACAAAGCAGAACCTTGAACCTGGTGCTAGGAACTTACGCTCCAAGTTTTTTCCTCGGACACCTTGCAAAATGTGGGCTGTCTCCTGTGAGTGACCCTGGTGGGCAGATGCTCCTCCAGATCAATACAGCACGGGCAGAAGTTGCTGCTTATGGTCCTCACAGCCTGAGCTACCCTGAGAGTGACCTTCTGGAGACCTGGGCTTGGTGATGGGTCTGCTCTGTGGTGTCTGGGGGTGCTGTTCCCTGGTTTCCCCTACCTGTCCTGCTCTTTGCTTCTGTCCTGGGATCATCCTTTTTGCAGCCCAGCTATTACATGGCCAGCTCAGGAAGGAGAGGAGTTTTCATACTGGTGCTGGGGCCTATTTTTAACCTGAACTGTTTGCAGCTGCCAGTGATTTGAACAGCAAGGTGCTGCCCACTGCTGTGTCTGCTGGGCAGGAGAGCTCCATGATGTCTGGGGTGGGGGCCATGGGGCCATGCTGACTTGGAGTCGAGCAGGATTCATTTCTGAACCCCTTGTTACACTGACTGAGACACAAGGGTGACTCTGCAGTGAAATGCTTGATTGAGCTGATCTGCCCATAATGCCCTCCCCACACAGTGGCTGCTTTTCCAGACTTCCTCTAGCTCCCTTGCTGGCCAGCTGGGGGCTGGGGGAAGCATAGCAGAGCCAGTGCCATTGGGTGGCACCCGGCAAAGCTGTAGGCTGGTGGAGAGCCCCAGTGCGAGGGGCATGCCAGGGAGGTTCTGTGACAGAGCAGTCCCCCAGAGCCTGTGGAGCACAGCAGCACGATGGAGAAGAGGCCCCACAGAAGCAGCTGCACTGAACTGCAGCAGGAGGTGGCTCTCAGCAGGGATTGGGGTACAAGGAGGGGAACCTGGTCCCAGCAGTGGGAGTTCTGCGGAGCTTGTGCTCATGCACTTGTTTTTCTTTTTCTGCTTTGTAAAGCTGGGAGGTGCCACAGGATGAGTGCTGGTTCATGGCAGGCAGTAAGGGCTTGTGTCTTCTTCTCAGGCAGCTAGTCCCTGGGGCTGCATTGGGTGCTGGCAGGGAATGGGGATGCAGGGAGGCAGGTAGCTGTGGTAATCCTGTTGTTGTCTCTCCTCCAGATATGCCATGGCACTGTCCAACAACCACATCTGCCCTGTCCACAACTGGTAAGACCTGGGGGGAAGCAGGGGCTTTTTGGCACATCCTGGCTTGATTAAACACCTCATAAAGCCAAGTTCCTCCATACCTGTCCCACTTGAAGTATGCCAGGCTGTGTCAGACCACTGGGTAGCTGCAGCACTCCCTGCACCGTGACTGTGCTGAAGCGGGGCACCGGAGAGGTAGGAACATTGAAGGGGCACAGAGCCACCTTCTCCCCTGGCAGACATGGTGATAATGGGGTGCAAATGCCACAGGACACGTGCCTCCTGCCGAACTGGGGGGCTTTTGGGAGCAGAACAGCTTGGGGACGAGTTGCTGCCAGAGCTGGGCTGCCCTCCCTCCCCTGCCCAGGCTTGCCTGTGGTACCGGCTGCACTGGTGAACAATCCAGCCTTGCTGCAATCCAGGCGGGGAGAAGGAGGCCATTGAAAAAACACAGCATGGAGAAAGTATGAAAATAAGTGGTCAGGGAATTACAGAGGGCTATGTGTCTCCATGGAAAAGGTTTTGACTTGCTTGCTTGAGGCTAAATCTGGCAGCACCAGGGTGATGGGATGGTCATGCAGCACCCAGACACCCCAGGGGTGTCTTCCCAGGGAGAAGAGCTGCCCCCAGATGGAGGATGGAGATTGAGGATGAGGCGTGGAAGAGACGAGGCCTGGGAAAAGAAACACTGTTTGGTCTCTTGGCAACTCCTGCAGGGTTTTTGGCTTGTAGCGTTGCCTTAAAAATCTGCCCAGAAAGATCCGTGTTAGTTTAATTCCTGCTGGAGTGTTTGAAGAAGTGAAAAAAAAAACCTGTTGCCATTTCCTGCCTGATGGCTGATTCTGCCCTGGGAAGAATGTGTGTGTCGGGTTGTCTCTGCTGTACAGCCAGCCCTTAATGACGAACGATGCTTCCCGGCCTTGGGCTGCTTGCTTTAAACAAAATAATAATAAAAAAACCCCTCCCAAACCAAACACAGCCCCAAGAGCAGCCTTTGAGGAGGCCGTGGGGCTCTACGCCTTGCCTGGGTTTAGTAGCTGGAAGACAAAGCTACCAGTAAACTGAGGAGACTGAAAAAACACCAGAGCCCAGCCCAGCTCTTTCCAAAAAGGCTTTTTAACCATGTGCTTGCTGCATTGCCATAGGTGGCAGATGGGCAGCCTGGGTGAGGGACAGGGTAGCACTGTTGCCCTCAGCTGCCCCCACAGCACTGTCCCCCCTCTGTCCCCCCAGTGTGGGACTTAGGGTACCTGAAGGGGCCCTGTGGGGCTGAGAACTTTGCACTCACTGCCTGTGGTGTGAGCAGGGGGTCCCACTAGGCCATGCCAGGCAGAGGTGCTGGACACCTGGGTGATGCTGGTGCAGAGGCACCCAAAAACCCATTTCCAGTGTGTGCCAGCTCCTGGGAGAGCTGTGAGGGTAAGGGTGCATGAACCCCCACAGTAGGAGTTAGGTTAGGGTCTCAGGCAGCAGGTGTAGTACAGGAGGGGCTGATACAAGCTGGGGGTGCTTGGACTCACATGTGGGTGCAGGAGGTGCTCCCAGGGCACCGTGGTGGGTGTGGGCAGCAGAGCCCAGCCCAGCCGTGCTGCGACTACCCCGGGTGCACTGCTGGTGTGCTTGGCTCCAGGGCAGCCTGGGGGCTGCCTCTGGTCATGGTGTCTCTCAGGCAGTGCCTCCCAGCTCCTTCCCTCCCAGGTGTGGTGACACTGTACAGGCAGTGCCTGTGCGGCCATTTCTTGCACAGCTCAGCATTCCAACCCATCCCCTGCAAACCTGGAGCTGTCAGTGTCTGCGTGCCCAGCTTTGCCAGTGCTTCCATCCCGGGAATGTGTGAGGGGGCTGGTGAGTGGGTGCTCCTGCTGCTGTTTGAGTGTGGGGCTGCTAGAACCCCCTGAGCCCACACCCCAGCCCGTGCAGCCTCTGCCCTGCCGTGGCCTCTCCCTCACAGGCTGGGGCTCTGGCTAAGCCGCAGAGCCAGCAGGCAGGGAGCAGGCTGTGGAAACACAGGTGTGATGCTGCCAGTTGGGCAGTGGGTCACTCCTGGAGGTTGTGGGCACATCCCTGGCTTTGGGCTGCACTCACTGCAGAGCAACACAGCTGCTCTTGCAGGGCCTGTGGGCAGGAGACAGGAGGGTCCTGGGCAGCATCTCCGCTCTCCTAACCTGTCCCTCTGCTGCTGGCAGGAGTTACAACCAGTCATGTGACATGGATGGCCCCAGCTCCTGCTGCACGCTGGATCACATCCCCCTTGTCAGGTGAGCAGCCTCAGGGTGGGAGCGCAGGTGGAGCTGCCCTGAGGCCTGTGTCCTGGGGAGGGAGCCAAGCACACACCCCAGTGCCCCCTGAATGAGGGCTCCGTGGGTCTCTTTTGTCCCCACAGCAAGTGTGGCACCCTGCCTCCCGAGAGCTGCTTCTTCAGCCTCATCTGTAGCCTGGGCTCCTTCATGGGTAAGTGCCTGCTGCTGGGGAAGCAGGGCTGGGAGAGGCTGCCCTGCAGCCACCCAGCATGGGGCAGCAGTGGCATGAGGGGAGCCGCAGGCAGTGGCATGTGACCGGGCTGTTTCCTTCCCACAGTCATCCTAGTGGGACTGCTGCGCTATGCCCACCTCCTGGAGCGCCTGGGGCCATCCCTCCTCAACACCCTGGGGCTGGCCACTGGCTGGGTCTGCGCTGCTGGCCTCACCATGGTTGGCAACTTTCAGGTAAGGCATCTCCTCAGGAGTCCCTGTGGTAGAGGGGCAGGAGAGGGCCTTGGCTAGAGCAGGGCAATGGCTGTGCTCAGCAGGGTAGGGTTTGGGCTTGTTGTTTTGATCCAGTGTCCCATCCATGCAGTCCTTCCCCTGAGTCAGTGCTGTGCTTCCCAGGGTGCTGGGAGTCCTCTTTGTGTATTCATAGTTCAGGTCCAGATTAAGTTGCTGGGTTTACTTTAACCCTTACCTGAGCCCCCTCTGCACTGTCTGTCCTCTCCATGGGCATGTGCAGGGGCAGGGACACGCTGTTCAGGCTGCTCCTGGTCCTGCCCAGGGGGTGATGCCAGGAAACTGTCAGGGCAGAGCCTGTGCTCACAGGGACCAGAACAGGCCCAGGCTTGGCAGCACATGGCAGTGCTCAGCCCCTCCTGCCCTGCCAGGCACTGGCCTTCCAACAGCTGCCTGTCGCAGCCAGTCCCTCCTGCTTGGCAGGAGGGTGCTGCCCGCACCAGCCCCAGGAGAAGCTTTACAGACCCTGGTCCCCCTTGTCCCCCAGCCATGGTGAGGAGCGCTGGGCTGTGGCCCTCAGGAGGGGTGCAGGCAGTCCCTGATGTTGCCCAGGGCAGAGGGCAGCCTCAGCCCCTGGGCACAGCAGGGCTGCTGGCCCATGGCTAAAAGAAACGGGGCTCTGAGATCCCAGCAGTAGATGTTGAATCCAAGTCTTCTCTTCAGCCAGGAGTCAGGCACAGGGTGAGCTGCCTGGACCTGCTCCCAACACTGTCTGCACCCCTTCCTGGGCAGGAGTCCAACTCCTGGAGCAGTCATGCTGTGATAGGCAGTGTGCCAGGGTGTTGGCACTGATGGTCTCTTCCTCACAGGTGGATCACGCTAAGGTGTTACACTACATTGGGGCGGGAGTGGCCTTTCCCACCAGCATGCTGTTCCTGCTCCTGCAGTCCATCCTCACCTACCGCATGGCCAAAACCCGAGGGCAGTACTGGACCGGCCACTTACGTAGCATCCTCACCACTGTGGCCTTTTTCACCCTTGTCTTCAGTATCCTGAAGGGTGTGGGAAGAAGCTTGGGAATAGGCTGGTGGAAGGTGTCCATCCTCACAGTGGGATATATGCCCCATATTATCTATCCTTTGGTCTGGCAATGAGGCATGGTGCCAGGAGAGGAGCTGGGCAGGGCACTGAGGGTGGGCAGCTCCCTGCAGGTGTAGGCTGGAGGAGCAGCAGTGCCAGGGCTGGGCAGGGGCTGAGGAGGGGAAGGGATGCTGGTAGGTGTCTCTTGGGGTGCTGTGGTGCCCCAACCAGCCCTACCCTGGCTGCTGCAGCCCAGCCACCACTGCAGGCTCCAGTCACACACCATCCAGCTCTGGTTAATTGTTGGGTTTTTTTAGTGGGACAAAGGTATTTTGAGCCCTTGGCAATGACTCCATCAGGGTTACCTCTCTGACTGAAGCTGAGTACAAAAGCGCTGTGTGCAGGTACCAGGTGGGTGCATGGCAGCACCTCTGCCAGCCAGAACTTCTGGGCACTCACCAGCCAACCTGCCCATGGGACAAGGAAGGGCTTGGTGAACAGGTACTGGGGTGTGCAAACACTTTACCGGGGAGGGAAGGCATGGTGACAGGTGGGCTGGAGCTCAAAGAATGGTCCCAGGTATGTGGCTGGGCAGTGAGGAGTTTCTTTGGGACTGAGGTTAGGAATAATTTGGGAAACAGGGGAGTGATTATTGAGCAGGAAGGGGAAAAATCATACAGTGTCCATGGATCCCAAGGAGGCTGGCTGGGGTCTAGCTGAGGTGAGCAGCACAAGAGGACTCTGGGGGTGCTGGAGGGCCTGGCACATATCAGAGGGTCCTGCTCTGTCACCACAGCAGGCCGGCAGGCTGGAAAGCAGGCAGGAAGCTGGGAAAGGCAGGACTGCCACAGGACCATGCCAGCTGGGAGTGACAGGAAGGGCATGTAAGGACAAGGAGACAGGACTAGTGCCCATCTGCTGTGGCCATCGTGCTGTTAGCTCTGAGGACTGGCAGTGGGCAAGCAGCAAGCTATGGTGTGGACAGTGTGGGGAAAGGCCTGGAATCTCTCCTGATGGGATTGGGGGAGTGAGCAGAGGGTCTACACTGTACAGGTCAGGTCCCTGCCTCTGCAGCTCTCCCATATCTTGGTCTCACTTGCAGAAGACATGGTACTGCTGGAGGCTTCGCCTGGAGGGCTGGGGGATGTACATGCCTCCTCCCCTCACCTACAGTAGCTCTTGCAATAGGTTTCCCTGGGGATTTTTGGTGGGCATGAGAGAATGATAAAGAAATTCTGGTAGTGGCAGGATTGGGAGAAGTGGCCCCCTCTCTGGGGTGGGCCAGCCTGCAGCACAGAAGGACAGGAGGTGCTGCAGGACTGGGATGCAACAGTCCAAACCCTGTTTCAAAGGCTGAGTTTTATCAACCTCAACTGCATCCTGTGGGAGGATGGGGACCACCAGCCTTGCTTGTGGAAGAGGCAAGGAGTGTAGGGAAATTGAGGCATCTGAGCCCCTGGCTTGTGCTGAGACCTGCAGCCTTAGCTCCTCCTGCCCTGGCCTCTTCAGATAATCCCAGCCTGGCATCAGTGCCATGATTTACCAGGGCTGGTTTGGGCATGTATGCCACTGCTTCACCCAAGGCACAGCCCTCCTGGTGCTGGGAGAAGCATGTGGGGGTTTCTCAGTGTTAGGAGTGGTGATGTATTTCCCACAGAGGATGGGTACTCATGTCCACCCCAGCATATGGTAACAGTGGGACATCGCAGTGGGTCTTCAATGGGGTGTTTGGGGTTCAGCTGTACTTTCCTTGACTGGGATACCCTCAGGTGGGGTGTTCTTCATCCAGGAGAGCTTTGTGCTACAGCATGTGGCTGCCTTGTGTGAGTGGATGTTCATCATTGATGTCCTGGTTTTCTACGGCACATTTACCTTTGAGTTTGGGGCCATCTCCACAGACACCTTCCTGGTCCTGCTGAAAGCCAGCCGGGCCCCCAAAAGTTACAAAGGCGAGAGCAGCCTGTCCAGTACAGCTCACATCCACAGCCATGTGGAGGGCCTGGCTATGGCCTGACCCCCACAGGAGGCAGCCCACCCGAGCAGAGACCTGAAATTGGGCTTTGACAGTGACTCCCCACCTTGAATATCTCTGAAAACCCCGCTGCTGTGTGTTTGTGTCTGTGTGTGTGTTTGCATGTATGTGCGTGTGTGTGAATGTGTTTGTGTGTGTTTTTGTGTGTGTGTGTGTATGTGTGTGTGTTTGCATGTATGAGTTTGTGTGTATGTGTTTGTGTGTGTGTTTTTGTGTGCTTGCGTGTGTATGTGGTTTTGTGTTTGCATGTATGTGTGTGTGAGTGTGTTTATGTGGGTGTGTGTGTATGAGTGTGTGTGTCTGTGTTCACATGGGCCTGTGGTGCCCTCCACTATCAGCGGGAGCTGTGTCCAGCACCCCTCTGGCAGCTGCTACAGCAAGAGCTGTCCCTTCCCTGCCCACAGGGTTTGGGGTCACTGCTGGGGTGGGGATGCCAACCTGGTGCTATCAGCAGAGCCAGGATCTGCCCAGAGTTCTGGGGTAGCCTGGTCTGAGTTGGGCTGTTGAAGGCTATTCTACAGAGGCTTCCTCCTGCAAGGGACGTGGGGGAACAGGGGGCACACAAGCATGGTGTGCTAGAAGGGGATGAGATCTCTCTTCCCCCCTCCACAGGGGTAAGGTTCAGCTGAGTAAGAGGGCTACTGTGACTGTCGCAGGAGCCAAAACCAGAGTGCCTTTTCCCTTCCTTGGGAAGTGACTGCACTGCCAGTCTGTTTGCAGCCCCAGTGAGGATGGCAGCAGGAGTCTCTCCTTGTCTGCTTTCCCAGGTGTCTCACTCTGCTGCGGGATGACACCAGCAGTCCCAGCTGGACTGTGCTGACCCTCCTCTGTGCCAGGGCTCTCACTGCACAGGGCCTTCTGTGCCTTCGGTCATTGACTTTTCCCACATTTTTTCAGCTTTGAGAATTGCTGAGGCAGGTTTCACATCTCTGGTCACAGCATTCCCCTGCTTCCAGCTAGTTTGGGAAATGAGTCTCCAAGTCTACCATCATACAGGGGATGTTCTGCAGGCACCGTGGACTTCTGCTCCGTGCCACTACCAGCTGAAGCTGTCCCAGGGAGTGCAGCCATGGAAAGGGGAAGCACTTCTGTAGGAACAGAGGGAGTGTGTGCCCCATTCTTCTGGGTCTCCCAAATCCGTCCTCTGGTGCCTTGACCAGTGTCTGCTTGGCAGGAGCCCATCCTGCTCAGCTGCAGCATCCTTGGGCTGAGGTGCAGCCTGGAGTGTCCTGGGCAGGGGGGTGAGGTGTTGAAGGGTATGAGTGCTGTGTGTGCATGTGTGTGTATGTATAGATCTACAAATATATATATATATAAATATATATATATATATATAAAATCCCCCTGTCCCTGGAGAGGGGCATTTACTGCTGCTGCTGCTGTGCGCATTGATCAAGTTGGGCTTTCCTGTTTGCCCACCTTTTCCAAACTGGCCTGTAAATCCACCAGTATATGTAGTTCAAAGAGAAGCCTTTCTGACTTTTGTATCTAATATATTTTTAAAAAGTATATATAAAGACAACAGTGAATTTACAATAATAAAAGTGAAACTCAGCCATGGATGAGGCAGATGGTCCTTCCCTGCTGGAGTAGCAGCTGGCTTTGGGAATGGGATGAAGGGTCCCGTCCCCACTTCGGAGGACAGCCGTAAGCCCGGGGCTCGGTTCCGGGACCCGAGTACCAGCCAGGTGGCGGATTGGCGATGTCGCCGGAATGCAGCAGCCCGGAGCTGCCCGTCCCTTCGGGGGTCCCCTGGCCCGCCCTCCCGCTGTCTCCGCCGGGCGGAGCCGGGTCCGGGAAGTCCCGGGAGGCGGAGTCGGGTCGGGACTTTCCCGGTACCGCGCCGGGGCAAAGCGGCCGGCCTGAGGCTGGGATGAAGGTAAGCGGCCGGGCCGGGCTGGGGGTCCTGCGGGTGCCGGGGGGACGCGCCCGAGCGGCGGGCAGGGCTACGCCAGCGGGAGAACGGAAGGGAAAGGGAGGTGAGCGGTCCAGAGGTTTAAAGTTCTTGGGCTTGGGCTGCCAGTCCCAGCGGAAGGGTCCTGGGCTCTCTCCCCCTCCAGCAGGTACGCCGGTCCCTGGTTGCCTCTGGGCCGGCCATGCGGCCAGCTGGGGTAGGGGATGTTGGGAAGATCCAGGCTGGAGAGACAGTTGCTCTCTCGGAGAGGAGACGGCAAGTCCCAGCTCTGGCGCTTACTTACACCCTTTTCTCTGCCGGTGAGGAAGTTCCTTATTTTTTATGTGCCGTCCTGCAGCTCTCTCCCTTGCGTCCCTTGCCCTGCCTGCGCTGGAGCAGGGCTGGCTTCCTGCCCGCTCCGAGGGGAATCAGATCCGTGCCCGCAGGCTCGGCAGGCTCTAGCCCAAATGGAGCCGTGGGCGCCAACACGGCAGCGGTACCGCGGGCAGAGTGGAAACCGGAGAGAGACAGCAAAAGCCGGGCTGACGCTGGGAGGGATTCTCTGAGGGCATACAGCTGGATTAATAGTTCACAGCAGCAGAGGAACTGATTTACAGGCCCTTAGAGGAGAAAAGCAGATCAGTGGGTGGTTGAGGTTTGCCGAAACCAACTTGATAGCCGCAATGGGAGGAAAGGTATTTTATGCAGAGATATACAAATGGCTTCAGTGCTCAAAGGCAGGCTGTCAGGAGGGGAAGGCTTAGGAAGCTTTCAGAGAGAGGGGATTTCTCACTGCCATACTTGCTGGTCAAGGACTTGGATTCCAGGAAGGGTCTCAGAACAAAGTCACTGTGAATGCGGTATGAGAGAGACTCAGCAGCCTCTTGCCAGTAGCTGTTGGGACTCCAGGGATGGAGCAGAGCACAGGATTTGTGTAGAAAGCAAGGCCAAGTATTTAGGGTCATTGTTTGCAGGTGTTAGCAGACCCCAGGGAAATCAAGATGCAAAGGGAAGAGTATGTTAGAGAAGCAGCCAGCTGAGTGGCTGGAACGTGTCAGCTGTACACTAGCGCAGTTCAGAGCAGGGCTGTGCTTGTGCTGCCTCCTGCATTTCTGGAGCACCCTTTCCCATGCCTACTAAACACTCCTGCCTCGGATAGGCTGACGTATGTTTCCCTCCTGCCTGCAGGGCATCAGCTTTGCAAGTCAGCCGACTGTCATGGGAGGAAAGAAAATAGCACCTGCATTACTAGGTCACGTTCAAGGAGCTGCAGGCATGGAAGAATGGCTTTAGTTTGCACTCTTGCCAAAGGCTGGCCCTTGATTGAAGCAGTCTGGCTGGCACAGGGAGGCTGTGCCATCTGGGAAGGGTGCTGTGGCAGTACTGCACTCCAGGGCAGGGAGCTGGTGCAGCTCTGGGCACTGCCTTGCAGCTGGATTGCTGCTCTTTTCCTCCATTCCCAGCAATGCTCAGAATCCTTCCTCAACCTTAGGAACGTGTGAAGATGGGGAGGAATTATCCAAGTTAATGAGGTCTGCACTTCAAGCCCATGATCCAGGGCAGACGTGCTGGGTATGCTGCTGATGGAGGAAGGAGAGATGCGTTCCCTTCTGGGATGTGTGGGGGATAAAAGCTGCATGTGCTACACTCCTAGGGGAAACCCCAAGTCCTGAGGGCCAGAAAGGCATGCTGCTTGGCACAGGATGCAGGGCTTCACCTTGAGAGCTGAGGTTGCCTGAGGTTGCTTTTCCAGGAACAAGGAAGAAGGTGGTAACAACATCTCTGCTCAGCAAGCAAGGTGGGCTTCCTCCAGCACACACTGCACAAGTGTGCAGGGATATGGCTGGCAACCTCCAGAGAGCCAGAGCGGTGTGGGATGGGGAGGCACAGGCACGACTCCATGACATTCTTTAGTCATGCTGTCTGCAACAAGTGGAGTGTCCCAGGCAGCAGTGAGTGAGCTGTGAAAACCCCTCAAGAGGAGATGGAGCTGATGCTACTGGAGAAGGGGAGTTGTGCTATTCAAGGAGCACAGTCTATTCTTAGCCAGCAGGTTCAGACCTGGGCTCCTCCACCAGGCTCAGCGTGTAGGGTAGGTGACTGTTCCCAGCACACTGGTTGTTTGTCCCTTTGTTTACCTCTCTGGAAGATCTGTGCCAGCAGATAGGGTGGCTGACTGGTGGTGGCAGGCTGAAGCTGTCCAGGTGGGATGATCGGTGGGATCCCAACAGCAGGCAGTCTGTGCTGCTTCCCACAGACCAGCAGGGGGTTGTGTCCGTGTTCCTAGGCCTTTGGAAGCCCGTGCAGAATGGCAGGAGGAAGGCCCCCACCTCATTTTGCAGCACTGGATGTCTGCCTTCACCTTCCTTGCACCCTCCCCTGCACTTGCAGGTCTCACAGACTCTCCATCCTAGGCTGCACAGCTGCCTGGAATGCATCTCCGTGCTTAGGTGGCAGGCCAACTGGGAAAAACCTCAGGCTTGGGGTCACAGGACAGCCCCTTTGGAAGACTTGAGTGGCTGAAAAATCTCCTTGAAAAGTCTCTGTTCAGCTTCTGAAGAAGATGAGTCATGCACGGATTGAACAATCCCCTTCCTTCCCCTCTTCTCCCACACACTCAAAATCCCCTGAGTGGGACCTCAGCAACCACTGATTCAGAAATTCATGCTATGAGGGCATCGTGGAGTCAGATGTGGGATTTCTTTTTTCTTTTCATTGGTTAGTGAGAAGAAATGCAGAGCGTGCCGTAGGCTCCCCTCCGACCCTGCCCCTTTGCTAGAAGTTGCCGGTGGTTTTCTGTGGTCGGGCAGACCTTGACCCCAGCAGAGCTCCTGTCTGTGGTTCTGGCAGTCCCTGTGGCGATGCTGGGGCTGGACGGGTTGCTGAGACCAGCCTCTTCCTCCCCGGTGAGTAGGAGGGTGTGAGCGTTGTGGGCGGCAGGGAAGGGCCCCTGCTGCTGGCAGTGCCTTGCTGAGGTCGGTGGGAAGCGTCCAGTGCTGAGTGCTGGGGCAGTGGGAGATGCTCCCACAGGGAGCTCTGGGACTGCCGTTCCACTTTGAAGCCAGTGGGAAGGAGGCAGTGGGAACACGGATAGCGAATGCCTCTCTCAGGCCACCTCCGCAGGAAGGATGCAAGGGCTGTTGTGTAAGTTGAAACTGGGGAGAGGGAAAGCACCCCTTCGTGTGCCTGGCAAGGGGCTGCAGACTCTGCTTCGGTCTGCAGAGTCCTGGAGAGATTCCCCTGCCCATGGGGAAGCCAGTGGGCTTGGGGACCACTCTTTGGGGCGACTCCTGTTTGAGTCCATAGGGGCTTGGAGACGACATCCGGGTGCGGGAGACACATCCCTGTGCAGGATGAGATTATGTGGGGCAGGGACCTTGGGGGACCCAGGAGCTGCTGCAGGGCTTTATGGCGCGGGCGGCTGGTTCATGGCATGCTGCACTGCAGTTCTCGCTGGGGAAAGGCTGATGGCAGCGCAGCGGGGTCTGGCACCCATAGCGGGGCAAGTGCCCGGGAACGGTGCGGGGAAAATCCCTCCCTACTCCCTGGGGGAAAATACGGCACATCTGGCGCCCCGGTGCTGCCAGGCAGCGCCCGGCCGAGAACGGCCGGAGGAGACGGGCGGGAGTGCTCCGGGATTTCCAGCCCGCTCGGGGCTCCGAGTCCACAATTCCCAGGCGAGGAGGGGACACCCGTCCCATTGTCCCGGGCGCAGGAGCAGCCGGCCCGAGCAGAGCCCCGCTCCGAGCCGTGCCGGGCCAACCCTCGCGTCCCGTGTGCCCCGTCCCGGGTCCCGTGTCCCGTGCCCCGAGCCGGGTCGGGCCGTGCCCCGGCGGGGCGGGGCGGGCCGGTGACGCGCGGGCCCGTCATTTCCCGGCTCCGCGGGGTTTCTAGGGACTTTCCGGAGCGGCGGTGCCTTCCTGCAGCCCCGCTCCCCGCTCACCCCCCTCTCCCCGCAGGCCGGCGGGCGGCCCCGCGCAGATATGGACGAGCAGTTCCAACCCGTGAGTGCGGCACGGATCGGATCGGGTCGGCCCGGAGGGTGTCGCTGCCTGGTCCCGGTGCCGGAGCTGGGCAGGGGGCAGTGCCCGACCCCAGGGGTGGGGTGGGAGGTGGGGGTCTGTGCCTGCTTCCGGGGTAGGAGGTGGGAGGGTCTGTGTCAGCCTCCAGGTGGGCACTGAGGGGTCTGTACCTGCCCACCTCTCTTCCCGGGGAGGGGCAGGAATCTGTGCCTGCCCCGATGGGGTTTTGTGCCATACTGCCATCACCCGCCCAGGGTAGTTGGGAGATTCCAGCCCCAGCACACTCCTCACACTCACCTTCCCTCCCATCACCTAGTGCCTGGATGGGATTGACTATGATGACTTCAGTTTTGGGTCCCACATGATGGAGCAGAAGGAGCCCCTCATGGAGACAGGTAAGGGCCCCTCTGCCTGTACACTTCCAGGGGTCCCCAGCTGAAGTGGAGTTTCCCAGCAGGTTGACTCATGCCTCTTAGTTTCCAGAAGCACCACAGGGTTTGTCCTTACTGGTCCCACTGTGGTAATCCCACAGCTGGTAATCCCTGCCCCATGCCACCAGGATGGGGCTTGTTCCTTTGCTGTTTAGTCTACCAGGGACTGCCAGGTTGGGCTGTGACCTCCCAGGGCTCCCTGTTCCCCAAGTGACAGAGCATCCTCTGGCCCTCTGCTCCTCTTCCTGCTACTCTGACTGCTGTTCCTAGCTGGGCTGTGACAGCACAGGGTTTGGGGGCTCTGAGGACCCCCATGGGACAGACAGGGGTCACATCACCTTCAGTGCTGTCCCTGTATCTCCAGCATCCTTAGTGAGAACATGCACTTTGGTTATCCCATGTTTCTCACTAGTACCTCTCCTTTCTGTCCTCCAGTGGAAGGTCCCTACCTGGTCATTATTGAGCAGCCAAAGCAGGTAAGGACATCACCCAGGTGTAATGTCACCTGCTGCTCTCACGGCACCAGGCTTTGGCCACCCTTGGCTGACGCGCTTTTTGCCTCCACAGCGGGGTTTCCGATTTCGGTATGGCTGCGAGGGCCCCTCCCATGGGGGGCTGCCGGGAGCATCCAGTGAGAAGGGGCACAAGACCTATCCCACTGTCAAGGTGAGCACTGCCATGGGAACTGGATGGACCAGTGTCTTCAGCCAGTGGTGCATGAGCATCAGGAGGGAGCCTTGAAGGAAGGATGGGAAATTTATAATGAGCTCTTGTATGTCTCCTGGTGCTGGAGGGATGGGGGGGCTGAGGAGGGGTGGTGGCCATGAGAAGGGGTAAGAGATTTGCAGAGAATCCTCCTGGCTCATTGTACCTGACCCCTTCTCCTTCCCTGCAGATCTGTAACTACACAGGGGTGGCCCGGATCGAGGTAGACCTGGTGACGCACAGCGACCCTCCCCGTGTACATGCCCACAGCCTGGTGGGCAAGCAGTGCAACGAGGCCGGCAACTGTGTCACAGTCGTGGGACCCAAGGACATGACTGCTCAGTACGTGCAAGGAGGACCCAGGGTGGCCTCTTGCTTCTGTGAGATGGCTGTGGGTGCTGCCTGCAGCTTATGAGATGGGAAGATAGGGATTAGTGTACCCTGGAGCTGGGTTTGCTGGATGAGGTCAAGTGTTTGTTTAGATAATTTCATTGTTACAACTCTGTCCCCTGAACATTTTACCTGTCTCTGTGTTTTGACACATGCAGCTTATTTTGAGCTTCTGTCCTTGAGGTTGAAGCTCCCCAGCTTTGCAGATGACTTTTGAAATCAGCCCGACTCACAGGGTTACTCTGCAACTGCTGCAGTTGCTCTTATATATCCATCCCTGGCTCAGCTCACTACTATTTGCATCCCTTTGGCCTTCAGTCTTGTCTTTGACAGCCTTTTGGACTTGTCACTTATGGGAGCCCAGAGTTTCTGGGGCTCTGTTCTTCTCCTCTGTGGTTGCTCCACTTCTGCCACACACACACTGATTCCCTGCTGCCCGAGTGGCTACTCAGGCAGCCACTGACCTGAGTGCTCAGGTCCTTCCCAGCTGCAGGAGTATGTGCCCCTTTGGGCTTGCTGCTTCAGGCCTTGATGCTTACAGATCCCAGAAGGTTCCCTCTTCTCCAGGTTCAGCAACCTGGGTGTGCTCCATGTCACCAAGAAGAATATGATGGAGATCATGAAGGAAAAGCTGAAGCAGCAGAGGATGCGCAACACGAGCCATCTGCTGACGGGTGAGGGCAGCCAGTGGGCCTCCGCACCATGGGCTGACAGCTGGGATTAGTGTGGGGTTGGGCTGGGTAGGAAGGGGACCTGGAGCACTGTCCCCCCATACAGCCTGATGGTTTGTCCCCCTGCCCTGGCAGAAGTGGAGCTGCGTGAGATCGAGCTGGAGGCGAAGGAGCTGAAAAAGGTGATGGACCTGAGCATTGTGCGGTTGCGCTTCACCGCCTACCTCCGTGACAGCAGTGGGAACTTCACGCTGGCCCTCCAGCCTGTCATCTCAGACCCTATCCATGACAGCAGTGAGTGTGGGGCCAGTCCAGGGAAGGGGTGGGGCAGGAGTGGGTAAGGACTTCTGCACAGTGACTCCCAATACCTCTTGCTCTGCAGAGTCCCCCGGAGCCTCCAACCTGAAGATCTCACGGATGGATAAGACAGCAGGCTCCGTACGGGGAGGAGATGAAGTCTACTTGCTGTGTGATAAAGTTCAGAAAGGTAAAAACAAAACCTTCTGGAGGGGCTGTGGCAGGAGAGGTCTGGGGCCCCTGGGTCTGTGTCCTTGGAGCCTGTCTGGGGCAAGGAGACAGGCGATGCCTGTGTCACTTCTCTCCCCAGATGACATTGAGGTGCGTTTCTACGAGGATGATGAGAATGGCTGGCAGGCCTTTGGGGACTTTTCTCCTACAGATGTGCACAAGCAGGTACAGGGGAGGTGGGGATTGTCCTGCTCTGCTTCAAGGCAGATGAATGTCCTGTGGGGTAAGGTAGCCCCATCCCCAGCTCCAGGAATGAGCAGAACCTCATGTCCATCATGTCCTGCCCACAGTATGCCATTGTCTTCCGCACACCCCCCTACCACAAGCCCAAGATCGACCGTCCTGTCACCGTCTTCCTGCAGCTGAAGCGGAAGCGGGGAGGGGACGTGAGTGACTCCAAGCAGTTCACCTACTACCCAGTGGTGGAAGGTGAGCACCACCCAGGCAGGGTGGCAAGTCTCCTGCTGCTGGGGCTCCCTCTCACCCTGCTGCCCCTCTCTCCCCACAGATAAGGAAGAAGTGGAGAGGAAGCGCAAGAAAGTCCTGCCTCAGTTTCCTCAGCACTTTGGCGGTGGCTCACACATGGGGGGGGCCGGCGGGGGGGCCGGGGGCTTTGGCTCTGGAGGAGGTGAGTGGAAATACCTCTTCCCCCTCCTCTCTGGCCCTGGGGGTTCCCTTCTGCTCACCCATCCTCTACCTTACCCTGCAGGTGGAAGCCTCAGCTTCCCATACTCCCCTGGGCTGACCTACAACAGCATCTACTCATCTGGCCCCCACCCAGTGGGGAGCTACCAGGGGGGTGTGCAGATGAAGGGCCCGGAGGCAGAGGGGCCTGAGAGCGACAGGCAGGCACCTGCAGAAGAGAGCACGTACTGCAAGGAGCTGCAGAAGCATGGTAGGGGGGGCTGAGCTTGAGGGAGGGCTGGGGCAAGTCGCTCAGGAGAGGAGGCATGGACTGGGGACCTTTTGGGGCTGTGCGGTGCTCTCCACACCTGGTGGGTGCAGAAGGGTGGATGAGGCTTCTGCTTCTGGAGGTGACATCCTGCTTTGCCCCCCAGCCCAGCTGTGCCAGCTGTGGATGCTGGCGCTAGCCCGTCGCAATGCCCATGCCCTGCTTGACTACTCAGTCACCGCCGACCCCCGCATGCTGCTGGCAGTCCAGAGGCACCTGGCCGCGTCACAGGATGAGAACGGAGACACGTGAGCACACGAGGGGTTCGAAGGGAGGGCATGGGGGTCTTCTTGTCTGTCAGAGCCATTATGGGGGCTCTGAGGGCAGCAGGGGATACCTGGAGAAGCATGGAGCTGGGCTAGGGGCCATCCCACTCTCTCTGCAGGCCTTTGCACCTTGCTATTATCCATGAACAGACAGCTGTGATCAAGCATCTGATTGACGTCATTGTTAGCATCCCCAGCCAGCAGATCATCAACATCTCCAACAACCTGCAACAGGTACATGTTTTTCAGAGCAGCCAGTTCTCCTCTCCCTGGGAGTAGTTCCTCACTCCTGTTTTCCAACCCTGGGGGCTCCTGTTGCTGCTCCTGCTGGGGGAGGCTGCAGATCTGAACAAGCTGCAGCTGCTGGAGAGGATGGTAGTGCAGGGCTTAGCTCCTCTTGTGAGCGCTGCTGAGGATGTGCTGCTGTCCTGCAGACGCCACTGCATCTGGCGGTCATCACCAAGCAGCCTCAAGTGGTCCAGCTCCTGCTGCAAGCCCGTGCTGACCCAACCTTGCTGGACCGCTATGGAAATTCCCTGCTGCACCTGGCACTCCAGGCTGGTGATGAAGAGATGCTGAGGACACTGCTGGCTCACCTGGGCTCAGCTACCCCTTATCTTCTCCGCCTGCCCAATTTCCATGGTGAGTGTGGCTCAGGGATGATGGGCAGGAGCCCAGTGGTGCCATCATGGTCTTGGCCAGAAGACTGCTGAGCCTATCCCCATCTTGCAGGCCTCCTGCCTGTGCATTTGGCTGTGAAGGCAAAGAGTTTGGCTTGCCTGGACCTGCTGGTCAGGACGGGAGCTGATGTGAATGCAGTGGAGAGGCAAAGTGGGAGGACCCCACTGCACCTGGCTGTGGAAATGGAGAACCTGAACATGGCCACCCACCTGGTGAAGAAGGTACAGTGCAGCTGGTGTAGTGGTGGCTGTGGAATAGGTATGGGGTGCAGCCTCCTACAGGCTCCTGGCAGAAATGGGGATTCCCCTGAGGCCTTGGGGTGACAGGATGTAGGAGGAGCAGTGCCCAGGCAGTCCATCCTCATGGCCTCACACATTTCTTAGCTGGGAGCAGACATCAACAGCCGGACTTTCGCCGGGAATACCCCCCTGCACTTGGCTGCTGGCCTGGGCTCCCCCACCCTCACCAAACTGCTTCTTAAAGCTGGTAAGGCACTGCCCTCCCTCCTTCCCTCCCCATAGCTCTGGCTGCCTGTGCAGCCAGGCACAGGGTCAGACCTGTGGACCTGGCTCATGCCACCATTTCCCAACAGGGGCGGATGTTTTGTGTGAGAACGACGAGCCCATGAGTCTGTCTTCATCAGAGGCCAGTAGTGACACAGACACTGACCCTGAGGAGCAGGAGCTTGCCATGGATCTGGGAGAGCCAGCACTGGCTGCAGAGCATAGCACCAACTCCAAGCTCTCCACACAGGGGCACTGGCAGGCAGGGCACAGGCAGCGCCGCTGCCACACATCCCTGGACCTGACTCGAAGCCAGAAGGTGTGTGGTGCAGTGGGACAAACTCACTGGGAGTTTTTCTGCACAGGCCATGGCATGGATGGGGCAGAGTCTGTCCTCAGGAGATGCTCCTGTGAGGATGCCTGTGCTCCTCCGTGTCCTGCAGACATCCAAAGTGTGAGGAGGCAGTGAGGCATCTGGGCAGTTGGAAAATTGACATCCATGTCTGTCTGCAGGTGCGGGAGATCCTGCTGCAGGCCTCCCAGCAGGGGCCCGAGGCAGAACTGCCCACTGCCCCCCAGCCAGGTGAGCAGCCCCTTCCCACTCCATCCACCCAACTCAAAAGCACCACACCTAGGCAGGGTAACACGCTCCCGGCACCAAGGAGGGCAGCCTGTGATGGGGGCATCTCTTTCATACAGGGAAGGTCCTGTCACTGGACAGTGAGGCACTGCAGGGGCTGGAACAGCTGCTGAACCAGGACTGCAGGGGGTCCGACTGGATTGAGCTGGCCAAGCGCCTGGGGCTGTGCAGCCTCGTGGAGACCTACAAGGACACGCCCTCGCCCAGTGTCAGCCTCCTGCGCAGTTACGAGGTCAGTGCCTGGTTGGGGTGCCTCTATCCCCCCTGCCTGTCTGGCCACCAGCCCTACTCAGTGCTCTTTCTCTGCAGCTGGCAGGTGGCAGCCTGGGGGGACTGCTGGAGGCATTGGACTCTATGGGGCTCCACAATGCTGTGAGGAAGCTCCACAAAACTGAGACACTGGAGAAGCTGCAAAGCACAGGTACTGAGAATGAGGGCTCGGCTGGTGGGCAGGGAGTGTCTCTGCTGCCCCATCGCTAAGAGCACCCGGGGATTGCTTTGCAGAACTGAAGGAAGACAGTGCCTATGGCAGTGAGTCGGTGGAGGAGGAGCAGGCGCCCACACTAGCCCTGAAGCCAGGGGGTGAGCTGCCCCCCAGCCAGCAGCCACAGGTGCACTGAGGAGCCAGCCAGCAGCCCCTGTGACCACACAGGGAGCTGCACTGCCCTCTGTCTTGCCCACACAAGTGCCTTCTGGACTTGGGGTCCAGCTGCCTGGACTCTGGGGGATGGGATGCAGCTGGCTCCTGCCCGTCTCTGCTCTTATTTAATGATCCCACTTCTGAATAAAAGGACACAGGCTCCATTAGTCTTTGCTCTCCCTCTCTCCAGCCCCAGGCGTGAGCTGGGCACTAATCCCCCTGAACTCTGCCTGGGTCTGGAAGTCTGGCAGCAAGGAGACAGCTGCCAGCCCCTCCTCAGCATCCCTCCATGCTGGAGCTGTCCCCAGCCATGGGGAAGAAAGAACAGCGCACCCAAGAAGTGAAGAGTGAGTTTTACTTCAGTGACTGAGAGAAGAAACTGTACAAAGGTTTTTTTTCCCCCCACCTCCCAAGCCACCTGGGGCAAGGGTGGATTTAATTTTTTTTTTAAATTTTTTTTTTTTGCAATAGACTTCAAAGAGCAGAATAAAAAGTTTTGACACATTCGCAAAGTTAGTGCTGAAACCAGCCAGGTCCCAGGCGGCTGAGAACTGCATGTGTGCCAGCCCCTGGTCACAGCCCTTCACTGTGCCTGGACCCCTTTCAGGACAGTCCTGCAGCTGTGCTGCATCACTTGCCCCTTGCTCTGGACAAGCATCCTTCAGCCCACTCTGGAGTGGTGAGGGCTGCCCCAGGCTGCCCCTCACCTTGGCAAGGAGGGAGCCTGTTGCTGAGAGAGGGGCTGCACCACTGCAGACCAGGCTTTGCTGGCAGCCTCTGAGGTCCCAGCCATGCATTGGAAAAGAGATGGGAAGAAAAGCTGGCTCCAGCTTGTGCTGGACACATAGAGCAGGGGGACCCCCATATCAACCCTGGCTGCAGGGGCCACCACCCCACAGGGAGTACTTACACACTGGTGCCCATCATGCCCTGGGTACGATGCTCACACCCAGGTTGCTGCAAACAGGGCCGAGCTGCCAGCAGTGGGGGGTGGGAAATGGCGGTCATGAAGCACCGGTGCATCAGCCTCCCATGCAGCCACATGTGCAGCAATGGGTGCTGCCATCTCAAGGCTGCCTCCTTGGTACTGGCAGCCACAGGGCTGTCACCCCAAAGGGTTGCTGGTGCTGAAGTGAAGATGGGGAGCAGGCAGCAGCAGTACACACAGTAGCCCATGCTCAGCTTGCTGCAGGGCAGGGGCGTGAGGAGTGGGATCACCCCCTTAGTCCTTTTAAAAACCTCTCTCCCCCAGAGTGCAGTGCCTACAAGATATGGCTGGGTTCGTGGTTTTGTTTTTTTAAACAGTTCCCAAAAAGCATCAAAAGTAGCCCCCCCAAAAAAATCTCCCTGGTGGTCAGCTCAATCTGGTACTAAAAAGTGCAAAACTGTATCACAAAAACTGTTCAAAAGTTGTAAGAAAGCAGGGAGGGTGGAGAGGTGATTGAGGTGGCAGGGAAGGGACCATGTGCTGTTGCCCTGGCTTCCCTGGCCACCAGCCCCAGGAGAGGGGACAGTCTAGGGCTAGACCCCTCCCATCTACTCCCATGGCACGATGGAGCTGGAGAAGCGGCCGCTGGCTTTGTTCTGCTGCATTTGTCTTTTTTTTTTTTAAGCCATTGAAGAATTGAGCCCAGCAGGTTAGGTTTCAGTTGCTCCCTCTCCCCAGGGCAGCAAAGGTCCTGCAGCCAAGTGCAGGACAAGGAGGGGCAGGAACAAGTCTCATGGGGCCAGGCAGCTCCTGCAGGCAAGGACTGAGGACCGTCCTGCTCTGCCACTGTCTCCGGTGGAGGGGCCATGGCCCTGCATGGCTGGTTCTGGCGGCTGCAGAAGGGCTGTCACCCCCTCCAGCTGGTGCCACAGACAGATGGACACATGCAGGGTCTCAGCAGGCACACGGCCTCCAGCCCCGTGCCGGGGGAACAGGAACAGAGCTGCAGTGCAGGCAGCTGAGGCCCCGCACTTACGACTTCAGGGGATGGCCAGGGGGCTGGCGGCCAGCGCGCTCTGAGATGTTGCGCTTCACCTTGGTGGTCGTGCTGGAGGGCTCTGCGTTGAGTGAGGGGCTGGAGCGAGACTTTTTCAGGCCATCATCCTCCCCACCCGCTGTGTCAAAGAGGGTGGACTCAAATGCTGCCAGGTCCTCGGAGCCAGCCTTCAGCTTGGCCCGCAGCAGCATGGCATAGGTGCCATAGCGGGATTTCTGAGGAGCACAGTGCAGCAGAGAGAGAGGTTGGCAAGCTGGGTACTGTCCTATGGCAAGCATCCCTGCAGGAGGGGATGCTAATGGTCCCTCCAACCCAGCCAGCATCCCGGGGCAAAGGAATGCTCGTGGTCCTAGGCCACGGCAGTGGCAGTGCAATTCAGCTGATGGGAACGGTTGGTCCCATCACTGAGGATGGCCAAAGAGGTAGGGGCAGAGGGCCTGAGGGCAGAGGGGGGAATCTTCCAGCTCACCTCAAATTCCAGGTACTCTTCTTTCTGCTTTAGCTCCTCGTACTCCTTGCCTTTCACCTTCTTCTCAGGCAGTGAGGAACGATGCTCCAGCAGCTCTGCTGACATTGTCTTGAATTTGGTCTCATGGTTCTTCACCTGCTCCTCCTGGGGAAAGGTGGCACCATGTCAGTGCCCTGCTCTGTGCCCCTGGTAGTGTGAGCTGGCTGGGGACAAAGTAGGTTTTTCCCCTTCTAGTAGCAGCCAGGACCTCAGCTTCTGCTGCTGGATTTTTTTGTTTTAATGGCAGGCAAAATCACAGGCTCTTGGGGGAAACCTGCTCTCACCTCATTGAGGGGCTGACTGCAATCTTAAAGAAGAAGAATTTAATCCCTCTAAAACTAGGCTGGGGTTTTTTTTTTAAATCCTTTCTACTCTATGAATAACTGCCTTGGTATGCATGAGCGCCAGCTAATCCCCCCAGTCAGTTGCCTTTCAATGTCCCTGGCAGGACTTTGCAAGCTGTGATGTGGGACCACTTTCTCGTCCATGGTCTGCCCATCACCTGACTCCAGCCCCACTGCCAGGAGCAAGACCTCACCGTCTGCCTCCAGCCTCAGAACCCCTTTTCTCTGTCTCCCCCTTGGCCCTTCACCTCACTGGGGAGGCAGCTGGGTGCATGGCACCACACAGATCCCTCCAAAGGGAACTGTGCCACTGGCAGATCCGGGGGTTTGTCCCAGGCTCACCACAGCCCCCATGCTGTGACCCACCTGAGACAGCCTGGTGCAGGAGCTGGGCAGCAGTGGGCGGCTGAACTTCTTCTGGGAGCCGATGGCTGCGGGGAAGGGAGGCGCAGAGAACATGGCTGCCACTACATTGATGCGTGTGATCCATGAGTGCATCTGCTCGGGGTTCCTGAGAAAAAAGGCCAAAATACAGATAGGCTATCTTTGTCAAAGATAGAGGGACCTGCTCCACAGACAAGGTCTGAGTCCCCCTGGCCTGGCCTTGGCCAGCCATGGCATCTGGGACTCTACCCACAGCTAACCTGGGCCCAGCAGGGTAGGAAAAAGAGGAGCCAAGAAAAGCTCAGCACCAACACCAGGTTCCTCTCCTTCCAGAAAGGGCCAGGACAGGAGAGAGCAAGGTGGCCCTAAGCCCTATCCCATCCTACACTCAAGTCAGGGAAGCTCCTGTGCCCCAGTGTGGAGCCCAGCCAGGCATCCTGAAGGACTCACTGTGCTTGGAAAAGGAAGACTCTCCAGTCAGCTGTCCTGAGGTAGAAGACATTGGGTCGCTTGCTGTAGTCAGATGCTCGTGTGGCAAGTGAATGGTGGATGCTAATAGCATTCTTCAGTTCCTCTTCTGCCAGTGCCTTCCCTGGCTTATACTCCTCCTGCAAATCATGGGGTGTTTCAGAGCCAGCTCAGGGATGCACCCCACCATGAGTCAGCCCTATGAGGTTTCAGGAACTGCTGAAGTGCTGGCTGTGGCAAGGCTTGGAGATCACCCTCCACCAGTCAGCTGCAGACTCTGCTTCCAGCTCATGCTGTACTCCTGGAGAACACTGGCTTGGCAACAGCACAGGGGGCTGTTTCTCCCTGTGTGTGTGCCTGCAGGGAACTGGATGTGCAGCCCCTCTATTCAGGGGAAAGACCCTGGTGCCCCTCTCTTCCCAGCCAAGCCCCCTGCACACAGCACTGTTAGCAGTGCCCAAGCTGGAAACAAGCACCCTGGAAACAAGGATGCCACCAGGTCCCCAAGCAACAGCTCAGGCATGCAGGGTGCTGAGTCTGCTTAGACCAGGCTTTGCAATGAAGTGTGCTGCAGGCCCTCTCACAGCTGTGGAGACTGCTGTGACCCAATCTCTGGCCTGGGGACAATCCCTCTCCCTGGTGTGGATGTGGGTGGCTCTGCTGCCTACCTTCTGCAGGTAGAGAATCATTCCCTTCAGGATGGCGTGGAAGGGCTTCCAGCCGCGCTTCCCGCGGGGTGCTGCCAGGGAGAAGAGAACAGCTCAGACATCAGCCTCAGAACTGAGCGAGGGGAAAAGCCACCCCCCCACCCTGTTCCAGCCAGCCCTGCCACACCGCACGTCACCCACCCCCGGGACAGGCAGCACGCCAGGACTGTCCCTGCGCACCTGAGCCCGTGCAGGCCGCGTGGCTGGCAGATGGTGC
The DNA here is from genome assembly GCA_013399455.1 of Anthoscopus minutus. NCBI lineage: Eukaryota > Metazoa > Chordata > Aves > Passeriformes > Paridae > Anthoscopus > Anthoscopus minutus. Next base: position 56,829 of record VWYI01022535.1, on the reverse strand, counting down.
TGCTGGCAGGGGGGCCGCCGCCGCCTCGCAGCGCCAGCGCTGTGCTGTGCTCCCCCTGTGCTCCCCGCCTCGCTGCTTGTGCTCAGCTTCACCACTGCCTCCATGGTCGGGCACAGGGACAAGGCAGAGCTGCCTGCCAGGTATTGCTGGCTCTGGAGGGCAGCTGCATCTAATCACATCTAGGCAGCATTAGACGGCCAGGGCTTAGGAGGGATTTTATGGGGAATATGGTGAGCATGCCTGGCAGTGCCCAACCAGCTGCAGCACGCTGTGTGCCTTGTCTATCACACCACAGGACACTTCCCTTCATCCACACAACCCTGTGGCAGGGTTGCAACCCCCAGAGACCCAACCTCATCATCCTGCCTGCCGCCTTCCCAGCTTTCCAGCTTTCCAGGAAGAAGCTTTCCAGCTCCCCAGCCGGAGGGCTAAATTATGCCTGGCACAGCCATCCAGCCAGGGCACTGATGCTGGAGGCTGGCATAAAGCTACAGACAGACATCACACAGCGACTCCTGCCCTGCTTCCCATTCAGTTCTGGAGTTCACTGGTGCCCTCTTGTCCCAGGTGCCCTCCACGGGCTCCCCAGGCACCTACTTTTCTTGCAGTCGGGATCAGCGTGGATCTTGCGGACTAACAGCCCGTGCTTGTACGTGGCAATGCTGGAGTCCTGGGAAAAGTCCAGAAAGGGGTTACTGCAGCTGCTGATGCGCTTGATGGACTTTGGGTTGGGATCTGCTAGCTCCGAGAGCGACTTTCTCAGCTCCTCCTCATCTCTGCCAATCAGATTTGGGAGGGGAAAGAGTTTGTTACCTTTCTGGGGACAGCAAATACCAAGTTCCCCACTGGTTGGTGCCACTTTTAAGCCTGGCTGCTGAAAGGGAAGCCAGGAGCAGTAGGCCAGGATGAGCAGTCTTCCATCAGCACTGGTGAGCATCCCAAACCTAGCCATGCCCATGTGCCCCTGTCTCTCCAGACAGCTGAGGTGCTGTCTGGTCCCTTGAAAGGCATTGGGCTTTTGCTGCTGATGCAGGGTGGCACCCTTGCCTGCCCCAGGGAGTGAGAAGCCTTTTTTTGGGCAGGGGCACAACAGAAGCCAGCCAGACTGATGAGCCAGGAGTGATGGAGGAGCAGTACCCCAAGGCTTGGCACTACCACAGCCCCCCAGCCATGGCATACAGGCTCACAGTTCCCCATCTGGTAGGAAGGAGGGTATAGAATGGACCACCCCCAAAAGGATAGACCCAGGCTGTGGTCCCCATATTTTAAGGGTGGCAGCCAGACCACAGGGCCCAGAACCAGAGGTAAAGGGGGGCAGCGAAACTGTGATGGGAAGGCTTTGGGCAGTATCATCCAAGGGCAGGAGCAGGTGTGGGCAGGATGTAGGCAGCCCACTCCTACCGGGTCACAGCCCCTCCCTACAGGCAGGCTGCACCGGTGCCGCTCCCCCCCGCCCGCAGGAAGATGTGGGAGCACAGAGCTGCTGCCTCCCCACTCCCTCAGCCGCTTGCTGCTAATTAAACCCCTCAGCATCTGCCGGCATCTCCATGGCAGCGGTCGAGTGCATCGCTCAGAGCCGGGTAGCACCGTGCTGATTAATCCCTGCAGCGCAGGCGCTGCCGCTCCTGCTGCTGGAGATGGCAGCTGTGGGCGAGGGTGCAGGCACCCTGTGGGGCCCCAGCACAGCCACGGCACCTCCAGAGCCTGTCTATTCTCACCCTGGGCACAGCCCCCAAGGCACAAACCCAGGCCAAAGCTGCAAGAAGCCGGACCCAGGTGGCTTTCCTCAGCACTCCAGAGAAGGGGCCCCATGGCAGTGCTGAGGGCGGCCAGGGGTACATTGCCCAGCCCAGCCCATCCCAAGCTCCCTCTCCTTCCCTCATCCTCACAGGAGCACCTGCCCTGCAGCATCATGGTTTGTGCAGTCTCTGGGACTGGGTGGATTCAGTGCTCACCCAGTGCCATGCAGCAGCGTCCCCCACAGGGGTACTTACATGGCCCACTGCAGCTTCTCATTCTTGATGGAGCCATACAATGCCTGCAGAGAGAAGAGTGGGGGGTCAGCAGGAGAGCGGTGCCAGGCTGGGGATCTGCTCTGGGGAACAGAGGAGGCATGCCAGACTGGCCCAGGGACCCTGGAGGTTAAGGTAATCCCATGCCAGTTTGTTCCAGCCCAGCCCTGTCCTAGCTAGGCTAGCCAGCAGACTTCAATTTAAAGTTACAGACACATAGTCCTGGGGACCATGGGATCTGCAAACCCCCCATACCCCAAAGAAATGTTGAGGATGGCCCTGACATTTTGCCTTCTCCTGCCCTTTGTCTCTACCTGTCTGTGACAGTTGCCACAGTGTTAGCAGTGTAATGGTGAGGCACAGCTAACATTTCCAAGTGCCTGGGAGAGCTGTTTCTACCTGTTCCAAGGTGTTCCAGGCTGGTAAAAATAACAGCCTTCAGGCAGCCTGAGCCCAAGGAGAGCAAACTTTTGAGACATACTTTCTTGGTGCATGCCTTCACCCCCCACAATGGAACTTCAGCCTGCTCCAGGGGCCTCCAGAAGCTCCATGCCACAAGAGACCACAGCCAACAACTTTGCTGCAGTCAGCCATCCATCCTGGGCTGGCAGAGAGTGCTCATGGCAAGACCCAGCACCACCTGGCAATGCACTGCTCCCACAGGAGCACACTTTGTAAGAGACTTCAGCTGAATGCTGGCCCTGCGCTTGCATGGTACAAGGCCCTCAGAGGATCTTTTCCTGTTGGCTGGTCAAGGCAGGTGCTTCGAATGGCTGTGGCCTGTCTCTACCCCCTCTCCAGCAACCCCAAACACCACCCATCTGAGCAAGGCAGGGTCTCCTGCCTGTACTTCTGCACAGGAACAAGCTAGGCCTGCCTGCAGCAGGATACTCAAGGGCCCCATTCCCAAGTGTTTATCCGGTTTGAGCTGGGTGCAAGCCAGCAGCACTCAGCACAGCTCTGCAGTCAGGGAGGCTCCAGAGAGGGTTTCTATACAGTGCTCACAGAGGGCTTCAGAGCAAGATCTGGAAGGCATCATCCTTGGAGGAAAATAATCGAGTCTTGCACAGGCTGTTCATGCAGCTGTCAACATCCATCACTGGGCCAGAGTCTGCTGCTGAGAAATCTTGCTGGTGGCTGAGAAAGTACAGCTGGAGGCGTGCAGGGGCCCAGCAAGGCTGGCCAGCAGACAGTCCCCAGCAGTGTCTGGGGAAGGGACATCCATCACTCCCAAGAGGCGCAGCAGCCAGGAAGAAGTGGGAACACAGCTCCTTCCACACTTTTCCCTTGGGGAAATGCTGGCATAGCACCAGCTTGTTTCTCAGAGGAGGGAAAGGATCATCTCAATCTAGCAGGCAGAAAGTAAAGTTCAGTTCTCTCCTGGGAAGACAGGAGACCCAAAAAGAGGTAATGGCCTCAGAACCTGAGAGAAGGTTTGATCCCAGACGCATGCATGCAGTCCCAGTGCCAGAGGGGCAGGTTGCTAACTCGGGAGCAGGAGTCACCCACCAGTGGGTTGGCAGCAAGGCAGCCAGAGGAGCAGAGACATGGAGTAGAAGCTGGGAGGAAAAAAACAATCCAAAACTCTGCAGAACATAATCTGGGAGCCGAGCAGGGAGATAAGCAGGATCTCAGAGCAATGTAGATGTTAAGGAGTCAGGGAAACAGAAGGAAAGGGATATTACTGCCGAGGATGCAGCTGAAAAATGCTGAGAACCAAGAGACACAAAAAGGAGACAAAAAAATGGCACAGAGTAGTGGGCACCAGAAACAGCAGAAAAGCACTTCAGAAAGAGCAGGCAGAACGGCACATGTGGCTTGGCTTCCATCTGGCTCATTGGTGATACACAGAAGTATCAGCTCCCTGCCCCAAGGAAGGGAGATGTGAGCCAGCTAAGCAGTGATTTTGGAGGGCTGGAGAGGACCCCAGCCCTGTGCAGGGCTTGCAGGAAGATTTCTACTAAATGGTGAGTGAATGAACCAATAGAAGAAGATGTTCAAGGAGGGAAGGCAGGATTTAGGAAGGCAGGCACAGTGCTAGATAACAGCCTGGCAGAGACTACTGCGTTATAAAAACCTGGGCGCTGGGACTCTCAGTGAATACTTCAAGGGCTGAACTGCAGCTTCAAAAGGCTCCAGCTACCCTGCTACAAGCCCCAACAGCATCCCACCAAGCCCATTACTGGCAGGTGCTGCTAAGTACCCTACCTCAGAGACAGGAAGAAGGGGCTGCTCAACACTCCTGCGCAAGTGGACAGTGAGAGGCAAACAGGAAAACTGGGATTCAGAGGGCAACAAAAAACTTTACATCTACACTTAAAACCTGCCAAAATTGTGCTTGGCTAAACACCAGACCCAACCAACACCAATCTCAGGTACAAAGCTGATGGACTCAGCCCAAGTCCTAGCTGAGGAGATACATTTCAGCCACACAGCCCACCCTGCTGTTCTAGTCCTGTAGCAGAGCCACGGCCTGTCAGTCCACAAAATTCTGAGCTCTTAGGTGCTCAGAAGATAGTTTCTGCTGGGGAAGTGCAGGTGACGCAGGTTCCTGAAGCCTAACTCACAACCACGTCAGCAGAGACCAGAGACACCAGATTCATTGCTCAGCAGGTCCCTCTCTCCAGATTCTCTTTGCTCTGTGGATTCATTTCCCTTGGGCCAAAAGTACAGCAACTCTTTGGCATCTCTGAGCTTGCAAGTATCACCCAAGAAAAAGCTGGGCACTGGCCACATGCCACTATGGATGACAACCCCAAGCACGGCTGGGGTTTTTTGCCATCACTGGCTTATGAGCTCACTGTTGCAGCATGCCAGGCCAATTAGCCAGCTCTGCCCTAGACATGCGCAATGCTGAAGAGACCTAGGAATGTACTGTCCCAGTGGGATTTCTAACTGAATCAACATCTTTCTTTGGTGCTTTCCCTCCCAAAAGCAGGCTGAGAGGCTCTCTGTGAGTCCTGCTCTACCAAATGTCTCAAGGACAGTTGAGGGGCTGCAGTGGCAAAAGGCAGGTGGCTCTGATCTTCTAGCCCAGCCCTGCTGGGGACAGCCTGTGTAAGCAGGATCAGGAGAAGACACCCACCTTCAGCCCCTCAGCTCAGATCAGACCAGAGGCAAGATCCAGTGATGGTCTGTGGAGCTGAGCAACAAGCTGGCCTGAACACAGCTTTGGCACAGGACTGTACTCAGGGCTGAAGCCCAGCACACAACAAGTGAAGGCTGAGGCAAGAATTTCAGCATCCGGATGAGGGCTTTAACCCTTTCTGGAGTGCCTCTTGTGTGCATCAGAACTCTTATGGACACATCCCTACATCCCCTTTCCAGTCTGCTAGTTCCTTTGCTAAACACAGTGCTCAGCTCTCCATGCAGCAAGATGCTCTGTGCATATCAAGGCTCTCCTTCCTCCTGTCACCCCTGTGACCAGTCATGGGTTCATGACACTCAAGATAAGACTTCACAGCCACCAAGCACCCTCCCTGCAGTCATTCTACCTCTCTATGACTGACAGGATTTAAATATTAAAGCTTGATTGCTGGCTGTTCCAAACTTCTCTTTAGTGAAATATCTTTGCTAGACCCAGCCACAAAGCTCTGTGAGTTCCCCCAGGGATGCAGATGCTCCAGCCTCACAGATCCAAACAGGATCAGGGCTGTATGTCAGATGGAATTGTACCTATGTCAGGTCCCTAATTCACCTTTGCAGTTCCCACCTCCCCACACCTCCTGCACCTCCACAGTGTGCACAACTCATGCTCAAGAACAACTCATCACCTAGCACATACCAGCCTTGCTGCGTACACCACCGTGTCCCTCCCTCCCCTCTGCTGCAGGGGGGCTCCTGTGTGCACAGGGACCGACTTGGGGACAGACTTTTTTTCCCACAGAATGGGCTGCCACGAGGACAACGTCCTGTGTATCACCTTCCACCCTGCTGCAGTCATGGGTGGCAGAGCAGGTGACAGCTACCCATCTCAGCCCCACACTTTTGACTCAGTAACACTGTAAGCTGTATCAACCTCTTTCAAAATATTTAAACCACTCCTTATTCAGGCAATTATCACCCCCAGGACAGCAGACCCTTCCCAGTGCAGCCCCAGAGCGCGGGAAGCAGCGACCGAGCATCTCCCAACTGCATGTTTCCATCCGAGTGCGTCACAACTTAATGCTGCCCCCAGACCGTACTGCGCTATGACAGCACCGCGGCTTGGTACGGCCCCGATGGCCCCACTGGGCTGCTTTTGGCCACAGGGGCAGCTCAAGTAGCTCTGGGGTAATCCTGACTGCTCTGCACCAGCCTGCCTACGCGGAGGAAGCCGATGTGGGCTCTTCTCCCTCTACGACACCGGAGGCAGGTACACGACCAAGCCACGACCCGCCCCGAGACAGCCTGTGCGCTTCTCCCCACGTAGGACCGATAGGCACCAGCCTTACACCTCCAAAACGGATACTGGCTCACAGCGAGCAAGCTCCTGGCAGTAAAAAGCCCTTTTTTGTCCAGGCAGCCACTCCTTCCTCTCAAACTCTGCTCGGCTGGGAGCCGGGGCTGCGGCGCTACCCCTCCGCGTTGCCTTGCGGCTCTCCCCGACGCTCAGGCGAGTGCCAGTCTGCCCTGGCTGGGCTGGCAGGGCACGGCTCAGCGCAACCCTTGGCAGGGAGCCCGCAGAGCCTGTCGCTTATGCTAAGCCGTAGGGCAAGTCCCAGCGGTACGGCTCTGTCCTGGATTCCTCTCGCAGCGATGTTTTCGAGCAAGCACTGCTGCCAGACCACGGCAAGCGGCGCAATGTCACCCAGGTCTTGCCGCGCTCCCACCACCCCCGTGATCGGGATGCGATGGCGGAGGGGGAGAAATCCAGAGTTGGGGACAGGGAGCCTCGGGCGGAGGGGGCATGGTGGAGACCTGGCTCCGCAGAAAGCAGGCAGGAGAGAGAGATGAGGTTGGCTGCTCGCTACATCCGTACCAGGGCTGAGGCTCTTGCAGGGGGGATGTTCACTCGCCCATGTCCCCGCCGGGGCGCAAGGTGCTGCACATCCCTCCGCGGCGGCCCCAGCTCCCCCGATGCCCCGCTTACCGGCTTCTTCTTGCGGCGGCTCTGGATGCGGCTGACCACCAGGTCGGTGTAGAGCACTGGCTTGAGGGTGCGGGAGCGCTGGGGCCAGCCGTAGCAGAAGGTCTCCACGCCGCGGTAGTTGCGCCCGTAGCGCACCGAGCACATGGAGCGGGATCGCATGCGCCCCGCGCTGCTGTTGATGCTGTTGACGCCGATCATCCTGCCGCCGGCGGCGGGGGGGCGGCGGGGCGCCCGGCGGCCCGNNGCCCCGCCCCGCCCGCCGCAGCCAATGGCGACCAGCGGCCGGGCCGGGCCGCGCCGCGCCGAGCGGCCGGCGGTGGGCATCCCACCTGGGTACAGCATCCCTGACGCTGATGCCACATGAGTTGCCGGACCCGCTGCCGTTGCACCAGCTGGCGGCCCCTGCCTCCTTTCCGCGGAGAGTGGGAGCAGGTGGCTCTGCCCTCCTGGGGGGCCGCGGTGGTGACATCTCCCGAGTTCCAGGGGCCAGGTGGCACCTCCACTCGGTACCAGCTGGGGAAGTTGCAGGGCTGCTGCTACAGCCTGGCCCAGACCAGGGACCTACAAAGCCGGTAGGAGATGGGCCCAGTGCAGATGTGCTCAGACTTTCCATCTTCAGCGCCCACCCCACACTTAAGCCTCTTGCCTGTCCCTCCCAGGTCAGGCTGGAAACATCAGTAGCTACAGCCACCCAGCTGGTTATGGGCAGGACAGAGATGCTTCAGGCAGCCGCTCCCGTGAAGAAGCAAAGAGCTGGGCATCCTTGCAGAAAGTACGAGGATCGATGTGTAATTTAGTTAGGCTTGACTGAGCAGGAGATGCAGCCAGTGAAGAGGGGGAAATTTTCCACTCTGTCCTAACTGTTTGGCGTAGTGATCATTTGGCACAGCTTGTGAGGGAAGGGGGCATGAATATCTGGCACATCAGATGTACTGGGCTGCCCCTGAGGCCCGGGGGAGCCATGGGAGACAGAGGCAGGGCAGCCCAAGCTCCCAGGGGAAACAGGCAAAAAAAAAGAAAGGAAAAAAAAGTAGCCCGGGGGATTACACTTACACTGAGCAAGCGTTCCTGTGATTATAGCTCAGAGGTGGGAGCCAGGGCTTTCTTCCCACATTGCTAATCACTTACCCAGCACTCTGAGCGTCTGAGCCCTGCTGTTGTGCCTCCAAGCTGGAAGGTGGGGGCCCATCCTACTTTCCTCCCCCGAGGACCCGACTGCATTGTCAGGCTTAATTCATTAACATCTGTGACGTGCTCTGGGCTCCTAGGCAGGAAGGCAGCACAGATTTGGCTCTCTCCTGCAATTGCTAAGCAGTGCTAGTGAGAAATGGGGCGCAATTTGGCCCTACTCTTGTTTCTGCCAGCCAGTGAAGCACAAGGTTAAGCTAAAAGAGTAAGGAAGATGGGGACAAGCTAAGGCTCCACAAAGTGATCAATCATATAAAGGTCAAATCCACATCTGAAATGTAACAGACAATCTGCAATGGTGAGTGAAATCCCAGGGGGCCTGGGCTGGAACCACACTGTCAAGAGAAAACCAACATCTCAAGAGCTAACCTAAATATCACCAGCTCCAAGGATGTCCTGCTTCCATGTCCTTCCTTGTTGCATGGGCAGCTGCAGTCATGGCCCCAGGAGTTCAGGTCCAAGCCTGCAGATGCAGGCATCTTCGGGCACAGCATTATATGGGGTCTTATATTCCTGGCATGGCTCCATGCCTGATGTGGGGGACATCTCAGCTGGAGAGCTGGGCAGCCCAGTCAGCAGAGCACAGTTCTCCAGGGGAGCTTTCAGAGACAGAGGAAAGGGTTTCCAGCAGGAGTGCTGGTAAGGCAGCACTGCATTAGTTCCAGCAGTAGTGCTGTGCAGGGCATAGTGAGGCACTGGCAGTGAGGGGGATGTGATGTTCAGCTGTGAAAGCTCTTCAAGTGTTTTCATTGCTTCTGCATAAAACTGGGACTGTTTACATGTATTATCTAGTAGCAGATAAAGTTCTTGTCTGACTCAAGCTGCCACATGCTCTCAGGCATCATGCTGCGTTTATCTTGGGACTCCCTGCAGCCAAAGAGAGGAGTGCTCTGGCTCCCTGTGGGTCTATTCCTGCTGCTGTCCTCAGAGTCACAGTGGATGGTGCCCTGGAGCCTCTGCAGCCACCTAGGTCCTACCTTACTGCCCCAGTTCCCTGCCAGTGAGTGCTTTTGGGTGACAGCCACCTCCAGCCCTGCAGCTCTCAAGTCCATGGGGTAGCAGCCTATGCTATCTACCCAGACAGGCTTAGAAGAGCCCCAAGGACCTTTCTTCTGTGGTGCTGGAGTTGTCCAAGACCTGGCCTAGAGCTTTGGGAAGCTTGGGTGAAGCCTACCAGTCCTTCCCCTCCCCTTACCCTTAGGAAACAGATGTGCTCCTGGAGCGCTAAAATTAGCCAGCCAGCTGTGTGGCACACTTGCACAGGAGCCTCAGTCCCCAAGCACAGCCCACCCGCCAGGTCTGCCAAGGAGAAAGCATCCTGCTCAGGGTAACAGGGCTAATGCAGGCTGACACAGGGAGGGCAGCAGGAGAGCCTTTCCCCATTTGTCTGCCCCTGAGCCTGTGCAGGGGCCACAAAGCATCAAGCAGCCATAAGCGGTGGGCAGAAGGGAGTGTCTTCTCTGGATGAGCTGGCTAAGGCTGCCCAGGTGAGGCACAAGATCCCCTCGCCACCCCAGCACAAGCCAACAGCACTTTCTCCATCTCACCTGCCCCAGAAACCTACTCCCCTTTGCACGGGCAGGGGGTTTCCAAAGTGGAGTGGTGCTTCAGGTGAAGAGCTGCAGCCTGCCCTGCCTGAGGTTCCTCACACTGTCTTTCACTCCCCCACCCCAGCATGGCTCCTGTACAGAGGCGGCTGAAGAGCAGCGGTGGGAAGCACCGCAGCTGCACAGGGAACAGGCCATTTTTGCATTTGTCGCCTCCCAGCTGCCGGGCTGCTGACAGAGCTGTGCAGGGCTGTGCTGCAGCACTGCAGCCTCCCTCCACTTCCTTACACCCAGCAAACGTCTTGGCCCCCATCCGTGAAAGAAAGCTTGTAGCTTCATGGCACTTCCTTGCTGTCCTATTTCTCTCTGTCTGGGATCTGATGTGGTAACTTAATCTTGTATGTTTGAACTCCTGGTGCTTTGAGGAGCTAAGTCTAATAGGGCAATGCCTCAAGTGTGGGCACCCAACCCTGGGGCAGTGAGGGATGCAAAGGGGATACACCAAGAAGTTTGTGGAGCTCAGATACTCCAAGGTGCTAGCAGCACTGAAGGGTCAGGGTTCACATTTCATAAATTTCCATCCATTTTGTGTGCTTAAAGCCTTTTCTGGAGCTGAGTTTAAAATTAGAGGAGAATTTTTCCTGAGTAACTCCTTTTACTGGTGAAGTGTGGGCTGAGAGGGAGGACAGCCCTGTTGAGAACTGCTGGTAACCCCTTAATGATGGGGTGAATGACACAGCCAGGAATAGACCCACAAAGGCTGAAAAGGGAGCTCAGCTTTTCATCCTCTGTTGCCTTTTTTCATCAATTACCTCCCCCCCGCTGTGGCTCCAGCACCCTGTGGGAACCCATCTTCCACATCACGAGTATTTGCCAACTGTAGCGCTTCACCAACAGCAGCAGTTTCTGCCTGGCAGACCCCATGAGAGCTAAGCCTATTCCCAAGGTCTGAGATGGGAAGACAGCAGCTTAGAAAATCCTCCTGAGAGCAGGGGATGCCGGAGAAGTGCAGCAGTCCAAGACCAGAGGTGCTTGCTGAAGACTGCTCTCCCTGATCAAGCCCCTCTAGGAACTGGGCCAGGCAGGGAGAAGGCAGGAGTCTCCGTCACACCAGAGTGGTGAGTTCCCAGCTCTGAGGTTTTAACCTCCAGCCCACTCTCCCCATTGTGATGCCTTGCCCACGTCATCTCTGCCATCAGAGATGGCTCCAGTCCCAGGGTCTAGCCAAAGTTTTGGGCCCCAGTGCATCAGGGAGTCAGAAAGGCCTGAGTACCACAGGATTGACGCCAGAAAGCCTCTGGCTGGAGCTGGACAAACCAGCCCTTGTAAGCTGCCCCATGTGTGCTCCCTTGCCTGCAATACAGGCACAGCAAGAGCAATGAGGGAATCAGAACTCCAGGCAAAGCTCTAGCATCCTTCTGGGGGAATGGAGCAGCCTATGTTCCCCTCAGCAAGGCAGGAGCACAACTGCAGGCTCAGGGACCATCACTGTTCTTGCATTCATTGCATCTCAGGTAACCCTCCATGTGATCCAACCCAAACCTCTCCCTTCTGCTTCTGCTACTTGGCCAGCTATGGAGAACAACCAAATTTACCTTGAGCAGCTCCTTGGGGAAGTCAGTGCCTCCATTGAGTCCCTCCAAGTTGCCAATGAAGTCGGAGCAGGACATTCTCTTCCCAATATTCTGGGGGAGTCAGGGGTAGAGAAACATCAGGATTACCTTTGGGACAGAGGTCATTGCTAGCTGGACCAGGTCCCACAGCCCAGGAACAAACATCCCATCTCAGCAGAGGGGTGAGGGACCAGCCAGGTCTCTGGAAGACTGCTTGCAGGTATGGGGAAGCTGCTGGCTTTGCAGAGACTCCAGTAGTTCAAAATAGCATCCTTTTTCAAAATTGTGTGCTCCCTGCTCTCAACATCAGCTGGTTTTGGAGTCTCATTCCCACCTTCTTTCCCTGTTCAGTTTTCTTTACTGTCCTCATTCTACCTCTCCATCCTTCAGCTCAGCAAGTCTCCTTCAAAGCCTGGCTCTCTCCTTCACCAGCCCCTCCTCTAACTTAGCCTTTCTTGCCTCTCCTCACCAAACGCATTAGGGATGACCAGCTCTTATGAGCCCAGGGTCCCACACCTCCTGCTCATGTGGCACGGTCCTCACTTTTCCCTGAGCACCTACAGTTTCAGGGTGCTGAGGTGAGACAGGGGATAGACTGGAACAATGGCAGTGGTTACTTACATGTCCATGCAGATCTGTGTTTAGCAGCATCAGGGCGCACGTGAGGGTGTGGGCTCCGTCTGCAGCACAAGCACAGGACAGGAATTAGAGCCCCCAGCCCATCCCTGCAGCTGGTGCTCCAGTGCCTCAGCATCTCAGGAAGGCTATGGGGTCTCTGAGCCTCCAAGACTGTGCTGAGGCCCTCCTCCCACTCTGGACACAAGAGCACACAGCAGTCACTGCAGTGCTGACAGCCTGCAGGTAAGCAGGTAGGAGGCTACCAGTTCCAAACCTGAGCATACAAATTGCCTTCCAAGCCTGCTGCCCCTATAGCCATGCAGTGATGCTGTAGCTAATCCTGCAGAGCTCCTAGCATGGCACAGCCTCTGACAGCCAGGCAGCCCAAACCTCACCTGTCCCAGAGCTAGCCCAGAGCAGACCCAGAAGCAGATCCATTCTGTGTGAATGCACACAGAAGAGGGGTGAAGACATGTAATAGTATATAATGGGTGCCTGTGCTTCCGAAATGCTAGGCACATTTCCTCACTTAGATATTGCGTGAGCTGAAGGCCTGAGGGCTGGGGTCTATTTGGTGAGGAGTTTGCTAAGCATGTCTCTTGTGCTAATCTGCTCAAGGTCAAACTTAAGAATGGGTTGAGCTCTAATTATGCACCATCCAACCAGACCAGCTCTAAAAAAAAATAAAAATCTAAAGCATCTGTCATTTGAGGGAAGTGACATACTGAGGCTATCTTTTAAGGCATCAGTATAGGCTCTCTGCCTGCTCTCTAGTTTCAGTTTGAGCACATTCACCGAGCGGACAAATACATATGTTCCCCTGAAACACACACAGGCACACACACACTCCCCACAGACATGCAGTTTCATACCTTCTGAAGAGATGGCATTGGGATTACACTCATAGTAGCGCTGGGAAAAATGAGCCAGCACTCGCTCTCGCTCTTGCGTCTCTCCCATCAAGGCCAGCTCTTTCAGAAAGGACCTGGAGAAGCAGCAGCAGTGTTGGTCACACATGAAAAGCACTGCAGTTTCTGCAATTTGCCCTGTGCAGGAATGGAGCTGTGCTTTCTGGTTTCGAGATCTTCCCATGTGCTGGATGAAGCCCTGCTTTGCACATCCTTCCCTCCCTCCAAACCCACTGCAGGCCTCCTCCAAGCCCACAGCACCATATCCCGCTGGCACATCACAGAGACCTACAACCAATCCCAGGAGTTACACTGGGAGAGGAGGTAGGTACAACAGAAGGATTTGAGTTCAAGATCTGGAAAGTCAGGCCTAGGTGAACCTGACTGTCATTCACCTGCACCGACCACTGAGTTAAGACTAGGAGTGTTTTTTCTTGTTTGCATGGCTGAGAGACCATCTTGGAAATCATCCTCCAATTTAAGAGGTAAGAGGATCCCCAGGTGGCAGCTATGGCATCTGCTTGCTGCTGCAGATCTCTGTGTGGTTGCAGAGCTGCAGAGGGTCTGTTGGGACCCCACTCTGCTGGCCACCACACACACACAAATGTACACAAACTCAGTTCTCACCTGAGAGCCTGATCCAGACTCATCCCTGTGAACACGAAGAACTTCAGATATTCCCCTGCCACCATCCTGCTGAACTCATTGCTGAAATAGAAAAGGGGGAGGGTGAGAATGGAATTGACCAGGCTGTGGGGACAGCCAGTGGCACACAGATGGATTCCAGGAGGCTGGGAGCTCCCCAGGTTTGCAAGAAGCCTGCCAAGGACAGAGATACCCCATGCTCCCATGAAACTCAGAGAAGTCACCCACAAAATCACTGGGAATACTGGGCACATAAGAGAAAATGGAGAAGCTATAGAGGGAAGGGCCCATGAGACGTCAGTTAGCTATCCCCATGTCCCAACACCTTACTGAAGCATCCAAGATGAAGTCATGGTAGGAAGGTACGAAACACTGGACATCTCCTAGATTTTCATATCTTTAGAGGGTACACCTGGTGCAAATGTACCAGTCACGAGGAATGGGTTTTGAGGTCCTGCCAGCAGTTCCTTGCCAACTTGGTGCCCCATGAGGGCAGCAGCTGCAGGTGCACTGCGGGTGCAAGTGAGCTCCTTGCAGAATGGAACATTCCTTCCATATACCCACAACGTACTTCTTCCCCAAGTGGCGAGCCACGTCTGCTTTTTTAAAGCCATCCAGGTTGTAGAGCCTCTTTGCCAGGCGTTTGGCAGCCTCCAGGTCAGCCTTGTGTCCATTGGAAAGGGTGTCCGTGCTGCCCAGGGCCAGCTGCTCCACACTGTCCATCTCCGACTCTGAGTCTGAAACCAGCTGGCTCTGAGGGTGGTTGCTGCAATGGGAAGGGACGCCACGTTAGCCTGCCTACAGAACCCCTCCTTGCTCAGCTTCTCAGGAAATACAAGCTCCTCACTCTGCTTTGGAGACTAGCCAATCACTGCTGGGACCCAGGATGAACTGCACTGGTCAGAGACACTCTGAGGTCAGCTAAGGGAGGGAGTGAAGGTTTGGGAGAAGAGATAGGGTGATGGGCCAGCACCAGTGACTGATGGGACCAAGGTACTCAAACCAACATTCATACTGTATGTGCTAGGAAGGGACAACTACTCCAAAGTCCCTCACTTTGAACCTGTGAAACTGTGTAGGCTTAGGCTCTGCCAAGCTCAGCTGTAGCAGAGACTTGGAACAGAAACATGTGTACATCACATGCTGTCCTACAGCTCCGTACTCATTTTTTAATCAGGATAAACTTCTCATGCTGCTCTCAAGTGCAGTTTCTACCCAAGACAAGACAACTCTAACTCCTTCGTTCATCTTTGCCCACCCACTGATTTCAAAGCACTACACAGACAGCAAAGCCAAGCAGAGAACATGAGGATGAAGGAAAACCCTCCTGGCCTCCCAGCTCACAGCGAAGTGCAGTCTTGTCCAGGCTGCCCATCAGCTCTCAGCCCACCACGCCTTAAATGGCCATGTTAAGGAGACACTCTCGGCTTGGCTGCTGAAGCAATCTGACTCAGCTGTGTAGAAGTTATACCAACCAAAAGCTGGTTGAATCTAATCAACAACAAATGTTAAGCAACTCTGACCTCGCCCAAATTTTCTGGCAGCCCTTACAATGTTCCAGTCTGATTTATTTTTAAAATACTCTAATTGAGTTTTAAGAGGCCTGCTCTCCTGAGCCAATTACCCAGGCCGATCTCCTTGAGGCTCTGCTCTTTTCAAGAAGGATGAGCCTCCTCCTGCTCAGTGCTGCCTGTGCCAGGGGAGCCAGGCCTGCACAATTCTGACAGGCTGTCTCGTGCCTCGGGGGGGCTCTCAGGTGCCATCCTCTCCACCTTCCTGTCACCCCCAGCCAGCATGCAGCAGGAGAAGCTGCTCTGCACTCAATCCTGTGGGTCAGACACTTCCCTGGTGAAAGCTCCAACACTCTGCAAGTCCTTGGAGAGATATGCTTTGCTCAGACTGCTGCTGAACTCAGTGGTGCCAGGAGGTGATTGTGGTAATACCTGGATGGGTGGCCAAGGCAGATCTGTGCCCACTTGCCTCCAGTCCTCCCCAGGGAGCCTACCCATCACTCCAATGCACCCTGGTGGAAGCAGCCCTGAGAGTGGTCACAAGGTCATCATGAGCTCACCAGGTCTGACTCCACCAGTTCTGGGGAACTGGGCAGACAGCCTCCAGCATCACTGTCTGCATAATGAGCACACCCACCCAGGCCAGTGCTGGGCACACACCTGGGCCCCACTTCAGCTCCTTGTGTGGCTGCAGTCACTGTGACCTCAACCAAGGACCGAGGTCACAGGATCTTTGATACCAAGAGGCAGAGGAGATTAATCCATCCCAGCAGCTGGCATCTGCCAGCCATGGGTTGTGGTGACTGCATTTTTTTGCTAAAATCCTTATCTGTTATCACAAGGGCCCAGGCACTGTCTCCTTTGCAACCCAGCAGTTCCAAGGGTGCTTTTCCAGCCACAGGCTGAGCTAGAAAATGCAAAGCCACCCCTCCAACACTCTCCATGCTCTAACTGCATCTCCAGAGCAAGTTGCTGCTCAGTCACCCTCTCAAAATCTTTTAATTCTTCTCTGCACCATCTCTAAAACTCCTGATACCCTTCTGGACCTCATCTATCCTGCCTAAGAGGTTTTCCTCCCTTACATGGCCAGTTCCTGGAGCATCCAGGAACAAATCTAGAGCTTTGACTCTCCCTCCATGACCTCTCTTCCTAATCTATGGTCCTCAGCTTTCCTACCTAGTGCTGAACATATGGGCTTGGGGCCATTTACAAAATCTCACTTGTCTTTCAATACCTCTATCTCCCTGCAGGGTCTCAACCTGTGACTACAATTCCTGCCTTGGTTCTAGCAATGGGCATGCATTGAGTCTCAAAGTAGCTCTACCAGTGGAATCTGCTGCTCCCTCCCTCACCAAGTCCCAGTACTGATTTGGTGTTTAACAGCAAAGCATAACCTTGCTCTCAGGATGGGGCACTATTCAACCATGCCAAGAAAGGGGTTTTTTTTCTAGTATTCAAGCTACTTTCATGCAGTTAAATATGGACACTCAGCCTCTGCAGGCTCAGTATGCCCCCTTTGTGGTACATATCTGCCACCATCCAAAGCCCAAATTGGCTTGGAGAACATGCAGCTTAAAGACAGAAAAACAAGAGCCTAATTCTCAAGTAAATGGAGAGCAGAGCAAGAGACGTGTCCATGTCTGAGGTAACTGAGGTTATGCTAATTTCCTCGCCAGTGAGCTAATTGCAGGTCTCAGGGTGACAGGCTTTTGGTGTATTTAGTAAAGTGACATTTTAGTTTGGCTTGAAGAAACACTGAGATACTATTTTTTACATTAAATACACACTTAAGGAATAAAGATCAAATTTGATATTGTGCAAGTATCCTTGGTATGCTTGAAATAAGTCATTCCTGAACAGATGCAGTGCTAGCTCATCCTTCTCCCTGCTGCCACCACTCACGTCACTGGGAGCACAGGTCCCCCTGTCACCTCAGAGGTGTTTGCCCAGTGTGCTGCAGTGAGGCACATCTGGGGGTCTCTGCAAGGAAGGCATGTGATCCAGCACAAGGCTTAGGGCTCACCCTGGGACAGAGGCTCTTCACTGACCATTTCCCACCCCAGCTCAGTAGAAAGACTTGTACTCCCTGCCCTGGAAAGCTGCTGCAGAATCATGGTCCTGCTCAGGGCCACCATACCAAACACTGCTTTTTCCAGGTCAGATGGCTCTCCAGGGCCAAAATGTTCCTTCTCAGGGCCAAACACTATCTTCCCAATCATCATCTCACCCCAATATTCCTCCTCTAGCTGACTGCCTGGAGTCCAGAAGCAGAGACCACAGCACCTTCCCTGGCTGCAATGCAGCGTGTCACTGCAGGAGTCCTGACATCCTCTCCACCTTCCCACCATCAACCAAGCTTACTTGGCACCATGTTCACTCGATTTTCCAGCAACCAGGAACAGATCTTCTCTCCTGGAAGTGGAGCAGCAAGAAGGCACTAGTTCTGCAAAGCCAGGCCCAAAGGGCTGATCTGCACCTCCCAAATGCCAGCATTGGTGGGACCCTTTCTGAAGCAACAACCTGTTGCCCAGGAGCTGGGGTGCGCTCAGCTGAGCTCCTGTGCTGTCCAGGTCCATCCTGACACAGTTTCAGGCAAGACATCTGCTACAGGAAACCCCAGACCTTTAAACACAATTCAAGTACATCTTGCTCCCCACATGAGACTGGTTTCATCCTGCACCTGAAGGGACATGGCAAGGACCCTGGTGCAAATCCCTGAGGAACAGGTGCATGGGGCAAAGTAGCACTCCCCTCAGTTCTGGAAGGCCCACATGCATAGCTCATTGCCTCTGCCAAGCAAATCAAGCCTGCCTAATGCTGATGCTAAGAATGTACCAGACCGGATCTTTGGCTGAGCTAAATAAATGCAGCTCCCTCCATCGGTCTCAGTGGAGCGACTTTGATTTATGACAGCAAAAATCTGGGCCGGTTCATTCCTCACAGAAATGAAGTTACAGCTGGGAGGACACTTGAAGGTCAGTTAGACCAGCCTCCAACCACAGGTGCAGCTGGTTGTGCTCTCTGGCAGCTCCGGAGTCCAAGAGCATCCAGCCACAGCAGCACCCACTGGCATTACGGCTGATAGATCCAGACTGGATTGAACTCTGGGCAGCTGTTCCTCCCCTCAGTCTTGTTTCTCTGCAGACTTTCAGAACCACCCCCTGCAGCACCAGCATTCTCTGGAGATGTCTGTTTGTCCTCCATCACCCCATCCCACAAGCTCTTCTTATGAGGGACACAACTGCTCCTGCAGATGACAGGGACTGACACTACAATCCCACCAAACAACTTCTAGTGCCAGCCAAGAGCCTTAAATATCCAATTACTCACCTGCTGGATGGAGGATGGTCTTCCCTTTCAGAGACACAGATGCTATAGGGTCAGCACAGGAAAGCCTGGGTGTCTTGGACCCTTGGCCCAAGACCAGCCTAGGGATTCTGAGTCAGATCTGAGAGCTGGAATTAATGCCTGACACATGGAGCTGCACCCCACAGGTACGTGCTGCTGCTGCTGCCTCTGCAGCCAGACCTGCCATTCCTGGGATCCAATGTCCTTTACGCCTTGGTGGGCTGATGTGTTCTAAGTCCTGGCTCCCGCTGCTCTTCATGGCTTGACATGGTTTGCATAGGGGAAAACTCCCCCCAGGCTTGTCCTTTATTTCTTGCTCTGCCAATGCTTGTGGGGAGACCTCTTCGTCCTGCACCCTAGCCTTATCTCCCTACTGTGCTATCAGCCCAGCCCATCCCATACCTCCCTTTCCCTATCTTCATCCTTTCCTCAATGTCCACCTTCCTCTGTTCAGCTCTCACCCTCAACATGCTGCATCATATCCCGAATCCACCCCACGGGGCCCCAAACTGGGCACAACCCTTCACAGCATTCTCATCAGTTTGCCCAGTGCTACCTGGGAGCTTAGGCCAGCTGAAAGACCTGCGCTGGCCCTGGGAGGGGAGGAGCACCGGCTCCCCGACCGCTGCAGTAACAAAAGGAACCTTATAAAGAAAGGCAGCGGAGCTGGCAGGCTCCGTGCTCCAGCAGCCGCGCTCTGGCAGGACCGCAGCTCTGAGTCCCGGCGCATCCTCCACCCGGGGCGACTGCCAGCCCCACGGGCTCCCCGCTCCTCCCACACAGCCGCAGCTCCAGGGCTGAGCTCTCCCTCTAGCGAGGCTGCAAGCGTGCTGCCCTCGCCGTGGTGTCCGGCCCTTTTCACCGGGCTGCCTGCAGCCCCTCGCCTTTGATGTTGCTTCTCCCGCCTACCCTTCTTTCTGTCCCACCGCAAGCAAGCCCCGATGAGGTCCCAGCAGAACCCACCTCGCTCGGGGGCCAGACGTGTCTCTTCCCTCCGCGGGCAAACCTCAGGGACCGGCACGACTGTGCCCGGGGCCAAGGCTGGCTCCAGAAGAGTGAGGTTGCAGGGAGGTTGGGCAGCTGGATTTCAGGGGGCTTGCACCAAAGAGATGCAAGGTTGCCTGTTTACATTCCTCCGAGAATCTGCCTCACAGCCCACAGTGCCTACCTGTAAAGGACTGGGCAAGCCAGGTGACCCTCTGGACACCTGCTTGCACCCAGCAGTTTGGCCAAGTCCTGTAATTTGGACTTGGAAGTTGCAGAAGTCTGGCTGTCGCCACTGAAGCACTCTCCCTTCAGTCCCCAGGGCTGCCCCAGTTCCAGCCCCACCATCTTTCCAGCAGGGCATCTGTCCCTGTCTGGCCTCCCTTTGTCCGGAAAGGCTCCCTAGCCCTGGGTGGCTGTGGCTCCACACATGCTCTGCAGAGGTCTGTCATAGCCACAGGGACAACCTGCTTTAACAGCAGCTCTCTGCCCAGTGAGAGCAAGGGACCTGCACACTTTCACCTCCTGCCCAAATCAGGTGATAACCTATTCCCAGAGCCTATGCTGAGGATGCCACTGTGGAGTGTCCCATTGTGAGCAGGGCAGAGAGAGGGTTCAGTCTCTGCTCTGTCCTTTTAACTAAGCCTGCTGGAGTAGGTGCAGGCATCCCAGGGGAGGCCTTTGTAGGTCTGCACTTACACATACTTCCCACATACAAGGTCAAGATAAAAGCTTGGTCTTAACTATTATGTGCTGAGCCTTGTACACCAGAGACTTGGAGTAAGCAGCAAGGCTTCATGACCCAAGGCCACTGGCTATGGGGGATACCACATCTCCCCAGCAATGCAGGCACATCACTGTTTGGCCATTTCTGCCACTGAGGGAGGTGGAAAGTTGCAGGGTGCAAGGCTGTCTCCAACCCAGAACCCAATCACAGCTATTTCAATAGTTAGCAGCAAAGCTTTTGGGTACACAAAAGCAGGTCACAGGGCAGCACATGCAGACCTAGACCCACTGGTGTTCATCACCAGCCACACCAAAGCCCTACAGCCTGAGGTCACCTCTGCCAACCCTGAGACTGACAGACTGTGTAAAGCAAAGTCTCCACCGCCGAGTCTCCCTGCCAGGGGTCCCCGTCTACCTGTGCTGGTGGCAGTCAGTCTGTACTGCTTGTGACCATGCACAATGGTCTGGTGAATGCCCTGCTCTGGCCCTGCTGGCACAGCTGATGATGACTATAGTGACTGCAGAGGTTCCTTAGCTCCTTTCCTCACCGATTTCCATTGAATATCCCTTAGTGGGAGAATTACAAGGATAAGCTCTGCTCAATCAGATCATCAGGATCTGCTGGTTCCAGTTCTTGAGAATTTTTGAGCAATCAGCCCTGCCACTTCTTCCTCAAACTACTTGGGTATCTTCAGCTTCAATGGTCAGCTCCACTGAGAGTCTAGAAAGCTGGTAGCATCAGTGATAGGTAAGAGGAAACTTCTTGGATCTCTCCCTTGCCAGAACCCCCTGCCTCCTGAGGATTTATCCTGCAGATGATGTGTTGTCTCAGACCCTGGTGCCACATGCCTTTCCCGCTTCCCAACCTAGTTTCTGCTCCCAGCCCCAATCTCCATTCCTTTCCACTGCACCAGATGGCAGATTCCAACCACGCCTGCCTCTCTGTCCACTGCTGCCTGCAGGACTGTGAGGAGAGGCTCACTCCATGCTGGGGAGCAGAGCTGGACTGCTCCCTGCTGAGGGCCTGCAGCAGGGCCCTGCACCTCCACACCTCATTTCTCTTTTTGCAGTCTCTTCTTCGGGCCACCACTGGAGCCAGGGCACCTGCTCACCTGCTGCAGGGCAGCATGGCAGATCAGAACAGTCCAGGACATGGGCAAGAAACAGGGTTTGAACTGGAAAAAAAGGTTCTGTGCAGGGACCTACTGATAACCAAGGGAATGGTTTCTAAGCATGGAAAGGTAGTTGCTTGGGACTCTGCATGCATGTGTAACAGAAGGTGAGGCTGGCAGTTATTGTGCTATGAGAAGCCCAGGCCTTGGGGTCCCCACACCAGGTAGCACAGTGGGGGCTGCAGCTGCATTTCCCCTGTGCTCCTCTGTCACCAAAGCAGAGGTACTCCTGCTGGAAGAGATTACAAGAGGCTCAGCAAAGGTGGGCTCAGCAAAGATCTAGGGCAGCTTGGGGGATACCCAATCACTGCCTGTGTTGCAGGCCAGCACTGCTCTGAAACCTGAGCTAGGAGGGAAGAACATTGCTGTAGTGTCCTCAACACTGCCAGCATTCTCTGTGCTCCACTATTAAACCAGTGAGGAATAATCTCTGTTAAGCCACCTCACTGCTGCTCCTGCTGCCAGCTATATCTCTGCACCCTCACACTTGCCTGTGCCCCTGCATTGCCGTGCTGTGGTACAATGGCATCCCATGGACAGTTAGTCAGACAATGTCCTTTTGGTTTCTCCAGGGTGCTGTGTTTCAGTCCCTTGCCTTGGCACAGGAATAGGAAGCCAATTCTTCCTGCAGAGAGCACTGATCATGGCTGGATACTGTCACCCTTCACTGCCATGTGCCTCCCAGACATGACCAGTTTTACTGCACAAATCTTGTCAGGCCTCTGCGCTACCACATCTCTGGCTTCACTGTCCCAAAGAAAGGGAAGGCCTAACCCAGCTCCTCTTTGCCCCAAAAGGCCCTTGGACTGACCCAAGGGCCACAGAGCTGATGCAATATCCCACTCTCCTCTCTCGACTGCAGACACCAGGGAAGACACAGAGCTTAGATCTCCACCTGGTCACCCCAAGCTGAGTCTACAAAGATGGCACAGACTGTAACCAGAAGTGACATAGGTTTGGTGTTGAAAAGACCAAAGCCTGGAAAGTGGATGAGGGATTCAGGACTCTCATCTCTACCCTCCATATTCCAACATGAACAAGGCTGAAGAGTTTCAGGAAGCCAGAACAGGCACAAGACCATGGGACTCCTGCCTTTAAGAAACAAGTAGCTACGGTGCAGATGGCAAAGAACAAAGTTTGCAGTAGGGAAACATTGTCAAATTTCTACTGGTAGTCAACTTCAGACTGGCCTCTCCCTATATCATCACAGATGCTGGGTTGCCTTGCAATGCAAACCACCACAGGATTGAAGCTCTGGCATTCCCTGCTTGATTGGCTGAAGGAAACCTCACAGTCCTCCAGTACCTACAAAATTTGCAAAGATGAAAAAGGAGTTGTGCTCCCATCAACACACCCACCACAATACCATGGCGATCACTGGCATGATCAGCCATGGCCTAGAAAATCTAGCACATGCAATCCTGACCTTTCCCCAGCTACACAAATTAGGCTCTGACTGCAAACCAGACCTGACAGCATTAGACTCCACATCAAGCCTTAGTGGCCCAGCTGGACAGCAAGCAACTTTGGTCACTCACCTTGTGTTGGAGGCCAAGGGAGTGCCAAAGCTCTCCTCTGAGTGGCAAGGGCTGTGCCGAGTGCCCTTCCTTCGTCTCCCCCGTTCCTCCTCCCTCTCTGTCCAGGGGGCATCTGTAGCTGAACTGGTCCCAGAGTCTGGCTCTAAGTGAGCCAGAGGAGCAAAGTTCTCCTCAATCACCTTGGCGCTTTCTCGGATTTTTCCCTGTATTTCTGGGGTAAGGGTTGGGAGGTCAAAAGTGAAAAAGGTCCCATGGGTATGGGCTGGGGAAGAAAGGATGTCAATGGAGTCCAGGCTGGTGTAAGATGTGCCTTTGGCTCGATGGGACTCCATGATTGTCTCAAAATGCTTGCTGAAAGAGTCCATGCCATCCTTGGAGAGGCTGTGCCCTAGAAGGAAGGGCACTGGAGACTTGAGCATACCCTGTGTTTCATGGTCCATGATCCTAGAGGGAAAGAAAGTGAGAAGAACAAGTAATTGAAAAGCAAGGGATCAAAACCCCAAAACAGAAGCCCACACATAGCTTCAAAAAGAAACCGAGAAGGGTAGAAATATCTTCCGAACATCTGTAGACCACCAAGGAAATGCCTTGCCCGCCCAAGGCCTCCCTCCAGACATATGCTTCTCCTTTAATGTGCCACAGACTTTTGTTCCTTTAGTGGCTCATCCTCATAAGAAGCTTATGAGATGGCTACTGCTCCCAATCACTTGATTTGAGCTTACATCCAATAAAGGGCTCAAGTACTAGAAGCAGGATGTGGTTCAGCTCCATTTCCAAATGAAATTCTGGAAATGGCTGAATTTTTCATGAGCCTTCAGAGCTTCTACCACCAAGAAGGCTCCTCCTGAAGCTGCTCAGGACAGCATGACACCTTCCTCCATGAACACTGGACTGTGGTTACTGAGTACTATGCTAAGAGCATGACCAACACTCACCTGCAAGATCTGCTGGCTGTTTCCACAAGGTGATGTTGAGTCCCAGGAGATGTGTGACTGAGCACAAAGTGATACTGAGCTCCAGGTTTCCCCAAGCAGCACACAGGGTGCCTCACACCCATCTCTGGGCTGGGGGATCTCAGCTGGCCCATGCCCTAGAGGCCATGATTGGTCCTAGCTCATCATGTTGTCAGGAATCAGTCCCACAGAAAGGCCCAGCCTCTCTCCAGTGCGGGTCTGGGTCCAGCCCAACACAGAAGTTTCTAAAACCTGAAGCTCTGAGTGTTTTGTCCTGTAAATGAGGTGAAGTACAGCCTGCCCACCTACCTAAGCACATGACAGTACGGATGTTTCCAACCCAGGGAACATCAGTGCTTCAGCAGTACAAGCACAAACACAGCCCTAAAAGCCTACTTTACTCATAAGCTGTTATCATTTTATTAAAGCAGAAGAAAAGCACTTGTTATGCCACTTTCTCCTCTGATTAAAGGAGAGGAACTGCTCCAGCCTGTCATAACATTTGTTATGAACAAACAGCTTCCTACAGAGGGCTCAGAAGATGGGTTGCTGTAACACGCACCGAATTATTTTCATTCATTAGCCTTCACATGCCACTCAAAAATCTCACCCCAATTACTTCAGCAGCCCAAGAGCTGGCAGCTTGACTCCCCCAGAGTGCCAGCTGGTTTCAGGGGGAGTGCAGTGAAGCCAGACACAGGTAAGCAAGGCAGGGTGCAGGCTGATCTCAGCCATCCACCAGTGTTTCCCTGGCTGTGCAGCACATGACACTCTTACAATTCCTGTAGGAGCCTCAAGAGGAGCCACTTCTGAAGTGGCTTTTGGTGAAGACAAAGCAGAGGAGACCTCTTTAATATCTGCAGATGTCCTTTACAGATGCAAATGTGCATTCTCCATCCTTCCCACCCAGTCTCACACAACTAAATCAAGCATGTGCTGCTGACCATTTTGCATCTTGAATCCATTAGAAGAGCAAAAGCTATGCCAGGGAAGATTGTGCCAGTTTGGAAGGAATCTTGTTTCCAGGTAGGAGGGCTCATTTTTGTGATTGAGTATATTGCCACCAAGCCACAGAAAAACCATGGCTGGTTTCGTCCATGCCATCCAAGCTGTGGAAACAATGTCTTCACCCCACAACATCAAGCACAAAGCCATTCAGTTCCAGAAGGATGTAGTTGCAGCAGCATGGAACAATATTGCCTGCTCAGATCCAGATGCTTCATTATCCCTGCTGCCCCGCCCAGATCCTCTGCGCTGTGCCCTGGTCCCCCAGGAAGGGTCACTGCACTGAGACCAAGCCAGACAAATCCAGCTGAGAGGAGCAGAGCAAAGAAGTAGATGCAGAAGCTGTAATCAAGCATCTGTGCAAGGGTGACAGGCAGCAGGAAAGCAAATAGGTTTCCAGCCTTGAGCTGGTGTAGGAGAGGCAGTGAGCCTCGGTTAGAGAGGGCCAGGCAGACATGGAAGGGAAGTAGATCCAAGAGAGCCTCAGGCAAGGCTCTGGGTATGGGATCTAAGCAACTGGGTTTCTGATGCATCTGATGGCTAATGGAGGGGAAGGGGCTCACCTCACTCTCCCTGCCTGCAGAGACATGGTGCTGCAGAGACATGCCATCCCTGGCAGGGGGAAGAAGACGGGAAAATCTCTCCTCTGCCCCTCAATGGTTTTAACTCACTGCTAAATGCTTCTGTGAAAGCATTTAGCTTAGCATCTGTGACCCTCCAGACCCCTGACTCAGCCATGCCCCCACTCCTCCAGGCACAGCAGCTGCTGTGTGAGGATCCCAGCTCCATTCAAAGAAGATGAGACTGTTCAGAACTGCCCAGCAGCCCCTAGCTTTATTCCTCTCTCAACAAAGCTCTTGTACAGACCTGTCTCAGCAGCTCCTTGCAGTTCCCCCAGACTCTTCTGCACTACTCCTCCAGCCTGGCAGGAGCCTTCTCTTAGGGCTCAGTGTCCTCATTCTGTCCAATTCTTAGGCACAGATACTGACCACAGGCCCTGACTGTCCACACACCCCTGCCACATACATGCCATCGTGCTGTCCCCTGCCCACCCACAGGAGCTGCGAGCACCTCCCCTGCTTGTTGCTAGGCCCCTGCCAGCACCCCGAACATCTCCTCTGCAGCCCGAGCCTGGTGCTCCATCCAGGAGCATCACTCTGAGTGGCTCTATGGCCACTCTGGGCTCTGGGACAACACATCAGAGGCTTGATGCAGGTGAAGCACATGCTAAAGCATTTGATGTGATTGAGACCATAACCATTTTTCTAATCCCCAACAAGGCTTGCCCTGTGGCTATTTTCTTGCCAACAAGCAGCAAGTACAAAAGGCTCTGGAAAAGCTTCCCAAGCAGCAGATCTAAGGGCTTTTCTAGGCAAGGCTTGCAGGGAGAAACGGCATCACTGCCTCCCATCAGCCCTCTGTGCTCTCAGAGGAGCAGAGCATTCCCTAGCAAAGCCTCTTCTCTCTTATCAGCCTAAGGCACCCATGCTGAGGGCCAAACCAGACTCTTCCTATAGCTTAGCCAGCATGTCTGCTGATGCTCAGGGAGGAAGGGAATTGAGCCTGCTCTTGCTGACAGGTCTCAGCTCTCTGGGACTAATAGGAATAAAGACAGTAAAGGCTTAGACTAGTCATTAGAGTCAGCAGATACAACTCTGAATATATTCAGGAAACAGATTTGCTGGAAGAGGACAATATTTCTTCCATCACTTATCATATTTTGTTTGATTTGGTGTTGATTTTTTTTTGCTGTTAGCATGCTCTATTATTTTGGGAGGGTAAATCAGAAAAGAAGATTCTGAACTTTGGCCAGAATATGAAGGTCATACCAAGCCAAAGTCCCCCTTGCAGAGAGTGCTAAACCCTTAAAGCTAGATTTTCAAAGGGATGTACATGTCTAAAAGCTGAAAATGAGCATCAAAAAGCACATCAATGGTTTTGTAGGGCTGGTCCTTCCCAGGAACCAGGACAGGCGTGGGGTTCAGCAGCTTCTGCAGCAGCAGAATGGTGCCAGGTCCAGGAAGCCAGAGTGGCTTCTTCATCCCCCCAACTTCACCCCTCCTGTCAGCAGGCAAAGCAGAAAGCTTGAAGGAAACATCAATACTGGTGACTGGTAAACAGGGATAAGGACTGCAGCTGCAGAGCTCAAAACAGTGTGTAAGCAAAAACCCAGGGTTGTGAGGCAGGGAATGAACAAGCTTGCAATTTGAGCGTTATGATTTTCAATGCACAGTCTACAGGGTCTGCACTTAGCAGGGGAATATTCAGGGGGCTGCAGGGGAAAAATACAACTGCTTTTACAAAGAAGCTGCACCAAATGAACATGACACCCCCATACACACATTGCTAATTATCCTGGGAGCACCATCCTTTAGGAGCAACAGTGGTTGTTTAAAGACACATCCAAGCTTTCAGCAGTGGCTGAGGAGCTACAATAGGGTGTCTCAGAGGACAAACAACAGGTCTAGGCTTACAGCTCACACAACTGACAGTGGTCTCAAAGATATTTGGAAGCAAAATAACACTACACAAAAGAATTGTTACAGCAAATTGAAGAACTTGCAATAACTTTACAGCTTACTCAAACATTCATTTGGAAAAAAACCCAAAACATTACAAATGGCTTATTTTCAAATTTTCTCTAGAACCTACATTTTTGAGGACAGGGTGGCTGGCATGTATTAGTCCCCTCCAATAGAGATGCAAGGGCTGGACAAACCAACAGGAGTTCAGCTCCCCTTGAGATGCACACCTGAGATGCACACCTTCCTTTCTTGTTAGCTCAGCACCTTCATTCTTTTCCTTCCCAGTGCAGGGGCACTACTGATATAATGTATTATTAATGTATGTATTTCATTATTTCTAACTTCTGCTGACATCAAAACCTCCCTTTTCCTTTTCTTCCATCTAAATGCTCCTAACCTACCTTCTGCATAGCTAGGTAAATTCATGCTGCCACGTGGCATCCCAGGTATCACCCTGGCTGAGACATGTCCCTTCTCCTATGGAACATTTGCTGATGATGCTGAACCTCCTCACCTCTCTCAACTCTTGACAATACAGATGTCAGAACATGCCTGCACAGGGCCTTTCCCCTCTAGGTCCCACACAGTGCTCTGGACCTGCTGATGCCCATCACTCCTCATGGTCCAACTACCACTCCAGCAGAAACTCCATGGGCAGTTTCATGCCACCAAGCCAAAATACCATCTCTCACATCTGCTAATTGCCAGTGCCTGGCATGGGGCAGATAGCAAGTGGGAGCACTCTTGCTGCCCATGGGTAGACAACTGAATGATAATCTTGGTGCTACCCACTCCATCAGCCTCTCAGTGCAGGGTGTTTTGCCACACATTTGAAAACTGACACAGAAGTCAACAAACTGCTTTTTTGATCCCAACGTATCCCCTACACTTTCCCAAATGGCAAATACCTAATGAGGCTGAGGAAATGGAACTGTTCTTGCTTCTGAAGCACAGTCCTCTGAGGGGAGAAGGACAGCTCAGCAGCAGCACCTGACAGCCCAGAGCAGCTCCAGGATATGACCTGTGCTCTGGTGTCTCGACACTGTCACCCCAACACCTGGCAGCATCGTGGCAGGATGTAATTGGCCTGGCAGGACTCATGCTGGGAAGCCTTGACTCAGCTGGGCAACCTGAGCTGCAGGGCTCACCCCAGGCAAGTGAAGACCATGGCACAGCACCCAGTACTGGATCCCCTGTGCTGGCTTACTCTTTCCATAAGGCAGTGAGGGCCTCCTCCCAGTCCTGCCCCCAGCCAATCAAGTACCAATCCCTGTGGTGTGATTCAGGACCCCATCTCACCCCCATGCACAGCTTGCATGTTGCTACTGGGAACTTTGGCTTAGATACTTCAGCAGAGCTTGTTCTGTCATGCAGGGTACAATAAGGAGGATGAGAGGAGCTTTTTACCCTTGCACATGGAGCCTCACCTTTCCCTGTTTTCTTTCCTCATTGCTTCAAACACCTCATCATCCTCGTCCACATCCCTGTCCTGCAGCCCCTCCTTAGAGCAGTTGGTGCCTGGGGCAGGTGGCTCTTCTGGTGTGCTGTTCCTCCTGCCTGGCGTGCCCACAAAACTTGGGTTGCTCTCACTGTCCTTCTGGCTTTCAATTGCTGAATCCACCTCCTCCTTCTCAGCCAGGATATCATCGATGTTGGTTTCACGATAGCACCTCAGTGGCACAGTGTCCAGATCTGTCTCAGAGTACTTCACTGTCCTCCTTATAATCCCAGTTTCACAGGAGCCAGGCTTCTGGCTGCCCAAAGGAGACACTTCTATCTCCACCTCCACATGGTTCAGGCTGTGCTCAGGTACCAACCCCGGTGGCTTGGCTGGCAGTGGGGAGACAGACTTCTGGGGCAGTTCAGCCAGGGGAGCAGAGTCAGGGACAGAGGAGCCTGAAAGGAAGGCCCAAGCATTCAGAGCTACAGGGAGCTGCAGTGGGGAGCTCTAAGGAGCCACTCCTGCAGCATCACACACACACACACGTACTGATGGAATCATTAAGCTTGGAAAAGACCTCCAAGATCATCAAGACCAACCTTTGACCTTTGACACCATAGCACTAAGTGCCATTTCAGTTGTTTCTTGAACACCTCCAGGAACAGTGATTCTACCATGTTGAGGGACACAAGGGAACAGTGAAGAGATGGCAGAAGGAGAAAGAGTGTGAGAGGCAGAGACAGGCTGTCAGTGCTAGTGCATCTCCAGCCAGCCCTGGGACCCCATCTAAACCCAAAAGATCTTCTGCTGAGGCAGCCAGGGGCTTTTTGTCACCTCTTTTGCACGGCCACAGGGGACTTCACAAGGAGGTTGGTACATGCACAATTTGACCCCAGGAGGACATAGGCTGGCCAGACTTGAGGGAATCTCAGCTATTTGATGGGCACTGAGAAGACCCAAGGGATGGGCCGCCCCAGTGAGAGTCCTGCCAACAATACAGACTTAAAAGGAGGGGTGGGCCAACCTGATGGCATCCATCTGCAACTTCTTACCTGTCTTTGGGGAATCTGAGGAGCCATAGAAGAATTCCCACTTGGCCTTGGCAATGCGCTGGGCATGGGCGGAGCTCTGCCGGGGATACAGCCAGGTGCTACCCTGCGAAGAGGAGAGCAATGAGTGGGCAATGCATCCCCATGGCAGAGCCCATGCCCAGTGCGGTGGATCTTGGCACCTACCTGATGTCGGGGCTCTGCCTTCAGGGGACTCCTGGTGAAGGTGGGGAACTCCTCTGGCAGCCCATTGGTTAGGGATCGGCAGAGGCAGCTGGTGCCAAGGGCACAGAGCTCCTTCCCACAGGGACATGTCCCCCCTGGGGTCCTGCCCCCAGCCAGGAGTGGGTCAGATGCAGAGGCCTCCAGCTTCAGTGTGTGCAGGAGCCGCTCCTGAGGCAGGGGCTGGGGCTGGGGAGATCCCATGTCCCCACCCAGCTCCAGACTGCGGCTGAGGCTGTAGGGGCCGTTCTCCCAGCGGAGATGGGGGCTCGTTGGGCAGCCCAGTGTCCGCACGCTGGCCTTCTCAATGAAGCGGAAGGTGACCACCGAGCTGTGTCCCTCAGGGGCTGGCGGACTGCGGCTGCCCAGAGACACGACAGCCGGGCTGGGCCGGCCCCACCGTGGGGTGGAGGGGGCAGTCAGTCGCCCCGTGCCAGGGCAGGTCCCGCTGGCAAAGGCGGCTGCCTCAGCCGGCCTGCGGGCCAAGGAGCCAGTGCTGTTGTAGAGGCCGAGGGGGCAGCGGCGGGCATCGGGCGCCAGGCCCTTGCGCAGCAGGTGGAGGCGGCCGGCGTTGAGGTTGGGGGTGAGGCAGGGTGGGGGGCTGCACCGCCCAGCCTCGGGGCTTCCCCCTGCCCGCCAGGGCCGCCGGTTCACCCTGTGGGCAAAGGGCGGGGGAGAGGCGGTGCAGCCCTCCTCGGGGTGGAAGCGGACAGGTGCCCCTGCTTGGGCCATCCTGCCAGAAGAGGGCACAGAGATGTCAGGTCCGAAGCCCAGCAGGGTGGCGCAGGCACAGCAAGGCAGGTTCCCAGCACCCCTGAGATGTCTGAGACAAGAGGTGATGCATCCTCAGGCAGCCCTGAAACGAGGGCAAGGAGCTGGTTAGGGAAGGGAAGGAACAGAAGAGTCTGGGGGCACGGGGAGGACAGGTCAAAGGTGTCCTGCCCTTGTGGCAGAAGAAGGATATGCTCCAGGTAAGACGGCCCCCAGCAAATCCCCTCCTGCTGCAAGAAGCAGGCAAGGTTCATCAAGGACATCACACCAGCACCACTGCAGGGATGCTGGCAGCCCTTTGCTTGGTCCCCAGGCACTCAGAGCATTTGCTTTCTCCCCGGAGTGCCAGGCACTTTCCCCACAGTTCAGCACCCCAGACATTTGTGAGAGAATCCACTATAAAATGTGTTTCATTCATTCTGCTTTAGGCTGAATATATTTACTACCCACAGCCTACAGCCTACTAAAGTAAGGGAGAAAGAAAAGTATCTACTCTATCACTGAGACATCCTCCAATTATACTTGCTTAAGGAGTTTAATATGAGCAGCAAGGGCAAGGAGCCTCTCTCTTTGGAGGTCAGCCTGGGCTTAAACTGTGTCACACCAGCACATGTCACAGCCACTACTGATGGTGCAGACAGAGCTGTCAACACCAGTAGATTCAAAAAGCAGTGGTAACAGACAATCCCATCCTGGGGGAACACAGAAAGCCTGCCCTGCACATAGCTCACTCACTTGCCTGCCTCTGCTCAGAGACCATATACCTGGAGATGAGACCAGCCACCCTGCAGCAGCAGGTGGATGGCTGCCGGGAAAGGCAGGACCCAGAGCCCCCTCCCACCCCACTGGCAAGGCTGCTGACATTTTTCTTTCTCCCAGTGGAGCTAAAACTTGTACTTATCCTTCCCTGAGTTTCTTCGAATTAATAATGTACAGAGAAGACTCTGCCTTGGCTGCTTGTGCCTTCTGACAGATGCCAAGATACACTTTGATCATTTGAAAGTGAGAAACCATATGCCAGCTGCAAACAGGAAAGCATGATTTTCTTCTCCCTTTTTCTGAGTGCAAACCAGGCAGGATTAAATTCCTGAAGGACGTGGGGCTAAATTTTCAAGTGTTTAGGCTCCAGAGATGCACAGACAAAACTATTAATGAAATAACCCAAACCATACCTGTGAGGTAGGCGCCCATTTATCCGCACTATCACACTGCTGAAAAAAATCTTTCCAGCTGAGCAACAGCAATCTCTAATTCACTCACTGTAAATTTTATTATCCTGATTAATTTATCATGTACTGTTTTTACAATTTTTCTCCTGTTATGGTTATATTCACATTCAAGGTTGCTGAAGTAAACGGCTAAATAATAAAGATGAGGGGCTTATATATTTCAAATGAAATTCCATGTTTTATCTCAATGCAGACGGATACATATGCCAAGGAAAAAACTTATCTCTAGGAATAGTTTGCTTTCACTGTAACATAACAAATCTACAAAAACTAGCCTATCTCAAAACATGTGAGTTATTACTCGAATGGGATAAGCAGAATGTCCTCCTGGTTATTAAAACAGAATTATCAAATTCAGAGTAAAGGCCATGCCTGTGTTTTACCCACCAAAGCTGGATGGCTACACCATGCAGTGGAGTGAACTTTTCTTTAATAATGAAAGGTAAAAAGCACAAATGCAACTGAGATGAAAAACCAATGATGGAATGAGCTACAGCTTCCTGCTTGCTGATCTCAATTGTGAATCAAACGGATGCTCCTTAAATCACTGTGATGAATGGGCTGGGCTGTAAAGCACTGGTGGGCTGGAGAAAGCCTTGTTAGTCCTGCTGCCTAAAGGCAGAAGCAAAGAAAATCTCACAGGGTGTCTGCCTGGTCAACCCAGGGCATGCATTCAAAGAGAAAAACTCAGCAGCTGCAGTGTGATAGCCAGGGGCTGCACATCATTGGGGGATTAAATTTGTTCAATAAAACATCTCACAAGAAACTTGTTCCTCCTGGCTGTCCCTTCTTAGCGGCCAAAGGAATGTCCAGGGATGCTTCCTGGGCATTGCTTTGAGTCATATGCAGCGCAACAGAGGATGGCTGCTCCCCATGCAAGTGCTTGTCTGGCAGAATGGGGTGATGCGGTGCGAAGGCAGCAGGCAGCAGGAGCTGCTTACACTGCGGGGGAAGCACACACCCACGCCACGGGAGTGTGGGGACAAGGCGTAGGAGCTCAGGGAGGATGAGAAGAGATATGGCAAAGAATGGGACAGAGGTGGGAGAGAGGCAAGAGGTGCAGGGCTGAGGGTTAAATTCACACGATGGGCCGTATTTGTGTGCTGGATATGGAACCCATAGCAGGGAATGGGGGAAAACAGGCTGTGGCCACCGGGCTGCCTAACGGGACTAGGACAGGCTGGCCCCTGGGAGACGACTCTGTCCTCCGGAGGGACAAAGCAGTTGGAGGGGATGGAGTCGTGACCGAAGCGGGATTTCTGCAGGCCCTGAGGCTGTGGGGCAAACAGGTGACCTCTTTCTGGTGTGTTGTCTAGGCAGGGGACGTGTCTCCACCTTGGAGCTCAGGCTGAACATGCTTTTCACTCCCTGGCCCCCCCTGCCCGGCTTCCCTCACCCGGCACCTCCCGTCTTGGCGGGATCAGCACTGAGTGGATGTGACATCCATCCGGATGAGGAGGGAGCACCCCCGGCCAGAGGGG
>VWYI01022535.1:0-14595 GCA_013399455.1 Anthoscopus minutus | reverse complement strand
CGGCCAGGAAGCGGGGCCGGAGGCGGGGTGGTGGGGCGCGCGCACTTCCGCCCGCCGCCGTGACGTCATGGGCAGCCGCCGGTGTCCAGGGCGGGTGTGGTGCCGGATGGAGCGGCCGGGGGAGCCCCGGCGGGGCCGCAGGTATCGAGGGGCTGGGGCTGAGTTGAGCTGAGCTGAGCTGAGCTGAGCCGAGCTGCACTGCGCTGCGCTGCCGCCTGGCCACGGCGCGCTGCGGCGGGGAGCGGGGCGGTGTCCTGGTCCTGGCGGAGCTTTCGCGGCCGCCCCGCTGCGGCGGCGGGGCAGCCCGGGGGCGGCTCTGAGGGCGAGCGAGGCCCCTTGGGGCGGCGGGGCAAGAATGTCCTCGGGTGAGCACCCCCCCACCCGGTGCAGGCTCTTCTGGGGCCTCCAGCCACAGTTCGGGGGCTCCGGGCTGCCGGTTCCCCTCTGCTCCTTCCCTTCGCGGCCCGAGGCCTCGTCTTGGCAGAGATGCTGAGCATCCACTCCTCGGAGGGAGACTCCCTGGGGGGAGCCCAGAGCCTCGTTTCTCCCCGCAGGAAGGAGCAGGTGCCTGGTCTCTCCCCCTTGCAGAATGCCCGGTACTCGTTGTGGGGGACTGGCTGTCAGATAGAGCGATGCTCGGACATGAGTGCTGGGCACAGCTACTGTGCGACTGGTGCAGTAGCGCTGCAGCAGCCTCTTGCTGCTTCGCTGAGGGACAGGGCCTCCTTCAGCAGCTGATGGAAAGCCCCACCCAAGCTCTCCTGGAGGGCACTGCAGGCAGGTAGACTCGGATGCCTGAGCAGTGAACGTCTCAGACTGGGGAGGTGGTGATGCAGGCAGCAGGCACGTGCCCTGCTGATGTGCCTAGCCAAGGGGCTATTCCTTGTGGGCTGATTGTGGGAAACATCACTGAGTCTGAGTCTTTCTGCCTGTTCCTCCTAGAGGCACCCAGCAGTAGGTGTGAGCTGATCTTGCCTGGCTCCTGCAGTAGCCTGGCTCTCTGGTGTCTGATGATGAGTGTGACCCCAACCAGGGGATGCCTCCTGGACCTGCCCTGGGAAGACATCTTGGTTCCACATATCCTCTGTCATCTGCCACTGCAGCAACTCCTGAGCCTGCAGAGGGTCAGCAAGTCATTCCAGTCTCTTATCCAGCTGTACCTGGCCAACATGCGCTGCTTTGACTCCAGCCAGGTATTGGATGGCTCTGAGCCTGGGGGAGGACACAGATGTCCTACTGCTCTGGAACTAAAAGGGGAACATCTATGTGGGAAGAAGAAACCCTTGGCAAGGAGAGTAGTTTTTGTTCAGGAGCTTGGGTTAATGGTTCAGGTGTCGAACTGGACAGATGGGCTTAGGGAGGAGAGGCAGTGATTCAGGGCTCAGCAATGCCAGTGTCTTGAGTAAGAGGCCCTGAGAGGAGTAAACCTGGAAATTCCACACAGGCCATTATGGGGCACTGACTGGCAGAAACAAGTTTTGGAGTGGCATGTCCTCACGAAGGTTGTGCAGTAGGTTGGTTCTGATGGGAGATAACTGTGCTTGGTCTTCAGGGAAAGTTTGTGCTGTTCCTGGGAGCCACTGCCTGGAACTGGGAAAGACTGGAGTAGATGCTATTCTGTGAGGACACAGAGTGGTCTTGCAAAGAGATTTTTGGAGAGCAGAGGTGTGGAACTCATCATGAGTATATAAATGCAGGAGTGATGATGTGGGATGGAGAAACCAGAGTATCATCTATTTTGTGGCAGTACTCTTGGCATGAGGTGAGCAGAGTCTGATGGTAGGGTTTGCCCTGGGATGAGGACAAGGGATGGCTTTGGTCACTATTGTCATAGAAGAAGAGAGAAGGGGAGAGGCTATTTGGTGAGGACCAGGCTTAACTGGGGATAAACCCTGGGGGGATGCCTCATTCTTCCTGGGTTCCCCACGCAGATTGGACCTGCCATCCCTCGAGCTGCTTTTGTTAACCTATTGAAGGACAACGAAGTTCTGCAACAGCTGGCACTTCAGAACTGCTCCGACTGGCTGACAGACCGGGAACTGCTCCCGGTCATTGGGCAGAACCACCACCTGCACCAGATCCAGCTGAAGGGCTGTGCCCAGCTCAGCCGCCACGCGCTTGTGGCCATCTCACTAAGCTGCCCCAA
Source organism: Anthoscopus minutus (assembly GCA_013399455.1). NCBI lineage: Eukaryota > Metazoa > Chordata > Aves > Passeriformes > Paridae > Anthoscopus > Anthoscopus minutus. Next base: position 12,449 of record VWYI01022535.1, on the reverse strand, counting down.
CCTGCGCCAGCTCTCCCTGGCTCACTGTGAGTGGGTGGACAGCCTGTCCCTGCGCAGCCTGGCTGACCACTGCAAGGTGCTGGAGGCTGTGGACCTGACAGCCTGTCGCCAGCTGAAGGACGAGGCCATCTGCTACCTGGTACAGAAGTGCAGCAGGATCAAGTCTCTGTCACTGGCTGTCAATGCCAACGTAGGCGATGTGGCAGTTGAGGAGACTGCCAAGTGCTGCCCAGAGCTGGAACACTTGGACCTAACGGGGTGTCTGCGAGTCAAGAATGACTCCATCAGGTACTAAGCAACGTGGGGAGCCAGGGTGGGGATGGCAGGTATCTGGGATGGGGAGAGGAAGAGAAACAGAGAGGAAAGTCAGATTTCTTCACCCTGAAAGCAGTGAGAGCTAAGTATGGGAGAGAAGCCACTAGCAGGCCCTTCAGGGGAGGCACAGTGTTGCTATTGACAGCAAATTTCCCAGCCTATCATGGAGGGTAGGTTTGGGATCCAGATGTCCCTTGACTTTATCACATACCACCTTGTCCCCAAAGGATTGTGCATGTGTGGCATAGTCATGAGCGCTGGCCTGCTAAGAGTAGCGAGGAGTGTGAATTCTGCACTTAGGAGTCCTGACTTGCAACCTGCATGTGCTCTTTCTTGACAGGGTCCTAGCTGAGTACTGTCCCAAGCTGCGCTCGCTGAAGGTCAAGCATTGCCACAACGTGGCTGAGTCCAGCTTGAGCATCCTCCGCAGCCGTGGGGTGGAGCTGGATGTGGAGCCTCCGCTGCAGAGGGCTCTTGTTCTGCTGCAGGATGTGGTTGGCTTCGCACCTTTCATCAACCTTCAGATCTAGAACTGCTGCTGCTGGGGAGGGGGGGACTGACACAATGCTGGGATCCCAGAAGGATGCTGGAACTGGCTGCTGTGGAGATGTGCAGAGGGAGAGGTCAGTCCCATTGGTGAGGCTGGCCTGAGTGGGGCTCCCTCTTTCCTCTGGGGCTGTTTAGCAGCCACTGAATGTTCATAAGTGGACTTCATTGGTGCCTCTGGGGAAAGCAGCTCCCTCTGCAGTGGCGTGGAAGGAGCGAGTGATTTGCAGGAACACCATGGTGCTGAACAGGCCTTGGTCAGGCCAGCTAATAGATAGGATTTATTATTTGTTGTATTTTAAATCTTTAAGCGGCAGCTGTCCAGAAAGCAGGGGAACGTTTCATGGGGACTGTCCCCTGGGGTGGGTGTGCAGGGCATACCAGCAGAGCTGTGGAACAAATAAGACCAGCTGGAGCAGAAAGAATAGCTACCAGCCCTCCTCTTGGGAGAGGGCAGGCCCCTCTGGGCTCTGGGAGGATGGCAGTGAGCCTAGCTCCAGCCCACAGCCACTGGCTAGCCTGGCACCAAAGGACTAGCATGGGCCCAGTGCAGGCAGTGTGTTTCCCCAGGCCTAAGGTGCTGGTTTAGGCTGGAGAAACGTGAGAGTTGTTTTCAGGGGGAACATGCTCCTAATGGCAGTTTGACTGACAGAAAAATGCCAAACCTAGCTGTGCTGTCACTGAAAGCACTTGGTCATTGTCACTTGTTTCTCCCAGCATCTGACTTAACATTTTAGTAGTGCCCAGGCCTGCTACTGTATTTTGCTCCCTGTTGTATGGCTGGAGCTTTGGATTTCAACAGTGGTGAGAAATGGCAGGAGCACTGACTCTGCTATAAGCTGGAGTTTATGAAGAGCTGCAGATTGTGTTGGCAGGGAGAGCCTAGTTCTGGAGTTGAGCCTAAGCCCTTTTATCTGCTAGGCAGTTAATCAAACAGCAGCTGCATCTTGAGCACGTGATGAAGAGAGTAATTAGAGGAAGAGAGGATGACCCTGTCCCTGTCTTTGGCCCTTGGAAGGACTAAAGGCAATGTTGTAAAGCATGTGCATGCTCTGTCTGAACTACACACCAGCACAAATTATCTTTATTAATACTGGCACTCAAAGCAACAGTGCACAAAGGCTTGTTATAAAGGTTGCTGCAATAGCACATGCCACATCTCAGATCCAAAAATGTCCCATGCAAGGAATAGCAGAGAATGCCCAGGCCCTGGAAAGCCACTGCAAAGTGGCCCTGGGGGCAGAGGGATAGCTACACAAGGAGAGAAGTCTCCTCAGCCAGTTTAGTTGAGGAAGATGAAAGCAGTGTCCTGGCTTCCAGGTTAGTTCAAGTTAGTGGCAGGTGGAGTCACCTCATTCCTAGCACCACACATGCATCCTGCCAAGCCTGGCAGTGAGGTGGAAGTCTGAAGAGCAGGAGAACTTGGCTGTCAGTGGAACTTGTATTTTCTGGCTGGTTTTAGGCTGATGTAGGTTCTCTTCATCTCCTCACTCTCCGGCTTCTTGATGTCTTTGTACCTCTCTCCTTTTGTACTCACCACCTGGTTATCAATATAGCGGATCAGCTTCTTGGGAGCCTGGAAAGACAGTAACACCAAGTAGATGAACAGCCATACTAGTAGAGAAAGGGAGGAGGCAAGCAAAAGCAGAGCTGCACTATGGGAGGTGTGTGAGTAGGCTGCTTTACCATTGTCTGTTGGGAAGGCTGCTATCTGATGGGAGGGAGCAAGAGCTGTGGTAGTCAGGAAAGGTTAGAACTAACAGTCCCTGCAGCACCTTAGCTGAGCAATCTTCCCTCTTTGAACGGACCTGCCTTTCGTCTGCCCTGTTGTTTGTTTGGACTTGCAGCCTGTTTTTTTTTTTTTAACCTTGGGACATTCTAAGTGCTGGTGAGCTGGGCATGCTTACCTCTTTGGGTGGAGCTGGCCGATGTGTTTTCTGATCCTCTGCACTATCCACCATCATGTATCTGAAATACAAGAAGCATTCCGTGAACACTGTAACATACATTGCCTGGGACTACTCACAGCCTATGTCCCTTCTCCCCTGGCTGGTTTGTGGCTGTTGAATGTGTTCTACTTGCCTAGATTGCAGCTAGGAGAACTTGATGTTCCCCTCTGGATGAAATGGGCAAGAAGTATGTCATCCTTCTGGTAAGAATCTAGGAGGATTCTTCTGGAGTAGCATCCTTAGCTGTATATGAAGGCTACTGAAAGCTTAGGTGGTTGAGAATGCTGATAGCCACTGCAGAACTGAGAGAGTTACTGAGGTCTGGTGTGCTCTGCCATTGGGACAGCTTTGTTCCTTCTCAGTCCAAGTGATGGCAGCCAAATGAGACATAGGTGAGATTACAGGACCAATCTGTCTGCTTTTGCCCTAAATGATGGTGTTCCTTTCACACTCCTCCTACCACTTGACTGTGAAACAGGTCTGTGCTGGAAGCAACTTGCTAAAAGCATCACCTCATTTCCTACGTAACTGAAACATCAGGGTCCAAGCATTTGCTTGCTGTACTGCTGACTTGCTACTCTGAGATTTTGGTGCTGGTTTAGCACAAGTGACCATGACTTCTCCCTCAGTAGTTAGTATAGTTGCTCTTGTGTATCTTTAGCTATGGCGATCTGCTTTCTGTACCTGTGCTTGAGTGATGTTTAAAGTACAGGATATTGCCAAAATGTCATTAAAGTGAAGTTCTCAGAAACATAACAAGAAGCTGGTGCTTTTTTGCTCCCTTGCCTGTCACTCTGAAATGAGCAGGAGATGGGCAAGGACAGGGATTACTACTTCTGCCTAGATGCTGTTCTGCCTTGCTTTATAAACTGCCCATAAACTGTTTATCGTATTCGGGCAAGGACAGTAAAGTGGAAAAGATGTAAAGTGGAAAAGATGTGGCTTGATAGACATCTGGAAGCTGCATGCCTGCATGAGGATACTCATCAAAGATGAGATCTTAAAGCAGATTGATGAAACCACAGTGTGGGTTCTCCCATTGCGAGTTAAATGCTTTTAGAAATTAATATAGGTAAACTAATCTAAAGCTACTTTCATTCCCAAGATGTCCACAGGAGGACTTCAGAGAGGTTTCTTTGAAGGCATTGAATTCACACTTTCAGCAACTGAGATTTAATCTTCCCAGTGCTATTGTACCGGCAGTCTCTTGAAGGTATCCGTAACCTTGTTTGGACTGTCTCCAAGAATGGAGGTATGAATGAGTTACTGTAGTTCTACAGGTCACCATGTGTTTGTTACCCAAGTTGCAGCATGATTTTTGTGCTTTGGACCTTTAACCAGGTCCTCAGCTAACAGCATTGTAAATTACACTATCTATAGGAGGCTGAAACCTTGTACACAGCCAGTGCTGTGACCCAGCTGTTACAGGTAATGTGTTTCTGTGCCAGACCTCTAAAAGAAACCAAACATATTCTGTTGTTTAGGTTTTGTGGGCTGTTTGTTTGTTTGTTGGGGTTTTGTGTGTGTTTGATTGGTTGGTTTTTTCTTTTTTTTTTCTTCTTCTTACCTGATGATTGTATTTGTGCTTAGATATGTTCAGCTAATACCCACTCTGAGTTCTTTATAGACCACACTGTTCCCCAAACTGCTACTCCTTCATTTATTTGGAGCAAAACAAGAGTTTTTTTGCTGCTGGGTACTTACTTCTGTAGGATGACCTGTTTTAGTTCATCATGGTTGGGCGCTCTGCGGGGCCGTGCCAGTTCCTGGAAGGAGACAAGTTGGTGTGTGAATAGCACAACAACGGGGCATACAGCTTACCAGCTAGCTCAGTGAACCCAGCTGCTCATGGAGCACTCTAGCCCCTGGGGAAAAGTGGTGCCAGCCACAGCTCCACTGTGATTCTGGCTTGATTGTGGGCACAACCTATACCATGAGAGTCAGGGGGAGGGAGAGGGGCTGTTGCTCTGCATGATCTTCCTGGCTTACCAGAGTTTCTGCAATCAAAATTTCTGCTTGTAGCAGACAGCTGTGGCACCTGCATGTCCCTCAGCACTGCTCTGCTCCTTGGCCCACTGCCACCCTGGTCAAAGTACAGTACCTTCACACTCGCACCTGCTGGGCCAATTTCCACCTTCTCCTCCACAATTAACTGCACTGCCTCTTCCAAGTTTCCCAAGGCCATGGCGAGAGCCTTCTCTGCCTGGCTCACAGTACAGGCCGGGAACATCTCCAGTAGCAGCTCCACCCCATCCTTCAAGTCAGCACCTTCCTAGTTGGAGCAAGAGACAGAAGTAAGTTGGGGATGCAGTGAGAAGAGGGCTACTGAAAAGAGCCTCTGGTTTTTCATGGTCAGGAAATTCAGCTTGCCATTCACTGAAAGCTCTCTCTCCTTACCATCATTACTAAATCTGATTCCGGAAGCTAACAGGGTATCTTTGGAACGACCAACTCCTCTCACACTCCTTTAACCTCATCCATCTTCTATTTCAACTTGCTTTAAGGCAGGGCTCCTGTAATCTGACTCATCTCTGTGGCCATGAGTGAGCTTTCTGGACCCTGTGATGCAAATGCCTGACTCCTGCCCGCCTTGTGAAGCTGTATGCACTTTGATTAGAAAGAAGTGGGCCTGCTAAACATGGACCTGATGCTACATCAGAAAGGATCACCATAGCAGCATTTGCTAGAACACTGTGGACACAGAATGATTGTATGGCAGAGCAGGAATAGATCAGTAGTGGAGAAACAGCAAGCAGGGTGTGGAGGAGGAAGGCGGGATTGCTGTGGAAGGTGCTGCAGTACCTGTAGCTGCTGTGGGATCTCTGAAGGTACTGGGACAGGCTCTCTCAGCCATTGCTCTGGCTTACCCTTTCCAGCCACTGAAAAGGATGAGCCAGAGCATTGGCTCACAGTCTGTCAGCATATAATTTTCTGACAGTCTTGCTCAGGCCTTACAATGGCGAAGATCATGGGCACAAGTGATGCTGTGTCACAGCCTATGCTGTGGTTCTTTCCAGAGGTGGAAAATGCCCTCGGGTGGTGCTGGTAGCCTAGTACTGTGTGACTGTCCCAGTGTTCCTGCTCCTCTGAGGGGTACTCATACCTGGGCCCCGGCTCCGTCTGTTAAAGTGCACAGTCTTTCCCCATTGCAGGCTCCAGCTCCAGGCTCCTGGCCCTTGGTGAGGTCTTCAGAGGGTGCTTCACTCCTGCTTTCCACAGCCTTTTGGCCAAGTTTTTCTTAAAGACATAGTGATATCTCCTGAGGAACAGTCCCACTAAGGCTAGAGCTCTGTGCTTTCTGTTGGCATTAGATTGCTAGTGCATTGTGTGCCAAAGCAAATCTCTTCTTAAGTGACAAGACTTGGAAGCACTGCTGTTTCTCCTGCCTCAGTGGTGATAACTGCAGCTCTGGTCCCACTGATCTGCAGGAAGCCAGTGCTAGCACATGCTGGAGTGCGTGAGTTCTGCATTTCAAGGCCATACAGGGCATGGGCTGCTTGCAAATTCAATTCTACTTTTCAATTCTCAGTCCACTAGTGCTTTGGTTGTGGATACTTCTAAGAATTCCCAGGTATTTGCTCTATCTTTGAACTAAGATGTAGTTTTGATTTTAAACTTGGGAATACACTATGGTAGTCCCCAAGCTGCATGCAAGCCAGCACATCCTGTGATCAGGTTACTCTGATACATCTCTTTTTTTACAGGCACTTTTTCTCACTTTAAGAACCATTTCATTTTTGTTCTGTCCTAAGACTGGGATGGTGCTTTCCTTCCACACTCTGGCTACATCAGGATCCTCAAAGGGTAGGATGAGCAGAGCAGTAGATTTTGACAAGTTCAAGAAAGCAGGAAGTAAGAGGAAAGACAGGACTGTCTATTCTATATTGTGTAGCCTTCCAGCAAGACAACAGTGATGTTGTTAGACCAACATCTATCATGATTTGATATCCAGGCACTGCAACCTCTCTGTTCTTTAGTGGAAAGTACCCATGGAGTTAATTGATACAGCAATCCAGCTGCTCTGTGAATGCTGAGGTTAGAAAGGGCCATTGTCACAGTGTACTCTTCTGCAGTCCTGTGTGGTGCAGGTCAGAGCACATCACTGAGTTTGCATCTGTGCCAGGGTTCATGGATGAACGGGAAGTGAGCTTTGAGGTTAGATGTAGTTAGATGTAATACATGTATTCAGCTGGATACTCTATTTGATGATGCACTTGATAAAGGCTGCCCTTAGGCAGATGGCTATCCGAGGCAGGCAGAAATCCTTGCTTTCAAAATTAACCTACAGCAGAATTTCAACAAGCAGCCCTGAATTGGCTATTTCTCTCTTATTACTCTAGCTTTGATCTCAATAGAGGTATTTGGAGAATTGATAAAATGTTTTTGATTACAGTATGTCTTGGACAATATTCCATATGACTCCAGCCTCTCATCTGTTGATGTGAAAAAACTTGACTGAATGTTGAAAAAAAACCCCAAACCTGTCAATCAATTTGGGCTACCTTATGAGTTCCTAACTGTTGCAAACAAGTTTCTATTTTATTCTGTCACATTGTTCAACATCAACTATTAAGACTAAAAACATGCACAGATTTTCTTGTGCTGAAATTGTTTGTGTAACTCACCTTTGCTGCGAGCTTCACCAAGCCTTTCTGAGAGGGAGAACATCATTTCACAAACATCCCCACTGCAAGAGACAGAAGCTGTGTAATTGGCATGAGGAATAAAAGCACTAGCCTATCCTACTTGGTGACCATTTTAGAAAGACAAGGCTTGATGGAAAGCCCAGTAAAATCAACTGGTATTTCAGAAGGACCTACTTGCAAACTATATTAGGATTAGCATCTGTGTATCAGGCAAAGTGGCTTATCATGATGGCTCAGGTTTAATACTAATACATTTTCAACCAATACATTTTCAACAATTCAGCAGAAGAATTTGTAGTACTGAGGGCCTTGGGGCCAGGCCCTGCTGCACGGCATGCACATACAGACCAGTAACAATCACATACCTGTGGATTTCTGCAAAACCAGGGATATATGCCTCCATCATTTCCACAAAGGTGTCCATGTCAAAAGTCTCTTCAGAGGACTCTGGTGAGCCCAGCTCTTCCAGGACACCCGTGATGTAAGAGAAGAAAACATCATCCATCCCACTGGAGACAAAGAGAACACCATAAACACATGGTCAACAGGCCCATTTTTGCCTTTCTATCCCCATTCTGCCTAACCTTGTGTGTAATACAGCAGCAGGACCTACGTGACTGTATGTTATGAAGAGATACCACCTGTAAGGCCAAGTAGCAGGTTGTCAGTGGTTGAGAGGGAAGCAGTAACAGATAAATAGTGCATGTGGTCCTTCTTCTTGGGCAGCACTGAATGAAAGCCCCAGCCTGTGTTCCAGAGGCTGTGCTCCTGTGGGTGCTTCAGCTGAGCTAACCAAAATATTCCAAATGCTCAAGACCTTGGCTATACTGTATTGACTGGTGCTTCAGGTGAGATCATCATATTCTGTTAAATTACACTTTCTAAGGGATACAGTGTTCTCTGCTTGCTGCTCCCCATGCTTGTGTCACTGCTGCCACCAGCTGCAAAACTAGCTGCTGTGTTTCAGCCTCAAGGTGGCTATATCTCTGCATGAAAGCAGAGTTCAAAATAGGGAGAGGCCTGACACAGATTATCCTGCTCAGAAAGTCGTTTGGGAGCGCTGTGGAATGAAGGAAATCCCATATCCTAATGGGTATTACTGGACAGGAAATTAATCATGGTCATCAAAGAAATGACATTGCTAGATTGCAATGCTGAACTAGTTGTTCCAGCATTCCCATCAGAGTCTGTGCAAATTACCTACATCCTGGATCTGACTTAAAGGAGAGCAACACAAAGTCCAGGAAAACTACAAAATTCAGCATAATGCACAGAATGACTTTGCAAAGTAGAAGTCTGCGACAATGATACTGGAACTGCCTATCTCAACATACCTGAGATCTGCTGCAGGGATGTGGGACTGGATGAAGCGTGTTAGTGTGTCTTGAATGATTCTTTCAAGCTCCATGTCTCTCTAAACTTTTTTCTTTAAAAAAAAAAGGAAAAAGAAGACTCCATGTAATTTTAATAAAATCAAAATAACAAGTTTAAAATGCAGGTATAGTATAGGTGTGTCCTTCCCATGAGAACAATTCAAAAACTCCTCCAATGTCTTGTCATCTCCAAGTAACAGCAGGCAAAGATATCCATAAAAAGCTGAAATATGAGGATCCACCGGAAAAAGGAGAGCAATGTATTGGGCCCCTCCTGACTGTGTTGATGCTGTCAGTATGCAGCTGAACCGTACATTTAAAAAGTCCCCTCTGGGAAGCAAAGCTGGAAATGCAGATGTGTCCAGCTGCAGGCCTCTGGGACACCTTCTGAGCTGGAAGACTGTGCTGTCCAGTGGGGAAGAAACAGGGAGAGGGCTTGTACACTCAGTGCAGAAAGGGGTGGAGCTTCCAGCTAAGAGCATATGCAGTGATGCTTGGACTCGACTCGGGAGTGAGTGGGAGGAAGGCTAATGTCTCCCTTCTTAGGACATCCTAAGCATATTTTACAGGGAAATACCAAGCAGGGCACAGACAAGTAGTCTGCCAGCCAAAATATCAAAGGTCTCCAGGTCAGGAGACTGGACTGCCAGTGGAATCCTGCCCAAACAGGAGCCCGTTGTTATGCTTGGTAAATGAGCCATTCTACAGTTGATGCAGTTGCAACAAGGGGTACTTGATAACCCAAAACTCAGGGGAGTTATAAGAATCACAGAGCTCCTACAGAAGCAGTAGCAGAAGGGGGCTGTCCACAGCCTTGCTTTGGCTATCAGTACTGAGCCTGGACTGAAAAGGGTGGAAAAAAAGCTGTTTCTTAACCATTCCTTCCCCTTGGGGTCTACAGAGCTGTTGGGTGGACAGATTCCTGGCATAAGCACCAAGTTCTTCCTAGGAAGGAAACCAGCCTTCCATTCAGAGAAACTGCTATGTCCAGAGAGGTTCCAAGGGTCATCATGCTCCCATCAGTGCAGCTCTCTCATTTCAACCACACTAGGACCTGACCAGGCCTGTTTGACACAGAACTCATGGAACAGTCATATAGCTTGCTAACAGACAATTCTGGTGTCCCATGGGAATCACAAAGGTTTGGCATTTCCCTAGGTGAGTCTTCCACAGTTAGCAGGATATAAAAAAACCCACCCCATGACACTTAGCCTAAGTTTAGAATTACATAACTTGGGACATGAAAACACCTTAAGCATTGTACCTTCAAATGCTGTACTTTTTCTAGTCAGGACCTGCAATAGTTAAGGGGGAGATTCACTAGGAGAGCTTATCCTATATGCTCAGTTTTGTGTGCGAGTGATTTACAATGCACAAAATGATCTACAACACAAAGGCAGAGGAAATTACTCTTCTGAGAGCTCAGTTTCCCTGAAAAGATGGTACTGTACTTCTAAACTTCTAGTCATAACCCCAGTGTGGGCTTTAAGATCACTTAGTTGTCACTGATTAAAATATATCTCTGAAAGTCCTTCTGCATTTCTTGTTGTTGAAATGTGAGTTCTGTGTAACATGTTGCAGAGAATCTATTTTTAAAAGCATATGATGAAATGATACTCCTATTGCTCTGCTCAGAGCTACAGCCTCTGATAGTATTGCAGTCAGAATACGAGACCTTAAGCTCCTGGAAATCCCTGTCACTTTTCTGACAAACTCCAGTCTTTAAACACTGGGGTTTTTTATCAGAGAGTGAACAGTGGAGCACTGTATGTCATCTCATTAAGAAAGGATTAGTTTGAATTACCAGGAGTGCTTATTTGAACCATATAACATCACATGGCATATGTATTTCCTCACTTTAGGCAGAGAAAAGTGGTATTAGTCCTCAAATTGTGAATGTGGAAATTATTCATTTTCTGTATTTGATACTTTGGCCAGCCTCTCAACAGGGTTTCCCTCCCTATCTAGTCACGATAGACTTGAGCAATTTAGAAGAATGTTTCTGAGCTGAGGAACTGCCATTTGGATGTATATCAATTTCTATGGGATCATAAATTTGCCTACCGATGTCTTAGAGGTTTCTGCAAGAGGAAGGACGTGGGTGTTACATCCTTGGATGTTTCTCAGAACAAGTTAGAGCAAGTTCAGGTAAATCTGATCTGAGAAGGTTCATTTAGCTCAAATATCAGTGATTATTTTTCTGTGAGTGAGTAATGGCACAGGTATGGCTCTCTGAGCTATCTCTGAAATTTTTTTTTTCTGAAAAAGCACAGAGCATGTCTTACGTTGCTTGGTGTGTCTGTGCTTGAGTAAGTGCATTTCTCTGGGATATAAGGCCCTCTCTGTGCAGCCTGTGATGTACAGGCTCAGAGGAAACTTCTCGAAAGACACGTGCAGGACAGAAGAACGAGCTGTGGCCATACTCCACTGAACTACTTAACTCAAACTTTGCTGGCTTAAAAGAAAACTTTCCAGGCTAAATGACACTTTAAATACAATTTCAGTGCTTCTATTTTTTGTTTATCTTGCTAAAGAAGTCCCTGAAAGGGCTTTCACAGTACGGCTGCTATGGGAAAGCAGGCTGAGGTCACTGTGTGTGTTAACACAATCTTTCCTGCTCTAAAATTAATAGAAGACTTTTATTTATAGCTTAGTCCCAGTAAACTACAGTGATAGGAGATAGTAATGCCAGTAGCCAGACTCTGCCCTCCCCTCTAGATCTACACTGGAAAGCTGTACTTGGATACTCTGCTGACAGGGCCCTTACCAGAGCAGACGAGTCACCTGTGCGAAGCCTTCGGCTCACGGCCAGTGTTTATGAAGTCACTTCAGTGCCTGCAGAGGAGTCGGCAGTTCATCCTGTGACTGCCAGGCCCAAGCCATGAATGAGGAAACCCCTTTATAGGAAAGGAAAGCTGAATTAGCTGAAGCAGGAGCACAAGAGAATCATTCTGTATACTGGCGTCCTTATGCATTATGTGACTTGTGACCATTTCCCCTAGCACAGATGGTACAGCTTTATTCTTTGGAATAAAATGTATTTTGTTGAAGGATACTGTGGCTGTGAGAATGGTATACCTGTCAACCTCCAAATTCACTGCGATGTCATGATGTTTTTCAACATCCACAGTTCATGTAGCAAGGCCAGCAGTGGTCCCTGCCACTGGTGGCCTCACCGCCATGGCCAGGTCGAAGTTGCTTCTCGAGACTTTAAGGAGACAGACCGGAGAGCGAGCACCGGTGTTCCTGCTGTGCAGGTCGCCACGGCCGGAGCCTCACGCGAGAGCGGCAGCACGGGCCTGGCGGCTTTCACTGCGCTCGGGCTGCTCCCCGCTACCGGTGGGCCACGATTCCCTCACCGGGGCTTGACAGCGAGGCCGCAGAGTGCCCGAAATACGCGGTGCACGGGCCAGGTCCCGCCGTGCCGTGCCGCCCGCACCGGTGGTCGATCCCCGCACCGAAGAGGCTACGCGTTACCCTGCCCGGCCCTCGGCCCGCTTTCCGCCCCCCGCGCTGCAGACCGCGGAGTAGAGCCCCACTCCCGGGTTCCCCGGGCTCCCCAGCGCTGTCTGCCGTGTCCCGTATCCCGTGTCCCGTATCCCGTATCCCGTATCCCGTAT